>JALMGJ010000029.1:3445000-3698167 GCA_023362775.1 Charina bottae | reverse complement strand
GCAGAAGATGCCTCTGCTTGGGGAACCTCCTTACTTTGGGAAGAAGTTATTTTGAAAATAATTCCATATGGTTCAAAGGTCTCACCGCTGTAAGAACAGCATGAAAGAAACTCTTATTCATGTCTGATATTTTCCAGGTTTCATCTCTGATCATCACAGTGTGTAACAGCTTTGTCTCTGGCTAAATGAGATGAAACATTGAAAACTGTCTTTGGTATGATTTCCCTTTCTTTCATGTAACACAAATAATAGAAACTACACAAAAATGCATAACTGAACACATGGCTGAAAAGTTGAAACACACAAAGCAAAATCCAACTGAGTTTCATTCAGGAAATAAAGCAGTAATGCCATGTACCGGTAACAATAGAAGTCCACCCTGAAGGCAAAGCACCCCACAGATGTCCCTATAAATTTATGCCACAAGGGTGGAGATGGGTGGATCTTCCACAGTGTGGATGTACAGTTGTGGTTGAGACAGTATAAATGCTGCAGACCTCTCTATGAATAAAACATGACAATCCTTTTGCATTAAATACACTTTAGGGAAAGATTAGGCATGCCAAAACCAAAATTAGTTCAAAAGAATGGTTTAATAATTTTGAACATGTGTGTTGCCTGTGTGATGGAGAAGATCGTTCCAGATCCCCCCTCCCCCCAAGATCATTCCTATGTCCTTTCTAAAATAGTTCGATGTAGCTGGAATTACTGGAAGCAAGCTTTGTTTCTGTTCACTTGTCGTGGTGCTGCAGTAAAGGGTGCTCTTGCAGTCATTTCTCTTCAACCAAACACTCTCTATTTTTTTATTTATTAAATTTATATGCCACCCATCTCACTGTATACCTGACTCTAGGCAGCTTACAAGTAAAAAAGAGAATAAAAAATCTTACAAAAATATACAAAATTAAAAAGACGGAGAGAGCATACCCACCAACCACCTCCAGGGCTGCATACAACGATTGGATAGGTGGCAGAGCCAGGTCTTAATGCTCTTCCAGAATCCTTGAAGAGTGGGGGGCCAACCTCACCTCTGGGGCAAGATGTTCCACAGGATGGGGGCAACAGCAGAAAAGGGTCTCCTCCAGGACCCCGCCAGTTGGAATTCGTTAGCCGACGGGGTTCATAACAAGCCTCTCCTGCCAGACCAGGTGGGACGGGTCAATGTAATTGGGACAAGACAGTTCCTCAGATGACCATTTATTTATTTATTTATTTATTATTTTATTTTATTTATTTATTGTCATACTTTTCAGAGTTTGGATATGAATTGGCAGGGAGGCCCACAAGGGTGTGAAACATCAAGATGGCAGCCACAACCACACAATTATGACACATGTAACAAAGGTTGGGGCTTTGATTGCGTGGTTGTGGCTACCATCTTGATGTTTTCGATGTCTTTTCCAGGAAAGGCTTTAAAACAGTGTTTCTCAACCTTGGCAACTTTAGGATGTGTGGACTTCAACTCCCAGAATTCCTCTTGCTGGCTGGGGAATTCTGGGAGTTGAAGTCCACACATTTTAAAGTTGCCAAGGTTGAGAAACACTGCTCTAAAGAATCCAAACCTGGATTGAGAAATTAGGTTAAAATATTTTTATGGTGATTTTCTTTTTAAAAATGGAAATGAATGTGGGAATGGGAGAGAATGGACTGGTCTATGCAAAAGTGAGACGGACCATCAGTCCAAATATTTTAGGATTCATATAACATCTGAACTTTATGCATGCATATATGAACGTATGTATGTGGCAACTGTGGACTTGGAAAACACAAAGCTATAAAAAGATTTGATGCATAAACTAACAATAGAACTAAAGCTGGGTTGAAATGAGCCTGGAACGTATTTTGTGTGTTCAAAATATATTTTTTCTGCCTATTTTGCAGAGACAAAATAGAATCTCTGTGATCACCTGAGAACAAGTCCTCCTATATAAGTGTCAGGATGGAGGTTGAGTCCGAGGTGGAGGAGGGGGAGCCGACCATTGAAAAGGCGGGAAAGAGTGGGGAAGGCACAAAAATTGAACAAAGGGAAGAGACAACACTGAGCTTTGGGTGGCAAGATTCAACGCCACTGATTGGAGAAAGCCAGGGGGTGGATTCACTGCCACCTATCAATGCTCGAGAAAGGAGGGCAGAGAGACGGGCTGAGCAGCGAGAGGTGCGATTGGCTCCTACGCATAAATGGCGGGAAAGTCGAAAGGCTAAAAGATGCCAGAAACCAGAACAGGTTGCCGGAGACAACCGTCAATGCAGCCCGACACAGACACCTGTCCCCACCGAGGGGAGCCAAGATCCCGAGCCGTGCTTTGCTGCCACGCCGGATTGTGCCTATGAGCCTCGTCCTGCTGCCGTGTCGGACTTCGCTCCCGTACCTTGCCTGGTGACCATGCCAGACCCTGTCTCTGAGCCTTGCCTTGCTGCTGCGCTGGACCTCTCTCCCGTGAATTGCCCTGTTACCACTCTGGAGCCCGTTTCCAACCTTTGCCTTGCTGTCGCGCCGGATTCCGTGTCCAAGCCTTGCCTTGCTGCCACGCAGGACTGCCTTTCTGTGCCTCGTCTTGTTGCCGCACTGGATTCCGCTTCCAAGCCTTGCCTTGCCTTGCCACCGTGCAGGACTTTCCTTCCATGCCTCACCTTGTTGCCGCGCTGGACTGCTGTCATGATGTGGATTGCGAACACAGCAGACGACTGGGTTCGAATTCCACATCCTGCCATTAAATTAAGGGTTAGATACGTGTAACGATTAGAGCTAGGTTGATGTAGAGTAGACGCGGGGAAAAGGGGGTGGGCTGGGCACATTCCAGTGTAATCGTTAGAGAAACAGAACTGAGACAGACTGTCAAGGTCAGCACCATTCTATCATCTGAGAATGTCTGCAAGTGAACAGGAAAAGGGAGGAGGGGAAATCAAGGAGGAAAAATGCTGGAGACTGATGACGCTGGATTGGGCTGGAACGTTAGAGAGTGGGCATGATTTAATTGATACTTTGTGCGGGCTTTTTCATTCGTAACTTCAACTTGGATTTATGCATACTTGTTCTAATAAACAGCTTTTCCCTTTGGCTTAAATGGCTCCTGGTGAAAGTTGCTGATATTAGGATTTAAGGCTACGATCCTCACAACTGCACTCTTGTGCCTTGCCTTGTTACCACACCGGACTCCGATCCCAAGCCCTGCCTTGTGGCTGCGCCAGCCTCACTTCCAGACCTCACCTTTCCGCCACGTGGACTACCTTTTTGCGCCATGCCATCGCTGCATATTCCCACGACTGCATGCGAGTGAGCTATCAACCGGTGTGCATTTATTGTATATATTGCTGATAAATAAAAAGTAATTGTTTCCTGCTTTGAGTCTTAGTTGGAACAGGACAATAAGAGAAAACCCAATCTTTTATTCTATTTCCTGGATTAGCTTGATAAGACAGTTACATTTCCCATCTGTTTTTGAAGTAGGACCACATTTGGGCTGCTAAGATGTGTGAGAGACCCCAGACTTACTCCTATGAATGCACTTATTCTACAGCCATTTTTATTCAACTACAAGACATTTTCCAACATAGTTGCCATTCCTAAAAATCCCATAAAGGTAGCACATCTTGCCTTACTAATAGCTTTTGTTCGTTATCTTAATGTTTCACAAAATATGTTGGTGTGTGTGTGTGTGTGTTGCAAATATACCACAACAAGTTGTAAAAATGGGCTTTAAAAGTTGTAATAGGGTTAACTGGCAGCTTTAGCACAACCTGAATAGCCATATCCTCTGCCAGAAATATTTATGTTGAGGGTGGAACAGTATCAGGTTAAACACATTATCTTAGATAAAGGCATTGACATTTAGATTTCCTCTGCATGACTGCATGATGCATCATATAAATCTTCTGCTGTGTGACTCGTTGTTCTAGTTATCCTAGGTTTAAGATGCTACGATTTTATGATTTTGTGATGCTGTGTATTGCCAAGAGTCCACGCCTCTTTGATCAGGGGCTGGGGCAATTGATTCTTTTAGATCCAGAGATAATAGCACACCAGTGGATAAAGAAACTTAAAGCTTTATTATAAACAAACAAAGTTAAACACAGTCTAAACACAGTTTACAAAGCATAACAAGCATAGCATAGCATACAGAAATACATACATACCAAGCAAACAAGGTGATACCTAATCTCCCATAGGCTGCCAGGAGCCCTCTAATAAGGACAGCGGAGATACCCCAAGGTGGCAATTTTCACAGCACCCAGCACTCAGGCCTGTGTGGACTCCCAAACTCCAAAGATAATCCTAAGGTTTTTATCAAAGCCTGGCTCCCAAACCCCATGACCAAGTTTCCATGGTACTGAAGCTGCATGGCCTGACCTTGACTGGGATTCTTCATGTGGTCCAGCACCTGACCATGACATCATTCCAATAACCTGGGAAAGCGATCAGATAAGCAAGTGCTTAACCAAAACAATCTCTTATCATCATCCCCCCCATTCCAAGCCGCTAAAAGACTGGCTGGAGGAGTGAACCTAACAAGCTGGGGACTTTCTCTCCCCCCACTTCCCACAGAGATATGTTCTGAAGGGCTGCTGGAGGAGTGAACATATACCTATTCTCTCCCCCCCCCCCTCATGCCAAACAGCAACAAAAACAAGCCAATTAAACATCAGTATAACTCAAAATAAACTCTAATCTCCTAGGTGTGGGGAAGGAAAATCAAAACATGCCACCTAACTCCTCGAAATACAAAGGTCTTCCGCAGGTTGCCATTACATGCTGCTACTTGTTTTACAGTTAAATCTTATTTTCTATGCTGTATTATCATAGTCACATATAAAGATGATGAAGATGGTGATGATGATGATAGCAGCAGCAGCTAAGTGAAGATCTAGGTTCTTCCTGGCAACATTGAGGACAAGTAAAAACTACCAGACCTTAAGGCAACTTTCAACAGGGAGCAGACTGTAAGGATTGGACCTTCCTTCTCTCCTACTTCCAGCTTTTTTATTCATGTTGTGTGGTGAGAGACTTATTGCCAATTAGAGAAGCCATTGCATATCTTCAGCCGTAAGATTGCCCTCACTGAGGGGGAGGTGTGGGAGGAAAGAAGGAGATGATGTGAATGAACACTAGATACCACTTGGCTGGAAAGACCTCCTGTCAGTCTCTTTGGCTTCCAGTTTAAAGTCCTGACCAACCAGCTGTTCATTTGTATGGGTTTTTGTTCAAAGTGACCTATACAAAATGACCTTTCTGTGGCACCGGATGCCTTCCAGTCATTCAACAGGCTGGAGGTCAAACCAGAATTGACATTAATTGTGTGAATGTGTAAACACAATTAATACATGGATGTATAGCTGTATTGCTAAATTTTTCACTATGCAAATTGCAGTTTTTAGGAGCCTGATCATGTAATGTGGTAGAGTAACTTTTTCTCTTCCTGTCCTGGACTTGACATTAGTATCAATGGAGACTTCTCTTGAAATGTAAACGGCAACTCCTGAGAAGTAATTTATGTTTTGGGTTGTGGGAAATTAATGAAACTCCTTATTCTCCCTTGATGGCTGGGCTTCCGAAAGCTGCTCTTTATTTCTACCACTGTCCCCACATAAATCACTTTTCAGAAGATGTTATTTGCATTTCAAGGGAAGGCCAGGGCTGCCTTCTCTTGAAATGCAAATGAAAGCTTTGGGAAGGGAAATGTTGTCAGGATCATAGGAGGGAGGGAACCAGTTAAAACTCTCAATCTCTCCTCCCATCACTTTTATCTTTCTTTTGGAATCACTTATTGTATTCTGGCTTTTATCAGTCTGGAAGATGGCAGTTTCTTCAGTCTCATTTTTTTTTAATTAGTCTTCTACGTGGATCTATTCAGCATCAAGGCTCCTAGTCTCAAGATCCACTGGAGAAAGGCTGAGCAACATTTAAGTCCATCTACCTGGTTTCAAACCATCATCCATAAAACGAGTGGTATCTTCCCAATAATAACAATACAAATATTTTAAAAATGCTTGCTACCAAATGAAATGTGTGGAATACTATAAGTTTGAGAACTTACTTGACAATTCAAGGAAAGGCGTTTAGAGACTTGAATTGGTGTGTTTGATTTTCTTTTTGGATCGCTACTGTCAAATGAAGGCAAATGGCAAAGTGCCAGTCAGACACTAGGCAGCTGTACAGTGTTAGCTGTCTGCCTCCCTATAAAGGCGACGGCTACTAGATTGTTTAGTCATGTCTTTTTTGATAAATAAGAACAGACCTTACTAACTTGAAAAAGAGATGTGATTGGAAAACCAGTCTAGGCAAACCTGAGGGCCATACTATGGTTTGGAGAAGCCCTTGGCAAGGTGTGCAGGTAATTCTCAGCCATGAATGTGCCTTTACAGTTAGCAAAGTCTGCATTTAGCAAATGTCTTTCCTAAATGAAGCTGATGTTTACCAGCATTGTGGCTAAGTTCTGTCTTGCAGTGATTAAAGTGCCATCAAACATGGTATCCTTGGTTATTGTGTTCTCACATGTTTTTGTTTTTTTCACCTGGATCATTGATGGTAATAAAGTATGTGTTGATTTCTCTTCCCATAAAATAATACTAATCCAGAGATACCAGCAACCAGAAAGAGGAGGGGGTCTTGTTCTGATTTGCTTGTGTGTAGTCCTTGAACCAATAGTGGCACACACATTACAAGCAAGATAATACACTGAACCAGATAATGAGTGAGGTCAACTGAATTGTCCTTGAAAGTCATTCAGGATGGCTTCTCCTCTTCTCTCATTTAGAGCAGCTGGAGTAGCGTTTTCTCCCAAGTTCTGAATTATTGGACCGGATCATTTGAGAGAAGCTCTGGCTTTCATGTGCAGCATGTCGGGTGTGATACTGTAACTGCATACCCTGAAAAAGTCAGTGGCCTTTCAGCTCCCACTCCCATATATGCTGCAATGTGCTTTGAGCTCTATAAAACATTCTAATTCAATCAGAGTGGAACAGTGAAGGCATGCTTAGCTCTTTGGAAATGTGCCTTAACTCAGCTTCAATGTGCAAACAGGTAATTTGGGACTTTTGAAATGGCTTTAAAGGAGCTGCCTCTTTAGCTGATTGATTCACATAGTCGAGGCCCTCTGATTCATTTGGCTGAGTGGGGCTCCAGCTTTGCCGATTCGGTCCTACTTCCCTTGAGAGCCATTTCCCATTCTTGGGGTCCCCCAGGGCAAGGGGATGCCTTCTTTTTTCAATAATTGGGAGGGTACCATTAGAGAAACTGATTGGCAGAAATGTCTATCACAATTTTGCTATTCCAAGTTTACAGATTGCACAGCTGCCATTTCCTACTGCAAATATCAGCAAGTCCAACATTTAAAGGGAAAATTATCAACCCAAGGTGAACCAACAGATGAATATCAATAACAATATAGATTTGGGGTGATATATGCCATACAACCCTGCCTCCAGTAGTTTTGCCACCTAAACTTCAGCCAAAAATGGCTAAGAGGAGAGAGAAGCAGGGAGTCAGTAAGGAAATTAGGAGACTGATGTAGGGGGGAAAATTAGGGCTTTGCAAAAATGAGGATAGATCATCAGATAGATCATCAGACAGAAAGGGTACATCTTATTTTCCTTTCTGTTTTGCAACTTCTACAAGCCAATTGGGGCCACCAAGGAAACCTGTTTCTCTGAAGACCAAAAGTCTGTTATGGGATACAAGAAGAAAGGGAGGAAGAGCAATATTGCTTACTGTATATCAGTTTTGTTGGAGTTACAGGGAACTGGAGATGATAATCAACAGCATATTTACATTTCTGCTAGTCATCTTAGAACAGGCATGGGCAACTTCTACAGGATCAAAGGGTGCAGCCCAGTTTCTCAATCTATGGATGGGCTGCAGGAGGCCATCCAGTAATGAGATAACATCTGTGCAAGGGGTGTGTACAAAGTTTTTTTACTTGTGTTTTTTGAGGGTTTGAATAGTGGGAATGAGAGGTGAGAGGGAAACTGCTATTATTCTCACCCTCAAATACCCCAATGGTCTTTAATGACCTCATTGAAATTTTAACTATTTTACAGTAAATATCAATAGTGTGATCTTGAGGCATTGAGTGCCACAAATCAAAACGTATGCCTTTTAATAAAATTTGTTAGTTGGAGAAGTTGCTATCAGATTATGGCTGTCCTCCTACAATGTCTAGAATAGCAAAAGAAACCTCTGACAATCTAGCTTTCTTAGGAGTTACACTTATGTGTCTTATTATTAATATCCTTCTTCCTTTAGAACAATAGTTTTGCATATTTTGGCTATACTGTAGATATTACTAGACATTTCCACTCCATTTGATTTTCTTCTGTTAGGAATGGATGCTTTTTTTAAAAAAAAAAAATCACATCTATCTCTCTTTTGCACCATTTGATAATCTGGACCAAAATTTAAAAGATTAAAACTGGAATAGTTAAGTCACACTGGAAAAAAGGAAGCAACAAAACAGCTCAAAGGAGAATGTTATGCCTTAAATACCTAGTTTTTCTTTGCAATGGCTAGTGCACTGATGTATGTATTATATAAACATATATCATATAAACAAAAGTCTACTTTGCAGTCTTGCAGATCATTGTTTCCGCCCACTTCTTATTGAACTAGACAGAAAAAGATCAGTGAGCCCCTGGGAGAATTTCTTAAATGATAAGTGGGAGGTTTCATCCCATCCCTGTTTAGCATATTTTCCATCTCTTTAGTCCAACATACGTGCTAGATTTTCAGGTGGGAAAGAAAGCATACAACTGGCCATTTTATCACTCATCGTTTGAAAGATGCTCTTGAAAGGAAACTTGAAAATCAGTTTGACCCATGGTGATCTAGTGGTAATCAATTCCTTTTGGATACTCAACTCAAACCACCTATAGCATGTATGGCTGGCTATAGTATTAAGATTGGACATGAGGGTTTGAAGTTCTTCACACATATCCATGTCAAATGACAGTCAGTGGGCAAATTGGGAGTCACTTTAAATCAGTGTTTCTCAACCTCAGCAACTTTAAGCTGCGTGGACTTCAACTCCCAGAATTCCCCAGCCAGGGCTGGGGAATTCTGGGAGTTGAAGTCCACGCAGCTTAAAGTTGCTGAGGTTGAGAAACACTGATTTAAATTGTTATACAAAAACTAATAAATGCAGCACAGAAAATGCTGTGTTTGGATTTTTCTTCCAGATATGATGCCCATTCCCAGTTTGAATCATTACCTACTTGGTTCCTCCATCAACTCCCTCTCCAACCTAGCTTTTTTCCTTTCTATCTCCTGCCTTCAGCTGATTAATTCTCACATTGCAACACATAGATCTTATGTGAAATCCCAGAAGAGGGCAATGCCATTTGGATATCTATCTGATCAGCGAAGATGAAATGGGAGAGGGAAGCAGCCAAGCTCTGTATCTCATTATCATGTAGTTTATGATGCTGGCTCATTGAAATGAATGGCGTTGACAGAGTAATTGTAGAGTAAGAGAGAATGCTTCTCTCTCGGGGGTCATCTGTCAGAGTCCTTCAGTTGAAAGACATTTTTTCCCCCATTTTAAAATCTAGACTATAATTTTGGTAGTCCATCTGCAATTTACTTGGTTGTACAACCTTAGGCATAAAAGAACTCATTGCTATCTGAAATGCTGCCAAGAGGTTTGACTAAAATTGGAGGCAGAAGCTTTGACTGCATGTCCATTGCTTTCTTTGCAGCAGACAAGTGCAACTTCAAACAGCTGAAGAGCCAAACTGGGTTTTGTGCAGGATACTGAGGGCCATGTTCTGAGAGGGCTGGATTGTATTCAAGGATTCTTAATAAGGGATGAGGTGTTTTCAGCCAATGCCAATTTAAATCACCTATTTTTCCCCTTAATCCCATCTCCGGAAGACTGGGCCATCTTTCTTTCTCTAAAGAAACTGTGGGAGGCAGCAAAATGGATGATGGTGCATCAGAAGCCAGGCTGCCCTTCTAGAAAACACACTCTGCAGTATAAGGAATGGTACAGGAAACACTCCCCAGTTAGTGAACCCAGGTCAATTTGACAGGTACAGTATTTTCTGCAGTACCGTTCATGCAGAAAAGAGGTTTCACCATATTTTGGAAAGACCAGGGTGGGCTTTGTGATCAGCGGGCGTTGGCAATGCACATCCAGAAGGTAACCTGCAAGTACCAAAATCCATGTGGGAGGATTTCATAAAAGTTCACAATATGTATTTACAGATCACTGAAATTTTACTAGCCATCATGGTTAATAATTTTCAGTGTTCTCAATATTTTTCAGTGTTCCCTATATTTTCTACTTGTATAGGTCAAAATGCTATGCAACCCAAAAGTGATAAAATTAACATTTATGATTAGAAGTGAAAATAACCTTTGTAGTTATTTGATTTATAGACTAAATCAATACTTTTGTTGTTGCTGTTGTTCTACTGCAGTTATATGGCATGCCAGTACTTGTATTTTGTTCGCTGTTGCCTTTCCTTCTTCTTTCTGAAAAAATATGCTTTCTAAATAAGGAAGTTAAAACAGACTCCCCCTATCAGGTAGTATCGTTCAGAATTCTGTTTCTGTTAACAAGTAATTTGATTTATGTCATTTCTGACATTAAGAAGGTGACTCTTCTCTTATGCAAATGAGCAGAATGAATGAGGTACATATTGTTTTTATTACCACTTTCATAATATGGTTTAGGTATTGTGTCTACACTTGATCTTCCTGGATGTCCAAAGTCATAAAACAAAAAATGAAAATGAAAAAAAGCAAGCACAAAGCAAGACATTGTAAATGCATCAGGTTTTTTTCAACAGGTGTAAATCGACTAATCTCCACTGAGACTGAATGTGTGTGCAAAATGAAAAAAACAAAAAACCCTTGAGTTACTATTCTATGCAGTTCCTGCATTTCAGATTATGCTTTAAATCACTTTTTGACATATAAAAGAAAGTGTTACAGACCAGAGGAAGGCGAGGAAGAGCCTTAGATTGCTGTATTTTACACTCCATAAATTCATTCGCAGGCTTAAAAACACAGACTGTGTTAAATGATCCTTCAACAAGACTTCAAAGGCCGTTCCTCAATATACAACAGTGCCCTCACTATCTAAGGCCATTTCCAGGTTGGCATCTGGAAATGATATAATTAGGTGACTGTAAGAGTCTTTTTCTCTTCTCTCCCTCTCTCCCTCCCTCCTCCATCTCCACCCCCTTTGGCAAATTGGGGGGGGGGGGGGGAATATCAGCTTTTCAGGTTTGTTTTTATGTTCTCTGTAGTCTCTCTCTCTGTCTCTCTGTCTCTCTCTCTATTGTCCGAAGACGCTTCCATGACGCTATTACCATCCCACCAAAGTGGTACCTATTCATCTACTTGCATTTGCATGCTTTCGAATTGCTAGGTTGGCAAGAGCTGGGGTGAGTGCGGGAGCTCACTCCGTCACGGGGGACTAGAGATCCGAACCTCCGAACTTGCGATCTTCCGATCGACAAGCCTGGCATCTTAACTGGTGAGACCATCGTGCATGCACACACACACACACACATATATATATATATATATATATATATATATATATATATATACACACACAGACACACACACACACACACACAGACACACACATACTGTATGTATATACAGTATATACATATACATATACATATAGTATATATAATTCGCTCCTGTTAATGAAGAAATTTGCACACATCAATACATCCTGAGTGAATGAAATACTTACACATCTCTAAGCCTGAGACATTAGGTTATCTTACATTTTGGCCTCTTATTATTTTCCGGTATACAAAACTATGTCAAGAGGACTCCTAAGGGCTTTTCATGGTTTAAATAGTCCAAAACCTTTTTGGACTATTTAATAGCTTTTGACATCTCTTCCTGTAAGATAATAACCTTAGAAGTATGGTTTATTGATAGACAGATATTTTAATAGCATCATTGATCAGCCATAACCACACATGCTGATGAACAGCCAGGTAAAGATAAAACAAAGTTCAAAAATAAGGCCAAGAAAGCTACTTGAACTGATTTATTACTTGATTTATTATAATAGAATTTGCATACCGTCTAACCACTTCTCTCAACAAAACTGAGTCCCAGACTTCACAAAGAAAGAATGCATGATGTTCATCCCAGCCCGAGTAGCATTTTCATTAAAAAAAGGAGTGATAGAAAAGTGGGAAATGGGAATCTCTGCGAAAGGGAGAGGGTCCCACTGTCTTTTCTTCTTTCAATTCACATGGACAAACTTCTTCAAGTTTCCCCCCTCCTACAAGGCAGAACATTAACAACAAAAAATCTCTTCTTTTCTTTACAGCTCATTAATATATTGTGCAGGAATAATGCTGGAAAATTAGTGTGCATAACACCCAGTTTAGTTTGTACCCAGCACATTCCTAGTCAATCCCTATGTTCAGATCAGGGCACATACACACACCACTCAGGTCACATAACAGAAATATAGCTTGATGTTTGTTTTATTGTTGTGAGCTGCTCAGAGTCAATTTGAGTCAGGTGGCATTCAAATTGAATAAATAAATAAATAAATAAATAAATAAATAAATATCAGTAAATAAATCTTGTATCTGAATTGATTCTTTAACTTTTAATGAGCTTCCCAAACACATATTTTATAAACAGTTTTTAAAATTTAAATTGAGAGTCAGTTTGGTCTAGTGGTTAAGGCAACGGGCTAGAAACCAGGAGACTGTGAGTTCTAGTCCCGCCTTAGGCATGAAAGCCGGCTGGGTGACCTTGGGCCAGTCCCTGTCTCTCAGCCCTAGGAAGGAGCCAATGGCAAACCAGGAGACTGAGAGTTCTAGTCCCGCCTGAGGCATGAAAGCCAGCTGGGTGACCTTGGGCCAATCACTCTTTCTCAGCCCAACTCACCTCACAGGGTTGCTGTTGTGGGGAAAACAGGAGGAGGAAGGAGTATTTGGTATGTTCTCCACCTTGAGTTATTTATAAAAATAATAATAAAGGAAGGATAATTTTTTTAAAAAAATTAAAATAAATTGTTGATTATCTTCACTTTTTATGATGCCTGTGCCTTAGAAGGATACAAGGAACATGATTTCCCTAAAACTGAAAGAAATTAGGGATTGAAATGTATAGGTTTTCATGTATCTTTAATCCCAGAATTCTAGTAAATGTAACAGTTCCATTTAACTGTATGGGTTAGAATCTTCATGAAAAACCTTTCCAGACTGTGTTTGAACATACAGTATAGTCAAGTGTTCAGACATAGTTCAACTTCCGTGTGTGTGCGTGTGCATGTGCATTGCAGCTCCATCATTTTTCTTTCTTACCAGTCTCCGTCTCCTCAACCTTGCTTCCACTTTTGCTTTCATGCTTCAGCAACTGCATTATAAATGTCTGACGGCCTTTGGTGGAAGTGTTGTGCAGAGAATACAAGGATTAGAAGAACTCTGTTGCAGTCGAACTCTGAGATTAATACTGACATGCAGGATAAAGTTAATGCTGACCAAGCCTCAGGCCCGATTGATTTTCCACAATGGGTGTGCTGTTCAATAAATGAACTTTCCAAGGACCTTGCTGAATTAGGGAATAGCTGACATTTTGCAACTCCATCCATCACCTGAGACTGTTTCATTGGACCTTGCACCACACTGCTTTATAGTAATAAGGGTTTTATGCTCATACGTGGATGTGGGTGTGCATCTGCATGCACACACTTGCAGAATGATGCCTATTTGTGTATCTGCCTCCAAAACAAGAAATTGTTTAAATGAAGCCTTTGGCCTTCCCTGTTTGGAATGTAGGAATGAGTGGAAGCAGCATGAAACACTTGCAAATGTATTTTGCGCTTCTTTAGTCTGCAAGCCTGAATGGAAAAAATGTTTTCTGTGCAAGTGCCTCTGACAATCCTCATGATGGATAGGATAGGATAGGATAGGATAGGATAGGATAGGATAGGATAGGATAGGATAGGATAGGATAGGATAGGATAGGATAGGATAGGATAGGATAGGATAACAAAACAAAACAAAACAAAACAAAACAAAACAAAACAAAACAAAACAAAACAAAACAAAACAAAACCAAGTTGCGGTCCTCACCTCACCTGAAGTGTCTGAGATAGTATTTGAGAGACCATTCTCTCATGACGGAATGAAATAGCAATGTGTCTTGCTACTAGAGCCACTGTTGGGATTCCTGGTGCTCAGTTGTGAAAGAGTTCCAGAGATTCGAAGCTGCACATTCCCCATTATGGCCATGTTCTTTATGGTGAGAAGCCTTAAGACAGAATAGCAAAAGTGACAGAAGAATACTGGAGTAACAGAAAAGAATGATTGGGAGCAGTGCTGCATGACAGAACAGACAACATTTGAGGGTTGGGAGATGTAACATCCCAACCTAGTTCTTTAGGGGTTTGGGGGGGAGGGGGTGTAAAAGACTGGGCCATGGAGGCCCTCAGAGGCAAACTACTCTCATTCTCACCTTTAACCCCCAATGTTACAATTTGGGGAGTTTTGATTAGGTTTTAGAGACGGGGGCCAGAGAGCTAGAGCAGTATTAATTATGACGGTGGCTAGAACCAGGAAGACCCAAGTTCAAGTCCACCTTCAGCCATGGAACCTCCTTTGGTGGCTCTGGACCAGGCACACTCTCCAGGCTAATCTACTTCACCTGGCTGCTGATGTAGAGAAAAGCCCAGATGTAAATTTAGGAATTGCATTCCATCTTAATTTTGTTTTTAAATGTTTAAAATGTAAAGAATATGGATTTTGTCCTGGTATATGGTCATAAATCCTTCCAGTTGCATTGTGTGCCTGAGAAGCAGAAGGGTGAAATGCATGTAATGCATGAATTAAGAAGATGCTCTGAATACTCACCAGTGCCCAGGTAGATGCTTTCATCAAAGCTGAAAGATTTTATGAAATCTGGCACACACTCCTCTAAAAATTCCCCATAGACATAACATCTCCTGGTCAGCTACTTTAATCATTATGAACTGCTGTTGCTTTTTCTTCTTCTTTTTAAACATTTCCTAGATTTTATTCATTGTTGTTCATTACATGCTTTTTTTCCTGGGCAACTGAAACTGGGCTGCCAGTCAACCATTTGTCCATACTTGGTCAGTCTGAGATATTAGCAATTTAACAGGATCACAACCTTTCTTCAGCTGGAATAGGACTTGATACTCTAAGTCAGCAGTCCCCAACCTTTCTGGCACCAGGGACCGGTCATGGAAGAAAATTTTTCCATGGACCAGGGGGAGGTTTGCAGGTGGGAGCCAATCACGTGCACTGGGGTATGTGGTTTGCAGGCGGGAGCCAATCACACACACTGGGGGGCAGGGTTTGCAGGCGGGAGCCAATCGCACACACAGGGGGCAGGGTTTGCAGGCAGGAGCCAATCACACGTACCAGGGGCGGGGTAATTGCATGCACTGGGGGGTGGGGTTTGCAGGAAGAAGCCCCACGGCCCACTTCCTAACAGGCCTCAGCCAACTAGTGTGCCGCGGCCCACAGGTTGGGGACCCCTGCTCTAAGTGGCAAGAAATCAAGATCACCAAAAGTTCACTGAGCGATTAGTAATAAGGGCGCAGATATAACTCAGATCAAGAATCAGAGAGACATGTAGAACTAGCCATACAGCACTTCCAACGTGCACCGTTCTCACTCCTCAAACAAGGCAGTTTGAAGCCAATCTATGTCTCTCTTCCTTTCTGGCAAACACCATGATGTGTTTGACTAATCAGTGCTAACTAGTAATAAAATGCACGACCCATCACTGCATTCAATAGTTCCTAAGCACAATGATGCCCAGATGATGAAGAATTCAACAAAATGTAATAATGCAGGCCCTGCCTTCTCATTCTTGCATCTGGATAGCACCCATCCAGGGGCAGAGCTGCTCTGCAGTGTTGTGTCACACTTTTCATCACTTGCCTACTTTGCCCTCTCTCCTCCATGGAAACCATGTCCAGTAGCTTCCCACCCTTGGGGAGAACCTGGAACAACAAAGAACCCCACACTCACACATTACACAGAAAAATAAAATAAAATAAAATAAAATAAAATAAAATAAAATAATAAAATAAATAAAATATAATATAAAATAAAATAAAAAAATAAAATAAAATAAAATAAAAAAATAAAATAAAATAAAATAAAATAAAATAAAATAAAATAAAATAAAATAAAATAAAATAAAATAAAATAAAATAAAATAAAATAAAATAAAATAAAATAAAATAAAATAAATAAAATAAAATAAAATAAAATAAAATAAAATAAAATAAATCATTAGCATACCATCTTTATCCACATTTTTATTTCATATTTTGTTTGCAAAGATTTTATTTTAATGGTTGCTATGAGGAAAAGCTTTCTGACTGCAAAGTTTTTCTCCCTCCTGCATTTAAAAGCCCTGGGCAAGCTCAGATATTCTTTACAGTAGCTCTGACCGTAGTAGCAGGCTGCTACAGAAGCAAGATTAGGAAAGAGGAGAAGCTACATGCTAAATAACTCCTATAGACAAGCTTCAGAACAGGATGTTGAAGCTCAGAGCCAGAATAAGCCATGACTGTCCACCATGGGAGATGTGGTCTTTGGGGTCACACAAAGACTTGCAGATTTCCAGGGTTGAGAAAATAAAGTCCAGCTTTGCTTCACTTTCAAATAAAGCTGTATTAAACAGGAAAAAAGAGAGCCAGTTTGGTGTGGTGGTTAAGGCATCAGGCTAGAAACTGGGAGACCAGGAGTTCTAGTCCTGCTTTAGGCACAAAGCCAGCTGGGTGACCTTGGGCCAGTCCCTCTCTCTCAGCCCTGGGAAGAAGAAAGCAAGGGCAAACCACTTCTGAAATCTTGCCAAGAAACCTGCAAGGACTTGTCCAGGCAGTCGCCAGGAGTCAAGACTGACTTGAAGGCGCTCACACACACACGCACACGGCATAAAAAAAAAGATTCAGCTCTCAAATACTAATTATGTGGAACATTCGAATTTGCTGCCAATTCTGAAGTGGCACAAAGAGCCCAGGTGAAAGTGACAGGTGTACAGCAAAGTGAGAACTTAAGCAGTCTGGTGTGACTATTGGCTCAGGCTTAGCTCCCCCTAATAGAAATTACTTCAGTTCGCAGGACCTCGATTCTGCAGAGGTGGATCCAACACTTCTTAAAAGCCCAACTGGACCTGGCAAGGAAACATTGGGACGATCTCACATGGGCATAAAAACCCAGCACAGGGCTTGAAGTGGGGCTCAAAAGAGTCAAGATGGTGGCCATGACTATTCCCTTTTTATGCATGTCATGCAAGGCATGGAAAATGAGGAGAGGCTTCAGTTGCACAGTCATAGTACCCACTTGACTTTTTTTTACCTCCCCCCCCCCCAATGGATGACCCCCAGTGGATTGCTCTTGCTTTGTTCTTCCTTCTAACGATGCATTGCAGATCACTGGTTTACTATGATGGGGTCCCTGCCATCCTAGCAGGTTTTTTGATGTTTACCCTGAATGAAGTGGGAAACCAAAAATCAATTTCTGCATGCCAGCAGATCAGGCAAATCAAATGGCCCAAAGGTAGGCAGGGCTTCACATGGCTGCAGGGGGCAAATGTTTGGTGGCTAAATGTAGCCACCAAATGAAGACCTGGTTCTGCCGCCTGGCATGGGAAGGAGGAAGGGATAGTTCCTCATGAGGGTGGCTAATCCCCTAATTTTATAATTGTCCTTCTTTTAATTATTCCATCACCATCTGGATTTTAGAATATGTATTTTATTGTATAACTGTGATTTTAGATATTTTAGATTTTATTTTAACTTGTTTATTGTGTACCGCCCAGAGTTCCGCATGGGGGGGGAGATGGGCGGTCATATAAATTAAATAAATAAATAAATAAACTCAAATATTATCCATCCATCATCAAATCTCTGTAACCCTTCTCTGATAGCTGAGGGAAGTACATACTAAGCCAGGACAACCAGGTATTTATTTCAAGGTATTTATATATATTTATAAAGGTATTTATTTCATATTTATTTCAAGGCCAGGTCTGTATGTAGGATAGAAGCCTATGATAGCAGAAGGGGTTATACTGCCAAAATTTCCCATCCTTGCTATATTTAATCAGCCCACCTCCTGGACTCATCCTACCTATTTTTGAAAACTCATGCATGCTTCACATAGAAGGCTTTTTTTCTATGGCCTGAATCAATGCTCCACTCATCAGGATGACAACTGGAACATATTTCAACCTCCCATATGAAAATCATATTAGTATAGTTCTAAATATAAATATAAATATAAATATAAATATAAATATAAATATAAATATAAATATAAATATAAATATAAATATAAATATAAATATAAATAATATAAATATAATATATTAAATAAATATATATATATATATATATATATATATATATATATATATATTAAAAATATATAAAATATATAACCCGTAGCAACCTATGGCTGTGAGAGCTGAGCGAAGGAAGATAGATGCTTTTGAACTGTGGTGTTGGAGGAGAATTCTGAGAGTGCCTTGGACTGCAAGAAGATCAAACCAGTCCATCCTCCAGGAAATAAAGCCAGACTGCTCACTTGAGGGAATGATATTAAAGGCAAAACTGAAGTACTTTGGCCACATAATGAGAAGACAGGATACCCTGGAGAAGAAGCTGATGCTAGGGAAAGTGGAAGGCAAAAGGAAGAGGGGCCGACCAAGGGCAAGATGGATGGATGATATTCTGGAGGTGATGGACTCGACCTTGGGGGAGCTGGGGGTGGCGACAGCCGACAGGAAGCTCTGGCGTGGGCTGGTCCATGAAGCCACGAAGAGTCGGAAGCGACTGAACGAATAAAGAACAACAAAACTGCCCAGAGTTCCACGGTTGGGGGAGATGGGCGGTAATACAAATTAATAATATTAATAATAATTAATAATAATATTAATAATACAAATTAATAAATTAATAATAATTTAATAAATAAATAAAATAAATAAAACAAATATTTTCAAATACAGGTCTGTAGCTCATGTTTTATTAAAGTATCCACTATATATACAATGGTGATCAGAACTCATAACTCCAGTTATCAGAAATTTTTATCTCCCTCATGATGATGATATGTCTATGAAGGTTCTCAGTCATCCAGGTGGAATTGTCTGTAGCTTGAATCATGTCAACTGGATTTCTATTTTCTCTGTGGAAACGTTTCGCTCCTTATCCAAGGAGCTTCTTCAGTCTGAGCAAAGTTGGTAAGGGAATCCTATGTATTTAGGATTCCCTTACCAACTTTGCTCAGACTGAAGAAGCTCCTTGGATAAGGAGCGAAACGTTTCCACAGAGAAAATAGAAATCCAGTTGACATGATTCAAGCTACAGACTCATGATGAAGAGATCACTGTTTTTCTTTTAAGTGACCAATTTTTAAATTTATCAAGGGCAGTGGTGAAATTTCTATCTGTA
Source organism: Charina bottae (assembly GCA_023362775.1). Lineage (NCBI taxonomy): Eukaryota > Metazoa > Chordata > Lepidosauria > Squamata > Charinaidae > Charina > Charina bottae. Next base: position 3,678,743 of record JALMGJ010000029.1, on the reverse strand, counting down.
GCTTTAGCTTATAAAAATTGAATGGTGCCTTCATCACAGTTTTGGATGTTTTTGGCTTTCAGGAATATTTTATTCATGCATTTAAGTTATGTATATATTTTAATGTTTGTTTCTTTGGTCTTGGACTGTAAATTAATAAATAAAAAAATCATGGAAAGTTTCTTTACAAATCTTTCAAACCTGTGGTAAGCGAATTACTACTACTTTTAAGAGGGTTCTCCCTCCCTCCCTCCCTCCCTCCCTCCCTTTTTTTTTCTTTATTCAGGCCTTTACAAAATGTGACCTACACCGTAGCATCTGTATACCAGATGCGACACAAACATTTATAAGTGTGTACTCTTCAGACTTGGCATCTGAATTCAATCCTGAAACAAATATTCATCCTCATCTTTAGGAGACAGAAACTAGCAGGGGAAGTTAAATTGAAATGTGTAACTTTAATGAAAAACCTGTCAATGATTTCAGGCTCATGAATGAATGAGTCAAATTTCAGCCAGTTGGAACTGTCATTAGTACATACATTTAGCATTGTAGCAAATGTTTCCTATGCCCATTTTTAAAAATCTCATTCCAGTTGTCTTCAAAAGATGGTATCATAAAAGCAGATCTATGCTGTGCTGATTCTATTTCTTCCTGTCCCCCAATCCATATTGTTACCAAAAAACCTATAAGGACATATCCAACTAGTCACTATGCGTCAAGCTTATCTCAAGGGGGTCTTTACTTATGCTTCTACATCAAGAACACACCCTCAAGGAGTGTGTATTTTATATACTCAGAGCTCCTTACAGTGCAGGCTGAACTGTAGATCAGGTCTAATTTTGGGGGAGAATTAGGAGAATGGCTCAACAATATATCCTTCATAAATATTCCAACATCTTCCTCACCCTTGGTGCTTCTCATAATAATAATAATAATAGAGAGACGTGACTGCTGCTCCTTGTCCTCCTTGACTCATACGTTCACTCACTGAAGAAGGCAAGCAAATTTTGGAGGTGGGTGGTTTGCCTCATTAAGAGATATAATGAATCTCTCTCTCTCTCTCTCTCTCTCTCTCTATCTATCTATCTATCTATCTATCTATCGTCTATTGTCTATCAATCTATATCTATCTGTCGATCTGTCCGTCCATCCATCCATCCATCCATCCATCCATCCATCCATCCAGTTGTATATACTGTATATTACTATTAACTTATCCTATAATGACGTGTTGATTTATGCAATCTGATAAAAAGTATGCTATACTATGCTTGCTAATATAAGCATCTTGAGAAGTGATATAGATAGTTCATCATCAACTCTAACCAAAGGTTCTTCACCTTCTTGAAAAGGCTGCAGTAGTCACGTATGAGAAAAATTATGCAATATCTGACTTTTAGGATAGTCTGAGAGATAATGATTCGCCCTAGTTCTCCCATGGTTAATTTGAACCTATCAAGTACATCAACAGAACAATTTTTTATATGGCTATTCTGAAGTAAATCTTGCTGATTTCAATGAAACGTAGCCTAAGATGCCCAGATAGACTTACAGTCGTTGCAAAATCTTAAGAATATTTAAACCATATAATGGGCTCATATTCCTACAGTGATGATGTGCAGATGATTCTTTCATTAAGGTTTTTTAAAAAGAAAATATTTGTACCCATAGAACAGATTTTCAGTATTGTTTCCATTTAAATCATACAATCTATTAAAACGTAACTGATTTCTCAGAGATATTTCTTAAGAAGACTCTTTTTCACTCTTTGATTCAACACTCTCCCAAAGAAAATTATTTTTATCCTTTGTAGTTGATTCTTCTGTCACCAAATCCTCTCATGCTCAAGTATCTTTAGCACCAATCTCGGCATGTTTGCTCCTGTCAAGTGACCTTTAAAGTCCTTTGAATTCACCAGTAATACATACTCATTGGTGCCAAGCAGAGGTTCAGAACATTAGAAAGCTTTCTGTAAGCTGGGAAAAAATAGAACAGGGTTACTGAAAAACTTGAGTTAAGTGAGCTGGAGAAACTGGAGTAGAGGGAAGAGAAGTCAAAATAGGCATTTACAGAATGTGAGAAGTGCATCTCTATTGCACATGGATAATCTTCTAAACCCTTCTTTAGATGCTATGGAAGACTTTCTATACTTCCAATTTTATAGTGGTTTGCTCAGCCTGCCCAGGGATTGTTTTATGCTAGGACAACATTCCCTGGAAACCTTGCATAAAGTGAGATACTGAACCAGTGGAGAAAAGGGGGTTGTGGGGTATAGGGTCAAATGTTGTAACCCCAATGCTCATAACAAATGTGCTCATACATTTTAGAGCCTTATTCTTAACCACTTCTTGACTCCAACATTTGTTCTTCTTTATCTTGTGTTCTGTGCACAGTAAAAACCATTTCTCCATCTTTTCTGCACCTGGATGTCTAATGTGCATGGTTATCCTGGCAGACAAAGGAGTAGAGTGCATCACAGCGCTATGAATTTTACTAGGATTCTTCATTACGTTGCACAATAGATTTGCCCAGGTTAAAAGCTTGTCCTATGGCTGAGGATCCTTCACAAGCTGTGGCACAACATAACATGTCCAACTTGATTTCTAGAATTAGAGAGGTCCTTTTCCTTTTCATCTTGGGTAAGAGAGCCAAACAAGATGTTGATGGCCATTTTGACCCTATAGTAACAGGAGTAGCTATTGCAGGTATGGAAGTAAGTAGGAGACAGGATGCACAACTAGAACAGCCACACAACATGATAGTGAATGCATGAGTAAGAGAAGAAAATGGTTTTGATGGGAAAATATTTAAGTGAGATGTCTTGGTGTTTTACCAGACCTTTGGCACAAATTGACTATGCTGGGACAAATCTCATAATAGAATTTTTCTTTTTTGCAAAAAAGCGAATTCTTTGATGAAAATGATCAATCACATAATAGCAAATTGGCATAGAGCAGGGGTCGGCAAACTTTTTATCCCGGGAGCCATTTTGGCATGCTCGTGCACATTTTGAAATGCTCGAGAGCCAGGGGGCGGGGTTTGCGGGCGGGAGCCAATCGCGTGGAAGGGGGCGGGTTTTGCGGGCGGGAGCCAATCACATGGAAGGGGGCGGGGTTTGTGGGTGGGAGCCAATCACGTGGAAGGGGGTGGGGGGCTCACGGAGGGCTCACGGAGGGAGGGGGCGCAGCCAGCGGCTCCGCGAACCTGGCCCGGCCGCCCCACCGGGAGTGGCGGAGAAAGAGCTGCCACCCTCCGGCCGGCAGGATGGGCGCGGGAGAGCGGAAGGCTGCGCCCTCTCCACCGGGCGGGACCCGCGCCTCCTTCCCTGCGGGCGGGCGAGGCAGGGAGAGAAGGGGAGACGGAGGGGCTCCTTCTCCGGCCTCTGCGCCCCTTCAGGCCCGTCTCTGCGAGGCCCGGCGCGGCAGGGAGGCGCTGCTGGCCCGGGACGCGGCGCTGTCGGAGGTGGCGCAGGAGCGGCTGCAGGGGCTGCTGCGGCTGGAGATGGCGCTGCTCCGCGGCATCCAGGTGCTGGGCGAGGGCACAGGCCCAGGACGCGAGCGGCAGGGCAGCGCAGGGGGCCTGGCCAGGGTGGTGGCGGGTGGCGGCGGGGGGGACGGAGCCGGCGGAGGTTTGCCGGGCGGCAGGATGGGGCGGGCGGTGCTGCTGGGGCTGGTGGCGGAGCTGGAGGGAGCGGAGGGACCAGGCGTTCCCGTGGGCGCAGCGCGCGCTCTGCAACCCGCCTTGGGGAAGCGGCCACGGGAGGCCCTCCAGGTGCACCCTCCCGCCCCATCAATCCCCCCACCCCGCCATTCGGCGTCCTCTCCCCCCGCTAACCCGAGCCCTGCGGCGGCCGGGGGAGCCAAGCCAGGCTTGGACCGGAGGCGGCCAAGGGGAGAGCAGGCGGCTCTTCGCCCTGCGCCGCCCTGCCGCTCGCGTCCCGGGCCCGCGCCCTCACCCAGCACCTGGATGCCACGGAGCAGCGCCATCTCCAGCCGCAGCAGCCCCTGCAGCCGCTCCTGCGCCGCCTCTGACAGCGCCGCGTCCCGGGCCAGCAGCGCCTCCCTGCCGCGCCGGGCCTCGCTCAGTGCGAGAGCCAGGGGGCGGGGTTTGCGGGTGGGGCCAATCGCGTGGAAGGGGCGGGGGGTGAGTTCAGCTGCAGAAGAGCCACACTCAAGGGGCCAAAGAGCCTCATCTGGCTCGCGAGCCGCCATTTCCGACCCTTGGCATAGAGCAAGTGAAAGCTGCATAGAGTTATCTATTTGAAATGTCCTATCACTTCTCTCACAAATGTACTTAGCAGTGACTGAACTTCCTTTGTCTTCACCTGAAAAAAATAGTTGTCAACTAAGGCTAGTTTTAGAAAGTGGAAATTTGAGCACAATGGAGCATATCTAACTCTCCTTCAAATTCTCCTTCCCTCAAATTCTTGAAGGAAATAGGGAGTTTTTTTCCTTTCCTTTTTCTCAAACTTTTTCTTGAGATGACAACGAAGGTAAAGTGTCCTTCAACTGAAATGCAGCACCTGGTGATGCAGAACCTGGTGACATGTCCATAAACTTCTGGGCAGCAATATGGAAGTGATTTGTCATTGTCTTTTCTGAGAGGCCTACAGCCTTGGGAGTCCCTGGTAATCTCCTGTTTAAGTCCTAAACAGGCTTGACCTGCTGAGCTTCCAAGCTTGGATAAGGTCAGCCAAGTGCAGTTTGCTGAGAAACCCCAGGAAGCTAATTTTAACCCTGCTCAAGGATGCACATAAAATGCATCCTGAAGAGCTCTACCAATGTTCTTGAGTACTTATATGAAATCTTGCCATTCTGGTACTTGAGACACTAGGAGATACAGACTGGATTCACATATTAAGTTACAGTGATCACCCATCATCCTGGGACAAAACAAATCAAACCACATTGTAGCTTACATGAACTAGGTGACTTGCAGCCCTTGAAACTATGGGTCAAGGATACTGTTCTGAACATGCTAGAAAGCATTCCAGGCCTGAAGACCTATACTTTCGTAAGGTTCATAATAGGTAAAGGTAAAGGTTCCCCCCACACATTTGTGCAGTCGTGTCCGACTCTAGGGGCCGGTGCTCATCTAGCCGAAGAGCCAACGTTGTCTGAAGACACTTCCACGGTCATGTGGCCGGCATGACGCGCGCGGAACGCTGTTACCTACCCACCAAAGTGGTACCTATTCATCTACTTCCATTTGCATGCTTTTGAATTGCTAAGTTGGCAAGAGCTGGGGCGAGTGCGGGAGCTCACTCCGTCACGCGGGACTAGGGATTCGAACCTCCTAACTTGCGATCTTCCGATCGACAAGCCTGGCGTCTTACCCGCTGAGCCACCACGCCCCCTAAAGGTTCATAATACCTAGTTGCTAATTTGCAGAGCAGGAGGGCCAGTTCAGGCCCCAGGCTAGAAACTGGGAGACTGTGAGTTCTAGTCCTGCCTTAGGCACGAACACAGCTGGGTGACCAGTCACTCTTTCTCAGCCCTAGGAAGAAGGCAATGGCAAACCACTTCTAAAACCCCTGCCAAGAAAACTGCAGGGACTAGTCCAGGCAGTCACCAGAAGACAATGCTGACTCAAAGGCACACACAATTTGCAAGCAGCTCCATCTATTTTCCAAATTTGGAAAGAATGTGATAGAAGTGTGATGTTCCATTTATAAAGCAGATGGACCCTATCAAATGAAGATGTTCTAATTCTAAACCAGGTCAACACAAATGTTAGCAAATAGTTAATCTGATTATGAGGATGCTACTTCAGATTTTTTGTAACTGAGAAGCAAGATTCACAGTAAGAAATATACATATATTTGGGTATTTCATTGTGAAAACTTTAAGAACAGAGTGCTCTTTAAAAAGCATTTTCACAGTTATTTTATTATGCCAAATAACAAATACAGGGACATAGTCACATACTTAATGAAGGAAGTTCCCAGCTACCTTTGCGCTATAGAAATGATATCCTTGATCTTACATCAATCTTACCTTTTAATTACTACTGTTAACCAAATTTGTAAGGTTGTGCCAAGGGGGGCAATTCTATGAAAATGAGATGTATTTAAAACTTATTATTCAGCTCCACTTTTCTCTTCTTTGGAAAAAATATCTTCCCATTGTTAGATTCACCTATTCTACTTTTGCTGAAATCTTCAATTTCATTCTTGTATAATCTGAATATAATTTTTCTGTTCAGGTATCTTTGGGCATGTATATTATTTTCCTACCTCTGTAAAATGGTGGGCAGATTAGCACACATGCTATGTGTGATTCCAAGGACATTTATGCAAAACTACTTGGGAAGGTGGAGACACTTGGCTGGGAGTTTCAACTCTGAAGACTTTAGATCTTGCCTTATGTGGAAAATCTAACAAAACTGGAAAATCTTGTTTAAAAAAATAATTCTCTGTACCTCTCTGGAAGATCATGATGGGGTAATTTTAAGTCATTTTTGTAAATGTTTATATTGTAGTGCATAAATTGTAGAAATAAATCTGCGTTCACAGCACAGGTCCAGATTGCATGTTCTCCATATTAATCATGCCATGTTCATAATAGAAACCTTCAGGTGCTGAGACTTATTGTTTAACCTAAAGTGTAGGCATATGCCTGACATTCTCCGAACTTGGCAAGGGCAATGGGAGAAATAAACTATGAAATTCTATTTATATGTGTTAAGGGAACCTGATGTAATGCTTTTTTAGGAGGTCCACTAAGTAAACAATTATATATTTTGATAGATTTAATACACACAAATGTGGGAAGAACACTATCTCTTTTGTCAACTGGTAAATCTAAGGAAATCCCTAAAATATATTTTCAAAATGAATACAGATAAATGTGGCAAGCAACCCAAATTTTGCAATAAATCCAAAGAGAAAAACATGGAGAGAAAAGTGTTGTGTGTTTTAGGGAAATCTTCCTCTCTCTCCCTTTTGTTTGGCTTTATTTTATCCCATCATAGATAGAACGTGTGAGTTATTACAGCTGCTCTTCCACGGTTAATTCACTGCACTAATGGAAATGTCGCAATGACGTTAAAATACATCAGGTTTTAACTGAAGCATATTCATTGATGATGACCACACAGAGACGCTTCATCAGAGCTTCTCCTATCTGGCCTTGTTGGCTCCCACTTTTCTTTTCAAGGAAAAACTTACATGTTTCCATCACAAACAAGAAAGTCCTCTCAGCCCAACTCACCTCACAGGATTGTTGTTGTGGGTAAAATAGGAGGAGGAAGGAGTATTAGGTATGTTTAGTCGAAGGTTTTCATGGCTGGAATCCGATGGTTGTTGTGGGTTTTCCGGGCTGTGTGGCCGTGTTCTGGCAGTTTTGGTTCCTAACGTTTCACCAGTAGCTGTGGCTGGCATCTTCAGAGGACAGGAGCACGGCTAGAAGATTCTCTCTGTGCCCAAGTGGAGGGTGTGTGTTCCTGCTGGTGTTTATAGCTGCTCAAAAACACCAGCTATAAACACCAGCAGGAACACACACCCTCCACTTGGGCACAGAGAGAATCTTCTAGCTGTGCTCCTGTCATCTGAAGATGCCAGCCACAGCGACTGGCAGAACGTTAGGAACCAAAACTGCCAGAACACGGCCACACAGCTCGGAAAACCCACAACAACCATAGTATTAGGTATGTTTGCCGCCTTGAGTTATTTATAAAAATAATAAAGGCGGGATAGAAAATAAAAAAATAAAAAAATAAAATAAAGTCATGCTAACCTTTCTGTTACTTTTTATGGAAACATTTGTACAATGAGACCTATATGTATACCAAGAACTAAAACAAGCAGGGGACCTCCTGAGATTCCACTGCTTAGCCCATATATTATGGAAATCCTATGAGTATACACACACAGTATGCATGCATATCATGTATACAATGAAATGGCTCCCAGATTGCTCTTGGTAGAACTGATTGTATTATTTTCTTTTGACTTTGGCAAGCAAGTGAGCTTAGCTGTCCTCGGTGCTGGCCTGTGTTACAAAGCTTCAGGAATTATGACTTCTGGTATCAAAGGACGGGATATTTATGAGCTGAACTATATGCAGACACATTACTTCCTTACTCACTTCTGACACTTCCCTATTGTAACTGAGATAATTAGTGCCCTGCCACGGAATCTGGTCTAAATAAATTCCCTCTTGCTGAACGTAATGTAGTTAGCAGATTGGCTGCAGACATGCCATCATTTGAGTCAAAAAAGTGTTTTTTACAAGTTGCAAATAATTTTTTCCTGAACTTATTAGAGTATTAGGAGTCTTGCCAGATGCATCAGGCCAAGAGGGAAATTGGTTAGATGTGCAGAGAAATGTAACATTTGAGTTTTGGTTTTAACTTCAAATAGCACTGCCTTTTTATGCAATGGCTGTTATAATGATGATAGTGAAAGAGGTTCTTCAAAGAGTCACAGGAAGGAACAGCTCCTGGCTGAGTTTTGTTGATCTCCAAAAGCCAGGCAGTGTTGGATTCTGTGGAGTCCTTGGTGCTCTCAGAGAGCACCAAGGACTCCGCAGTTCAACCCTGAGCTACTTATATTCTCTTCTATTAGTGTTGGATTTGGTTAGCACATGGATGGGGACTACCAGGAAATCCCAAGGTTATAGACTAGATTGAAAGTGACTGCCTAAACTTCTTAAGATATATCCATAAGCAATTTATATACTCTGTGTGTGTGTGTGTGTGTGTGTGTGTGTGTGTGTGTGTAATATTTATTTATTCATTCATTCATTCATTCATTCATTCATTCATTCATTCATTCATTCATTCATTTCTTGGCTCAAATTCATATAACTCAGCTCTAGGAACAAAAAACAGATTCTCATGGCATTTTGAAGGCTTCCAACTGAGCAGCACATGATGCTGAGCATATCACATCAGAGCAATCTGATCCTGAGGTGCCAAATTCAACCAAAGACCCAACTGGACCAGAATGTGTTTGAGAAGCAAGCAGATGATGGCTGGTGGGAGGAGGGTCCACAGGTTGCATGTAAAAAAAGGGCAGGGCTTTGATTGCATGGTTGGGGCCAACATCTTGACATGTTTGTCCGAGCCCAAGTTTGGATAGATCACAAGGTCCCCAGTATAATATTTATCTGAATGATTCCTCCACTGCAAGAGATGGGGAGGTTGAATTTCAAATATTGATGCAGTCATCATAGGCTCACCTCATCCTTCAGCTGAAAAGGCACCCAACACTCTAAGGCTAGATCAAGAATGAATAAGAGACACCCCAAATACCACCCACAAAATAGGGGAGAAATTGGGGGGGGGGGAAGGGGAAGACATAAGGGGAAAAAAAGAAAATCCCAAACGCAGATCTTCAGATTGCCCAGCAGTTCTTGTCACAACCTGCTTAAATGGCAATTGCTGTGAAGAAAGTCTCAGCCAAGCCAGTCCTGCATGTCATCTTTCCTTCCTCATGGTCCTCTGCATCCATTCAGACATGGCTTTAAAATGCCTAACGGAAGGCCCGCCCCTGATTCGTTGAAGAGCACTCTTCCCATGCAGGTGAGGAGTGATAGGATGCATTTTCCTCCCTAATCTCCCCAAAGCTCTTCCTGAGGGGACCTATCTGACAGGTTACAAAGTGTTCCTTTCTCTGCCCATCAGAGCGTGGCTATATGAAATAATTTTATTTATTAAAGCAAGATGTTCAAGGGGTCCAAAGCAATGGACCAATAGTGAATGGATGTGCTACAATGGTGCATCCACAATTCTGCACTAAAGGAGATGGAAATATAGGCTGTAGATCTGCAAACTACAACCATTCATTTTGCTCAAATGCAATGAGATGACCTGGATTTTAGAGTTTACAGATTCACAGAACAGAATCAGCCAATGATCCTGAAGGGCTGGAAAGCTCATTAGAAAGTAATTTGCTTCATATCCACAGCCTCCCCAGATCAAAGAGGCTGTGGAATTGCTCTGGTTAATAATTATCCTTTCAGCTGTTGGAAAATCTTGGCTTAAAACTAAAAGATAGGAAGACAGTTATTAAAAACAAAACAACTTTTTTTAAAAAATAGGGGCTGTGAAGTTGAAAACACAAAGGGCTTGATGTTAAAAATACTTACCGGCAGACAGAATACACATAAGGGAAAGGCAATTTTATGTCTGTATCTTGGTATCTGGAATTACTTATGATGCACATGTCACTATTTTTATTTATATAGAAAAGATATTAAGTGGAAATCAAATATGAAAACAGGGGGCACCTATGACTGTCTTTATAAACTGCAGGAGGCAATCAAATGGAACCTGAAAGGCAAATTTAAGCAAATTCAGTTTCCCAATCTAAAGTTTATATATTACATAATTAAATGATTCTTTGCAACATATCTCAACAGCAAGTATTATTACAATCCCTAGGTTGGAGCTACAGTACTTAAAGGATATTTCCCATTGTGACTTTCTTCACAATGGGATACCAACATCACTTGCAGGTCCATTGTGAAACTTGTTGTAAAGGTGGATGCATGTCTGTCAGACAAAGCAGGAAATCTTATCATTAGGCAAGATGATTTAAAGCTTTTTAAAACCATTTGAACACTGCCAAGGTCAGATGTGCTTATATAAAGTATGTATACCTTATTAACAAACGGGGAGTCCACCCGCATCTATTACTAACCATGAGGATTCCAAAATGATGCCGTGTGTGCCAGAACATCACATGCCAGCTCTCGTTTTGTCACTTGGCATCCCATACCCCTGCAACTGCCCAGTGGTGTATCCCATACACAAAATGGTGCATCCACAATTCTGCACTAAAGGAGATGGAAATATAGGCTGTAGATCTGCAAACTACAACCATTCATTTTGCTCAAATGCAATGAGATGACCTGGATTTTAGAGTTTACGGATTCACAGAACATTTGAGGCTTACTAGAAGTAAAGATGTAGCACACAGAGAGTTAGGAAACTTAGGGTGTGTGTAGTTTTATTAAAAGTTTTATTAAACCAAGACAGAGCTGCAATAGTGAATACACCAAGAAAAAAAATCTGCCTCAGACTGGATTCTAGGGACAGACGTTTAGTTATCCTACCATTATATGAGTATTGAATTGTAGCTTTCTAAATATTCACCCAAACATAAAACAGGGGGTTCTTCTTCAACTCCAAGTTCACATGGCGGAGTTTTTCCTACCCAGATGCCTTTCTCCAAAGAAAAAGACAAAAGGAATGTGGCCGGGGGGTCAGGGATAAAAACACTGAGGTCAGCACAGGGGCCTTAGAAAAATTTGTCAGTATAGTACTCTGCTGAACCAGTGTATTTAGGTCTGGAAAGACATGTCCATGAAGGCACTAGGAATCAAGCTTAACTCAAAAGAGACTGTACACATACATGTAGTCCTCGACTTACGACCACAATTGGAACCGGAACTTCAGTCGCTAAGTGATGTAGTCTTTAAGTGAGGTATCATGTGACCGTGCCCAATTTTACGAACTTTTTTGCCATGGCCGTTAAGTGAATCACTGGGCATTAAGTGAATCACCACAGTTGTTAAGTGAATCGTGGTTCCCCATTGATTTTGCTTGTCGGAAGCCAGCTGGGAAGGTCGCAAGTGATCCTGGGTGCTGCAACCATTGTAAATACATGCTGGTAGCCAAGCGCCTCAATTTTGAACATGTGACCGTGGGGACACTGCGGCGGTCATAAGTGCGAGGACTGGGTGCAAGTCACTTTTTTCAGCATTGTCACAACTTTGAACTGTCACTAAACAACTGATTGTAAGTCAAGGGCTACCAGTACCCACATACACATGCACAAACATACATATACTGCCAAGCTACCCACTCCCATTTTATAAGAAGAGTTTGCCTCCACATCCTGGATAAGCTGTTATTTAACCTGAGTGCATCAAAAAGTTTTAAAATTTTTTAAAAAACAAAACCTGTGGCTCTAAATGTTCTCTTTAACACACATGTTTCTATTATTTACTTATGATTCTGCCAAATATTTGTTCTGGGGTATCAGCTTTTGAAGAGAGAAATTTTAAGTATGGTTAAAGGGAGATTGACAGATTTTTTGCTGATATTACAAAATTAAAAAATCCAACCTGGACTGTTTCTGACATTTATTATTTATTCTATTCTATTCTATTCTATTCTATTCTATTCTATTCTATTCTATTCTATTCTTATTTTATTTTATTTTATTTTATTTTATTTTATTTTATTTTATTTTATTATTTTATTTTATTTTATTTTATTTTATTATTTTATTATTTTATTTTATTATTTTATTTTATTTATTTTATTATTTTATTTTATTTTATTTTATTTTATTTATTTTATTTTATTTTATTTTATTTTATTATTTTATATTATATTATATTATATTTATTATTTTAAATTTAATAATTTAATTTAATTTAATTATTTAATTTAATATTGTTTAATATTGTTTTATTTATTGTTTTATTGTTTTATTTGTCCAACAACTGCATTTGTGGCTTTCTAAATTACAAAATTCTAGTTATACTGTTGGCAGAAACAGGTCTCAGTCAAATACATGGCTGGCCAGGGAACAGATTGCCTAATTCAAAAGAAAGAAAATGCTTATATTGCATCTGATATATGTAAAAGTGTATTTTTATACTGGCTCTGTTTATATTTTGTAATTTATTGCTGATGCATGTTTCTTTAACAGAACATTGGCTAATTCATGAGAGGCCTTTTTTACATCCTTATGCCCAATTGCATCCATGGAGGAGGGGGCCAAGAAGTCAAGATGGTGGCCACCACCATGCAATCAAAGCCACACCCATTTTTCACTTGTGTAAAACATGTAAAAAAGTGTGGGATTTCCATCACATGGTCATGGCCACCGTCTTGCCTTAAACATCACTGCGGGTGCCCCTCCTGGTGTGCTGGTGACCAATAGGACACATGGTGAAAACTGAAGAATAAACTATTCTCCCTTTCCATTTCCATCAGAGGATTAGGACAAATTCACAACTCTTCACTGCATCTACTAGATTAATCTGTGACTGCAAAATGCAACATGTTAGGTTTTTCAGCCTCAGGTACTGATGACAATTTGATTATTTTTGACATGCTATCAAATGGGAAGAAGGTATTTTTGTACCTATACAAAAGATACAAATAAAATGTACCTATTTTTTATTTATTTAATTTATTTATTAATCATATTTATTCCCCGCCTATCCCCTCCCTATCGGAGGACTCTAGGCAGCTTACAGCATTTCAATTTATATATTTACACAATTCATATATATATATATATATATATATATATATATATATATATATATATATATATAATTAACCGCGCACTCAGGAAGGGGGTAGGGGAACCGACTCTTCTTCCGTAAGCATTGGACTACATGTCCCAGCATACCTCACTTCCGAGTCGGCTGCTGACATCCTGGATGTTCACAGATCGGGTTCCGTCGTCCTCCGTCGCCATTCACAGGATTCCCGGGATCTTTCTTTGCTCCGAGGGCAACCCCCGAATTACAGGACGCCGGCAAATTGGTACCCATTTATCCACTCGCCTTAGCTTTCGAACTGCTGGGTTGACAGAAGCTGGGGCTAGTGACAAGAGCTCACCTTGCCACGTGGGGATTTGAACTGCCGACCATCAGATCTTTTACAGGCAGTCTTACAGCTCAGCGGTTTAACCCGCTGAGCTACCGCGCCCCGGTAGCTATACAAAAGCTACCTATACAAAAGATACAAATAAAAAGAACTTGGGTAAAACTCCTACTGGCTAAGGAAAGAAATATTGAACTTGAAACATTAATTATTGAAACAATACAGCCAGTTTGGTCTAGTGGTTAAAGCTCCAGGCTAGAAACCAGGAGACTGAGAGTTCTAGTCCCGCCTTAGGCATGAAAGCCGGCTGGGTGACCTTGGGCCAGTCTCAATAAAATAAAATAAAATAAAATAAAATAAAATAAAATAAAATAAAATAAAATAAAATAAAATAAAATAAAATAAAATAAAATAAAATAAAATAAAATAAAATAAAATAAAATAAAATAAAATAAAATAAAATAAAATAAAATAAAATAAACCAAAGATTGGACCAGATCTTCTCAATTGTTGATATTCATGCAGAGTTACTCAATCTCTGGTTTTCCTTATTGTTGAACTTCAATCCTTTCCTTTACAGGAGGAAAGGATTGAAGTTCAACAAGTAAGGAAAACCAGAGATTCTGTGGGTTTTTACATGCACACATAGACACACCATATTAGTTCTCTCTTTCTCTTAGAAATTTAGCTCTCCATTCTTTTGGAAGCAACCTCAAAAAGATCTTCTGGTTTACACAGTCCCCCTTAGTAAAGTCTTTCTCAAATCAAACTTGACTCCATCCATGCAGCTTTCTTGGCCACAGTAAGGAAGTGGTTTGCGTTTGGGTGAGTCTTCAATCACAATGCCATGCCATCTTGCAGATTTTGACACCCCCATGCAACTGAGAAAAAACTCTTACCCAAACAGAGACAATTTTTGAATTACAGTATCTTGTGCATCTTAATTCCTAGTTCCATCCTTATATTATATCCCACAAACAAGGAATATCATCATTATTTTTGCTTTTTGTCACCATTTTATTCTGGAAATGTCTAGAATGCAAACTGAGAATGCAAACTGGTTTAAGCTGTGACTCACCATATTGCCCCAATCCATTTGTCTGACTAACCCTGTGATTAGAAAGCTTACACGTTTGTTGTTGGTATAAGGCAGGGTGGACAATGTCAGTCTCCCGCCTAAGGCTCCTGCCTGCAAACCCCGCCCCTTCCACACGATTGGCTCCCACCTGCAAACCCCGCCCCCCAGTGCTTGTGATTGGCTCCCACCCACAAACTCCGGCCCCCAGTCCACGGAAATCCCAGAAACCCCGCCCCCCACCCCCCCGGTCCCCAGTTATAAATATCCATATGGCCCTTGGCAGAAAAAAGGTTCCCCACCCCTGCTATAAGGTAAACGTTCCCCCCGCACATTTGTGCAGTCGTGTCCGACTCTAGGGGTTGGTGCTCATCTCCGTTTCTTAGCCGAAGAGCCAGTGTTGTCCGAAGACGCTTCCACGGTCATGTGGCCACATGACTCGCACGGAACGCTGTTACCTAACCACCGAAGTGGTACCTATTCATCTACTTGCATTTGCATGCTTTCGAATTGCTAGGTTGGCAATTCGAAATTTTTGGTTGGCAATTCGAATTTGTTGTTGCTATACAGAAGCTTAAATTCTAAACAAGCTCTTTTGCTGAGTTTAATTCTCTCCTTCCCCATCAAGTTCATTTAAATTGGCCAAAGTTTAAAACAAGGGAAATGTTAAGGGTTGGAAGGTTTTACATGTTACTGGTTTACCTATATGCAATTGTCAGAATGCTTTAAAATGGATAAAAAGAACTTTAAATTTGTTGATGAAATAACTAAGTTTGAAATAGAACTTTGTATGAAGGATGAACATGTTATTACTAAAATGTACAAAATGTTACAGATGAATTTGGAAGATGAACAGGTAAAAGAATGTATGATTAAATGGGCTAAGAATTTTGGATATAATATTATGCTTGAACAATGGGAAAATATGTGGAATAAAGGTTTGAAATTCACCTTAAATTATAACTTAAAAGAGAACTTTTATAAAATGATGTATCATTGGTATCTAACCCCTGATAAACTATCAAAAATGTATAATGGTGTAACTAATGTTTGTTAGAAGTGAAGGAACTTTTTATCATCTCTGGTGGACTTGTGAGAAAGCCAAAAAATTTTGGGATCAAATATGTATTATTATTCAAAAGATTTTAAAAGTGAATATACAAAAAAAGCCGGAACTGTTCCTTTTGGGTTTGATGGAGAAGGAGCTGGAGAAACAATATGGAATTTTGCTTTTGTATATGATCACAGCTCCAAGACTTTTATATGCACAGAGATGGAAAGATCCACAGATACCTACGGTTGAAGATTGGATTGTTAAATTAATGGATCTGGCCCAGATGGCTAAATTGACAGCATTAATTAGAGAACATTCAGTTTCTGGATTTTTATCTGTTTGGCAACCACTTCTAGAGTACTTGCTTGTGGTAGAAAAAAATGATGTTTTGATTTTGGGTTTTAGTGATTAATTGGTTTATTTTAATATAAATAATGTTACTATGGTTTAATCATTGGTATGAGATTATTTTTGTAAATTTATCTACATCTGTATTGGAGAAAGTTGGAAGTCACTTTTCGACTTTGTTTTTCTGTCTATTTGCACCTTATAGTTTTTTCTTTTTTCTTTTAGTTCTATTTTCATGCTTTTCTGTAGTTTCTATTTTGTATTTTATCTATACTTTGAAAATCAATAAAGTTTAAATAAAAAAAAGTTCATTTTAATTGGCCTCAAGTTCATTTTAATTGGCCCCAAAATTCTTCTGTGGAGGTAGTAGCCAGACATTAGTAGAATGCACATGGATGCTGATACACTTGGCAGGACAGCTCCTACTTCATGGTTCCATTTCAGTGCCCTCTTCTGATTACTCTGGAGAGAAAGTACATGAAATTGGAAGATTAAATAGTTCATTACTTTGGAATGAAAAAGGTCACTAATTTACAGTATGTTGTAAATACTGCTTTGTTAGGAGGACACGGTGAAAATTGAACTAATAAATACAAAAGGATGGTCCCTTCTAGCTGCTTATGGCTTTAAGAATAAGCAACCTTATTTGAAAGCCTTGTAGGTTCTTTTTTTACCTTGGATCTGTCACAAGAGCTACAAGACAGAAAAGCAGACTTTACAAAAGCAAATGATCTGCTGTTTGCCTTAGGGTGATGAGTAAAAGCTGGATTTTATATCTTCAGCAATAAGAGATCAGCCACTGTTTGCTTTCTTGTCCATCCTGACAGCCCTAGGAGAGTTGAAGAAACTATCTCATCGTCTGGTGCAGAGACTTTTGATACCTGAATCTTCTTGCCATGCTATACCAACTCCATGGCTTCAACAACAGCCAAATTCCAAAATGAATTTGTGATCATTTTCTAAAGTCACTTGAAGACTATCCTCTGAACATTCCATTTGAGCAAGTTATTGCTAGCTTGAGTAAGCTATCTATTTATTTATTTTTTCATTTATACCCCAACATCCTTTCAGAAACGCAGTTTATGCTAAGCATAGCAGCAGGAACAATCTCTCTCTCAATCTCTCTCTCTCTCTCTCTCTCTCTCTCTCTCTCTTTCTCTCTCTCTCTCTCTCTCTTTCAGCTGGGATTTCATTGAGACATATCAAATCCATGGTAGCCACACAAAAGCAAAACCATCTCCTTTTAGTATAAATATTCTTGTGGTGAGAAGGTATGTGAGACTGGAAAATGATCATTAAGAAACAGAACCATACTTATTGAAGGATGTACAGAAAACTGTGATCCTATTGGAATAGTAATGGTAGGGGATAGGGTGGGGTGGGGGACAAAAAGGCAAGATGGCGTCCATGATTTCATGATGCATACAAAAGAGGGGCAGGGCTTCAATTGCAGTTGTGACTGTCACTGACTTTTTTGACACTGCCCTAGCAGGGGATCATATGCAAAAAAAGGGCAAACTCAGGTTAACTTGATTTTAACATCAAAGAGCAGAACCATCAGGCTAATCATGGGGCCAATTAAAAACTCTGTCTGCATGTTGCCTAGCAACTGTGCAGAACCAAAGATTCTTAGTTCAATTTACAGCTTGTTGTTTATTTATTTATTTATTTTATTAGATTTATATTACTGCCAATCTCCCCTGTCGGGGACCCTGGGCGGTTCACAATAAAACATAGTTTAAAAAGATAAATATAAAATTACAATATAATAAATAATATAAAATCCAAGTATAAAAGATGTTAAAAATGGTAATACTGGGAGGCTTCATGGGACCAGCCATCCCCAAGTGGAACTGTTGGCATTTTCCTCCCAGGTAAGACGGCAGAACCAGGTTTTTAAGCCTTTCCGGAAGGTCGGGAGCGAGGAAACCAGCCTCAGCTCTGGGGGTAAGGTATTCCAAAGGGCGGGTGCAACTGCAGAGAAGGCCTGCCTCCTGGACCCCACTAGATGGAACTCTTTTGTCGATGGGGTCCGCAGCAAGCCCTCTCTGGCTGATCGGGTGGGACGGGTCGATGTTCTGGGGACGAGACAGTTCCTCAGGTAACCTGGCCCTATGCCATGTAGGGCTTTAAAGGTGATTACCAACACCTTGAATTGTACCTGGAAGCAAACCGGTACCCAATGCAGCTCGTGCAGCAGAGGTGTCACATGAGCCAATCTTCTGGCCCCAATAACTGTCCGCGCAGCTGCATTCTGGACCAGTTGAAGCTTCCAGATACTCCTCAAGGGTAGCCCCATGTAGAGCGCATTACAATAGTCTACAGCAACAACTGTAGATACCCAACCCTGTTCTATGTTGAATGCTGGTGAATCTTTAGGGTTTCACCATAGACTCTGCTCAAGGAATTTGGCCTACAAACCGTGTGCTCTTTTTTGCATACATTTGGTAAATTTATTTTCTCCAGTTAATTTGGATTTATTTTGAGCAGGTCCATTGGTTAATGATCTATAACACTAAGGTGAAGATGGTGTTTCTCTTTCCATTCCAGGTAAATTTAATTCAAACATAACAACATACAGTATAGTAATATATTAAGCAGTTATTTTGCAAACTAAATGGATCTGCTACTGAAAAATAAGTGGAAAATCAAACCATGTTATTTGTATTAAACCTGGCTTTCCTTTTAAAGTTGATTTCCTGTCCCCAACCCCCTCCAGCTCTCATCTCCCATCTGACCATGCAGCGTAAGAACCAGCAGTACGGACTTGGGGAGTCGGGTGTTCTCCATTGTGACCTTTTAAAGGACTCAGCAAATTGAAACAGACACATTAGATGGATTTATAGTGTTTTTGGCAAGTCAGGTTAAAGAAACATGGAGCAATTCAAAACACAGTTGTCCAGACTGTACAGGGTAACACTTCAGGCCTGTGAAGGAATTCATAGAAGGATAAGAAGTGTGTTTTCTTTCTCTGATTTCAACCCTTAATGGTGCCAATTGATATGAAGAAGTGAAAAGGTTACCGAAGAGTGCTCATAGTGGGATTCCCACTGCAAGCACAGGTCAAGTTCCATTCTTTGACACTGACATCCAATCTGTCAAACAACAATTTCACATTATAACTGGCAACTTTACATTCAAGGACAGGAGTCAGCGTATCTTTGTAAAGATCACAATACTTCTGAATAAGTATCTCCAAGAGATGTGGCTGTAGGTCCAATATGATTTGCAGTAAAAAAATTTACAGGTCCATGTTATTTTCACATTGATACCACAATCCTCATGAGAATGAGAATTTGCAATTGGCTGTTTCACTTGAAATGAGTGTGAGCAAGTATAGTACAGTGATTAAAGTGTTAGTCTAGGACAGTGTTTCTCAACCTTGGCAACTTGAAGATGTGTGGACTTCAACTCCCAGAATTCCCCAGCCAGCTATGGCTGGCTGGGGAATTCTGGGAGTTGAAGTCCACACATCTTCAAGTTGCCAAGGTTGAGAAACACTGGTCTAGGACCAGGGAGGCTTAAGTCTACCCCATCATGCTCCCAATCTTTCAGCCCAAGGATGCAACATTGTTGAAGGTAAAATGAAGAACGAGAATACAATGTAAGCCACCTGGAAGAAAGCAATGAGCACTGGTGGAGGGCATGAAAAGTGGTTGCAACACAACAGGGAGAATCAAATATGAGGAGTTTAATGTTTAAGTCATGCCAACTGTGCAGGAAAAGAACATATAAAAACCCTCATAGAACGTGGTTTGAATTATCCTAGTCCTGGTTCGTTATACAGTTGGGGATTATGACCATAATAACTCAACCTGCAAACTAACCAATTCTGCCATTTTTTTAGTATGCCAGAATATAATGCAAGGAGATAATTTGGACAAAGAAAAGACAACGTCAGGAAGCATTTTTTATTTCATTAAAAAAAAAGATTATTTTTTTCTTCATCACAAGAAGAACATTTATCATATATTCAAAGCCCTATCATTTCTACAAAAATAAGAACATTGACTATGTTACAATTTTATGTCTTCTGCCTCTCTTGTCAGAAAAATCCTCTTAAGGTTCAAAAATAATCATACCTCAAATTTAGCAAAACGGGAATCTGAGTGAGTAGTACATTAGGCCAGCTAGATTTTTATACCATGGGAAATTAGAAGGAAAAAGGAAAAGGTGTAAATGAAAAGAATTAATGAATTAATTCTAATAATTCTAATTCTAATTCTAATTCTAATTCTAATTCTAATTCTAATTCTAATTCTAATTCTAATTCTAAGGCTTCTAGAATCCATCATATGCCCTCTTCATGTTACTAATTGCTTCATATTACTTATTACTAACGCAGTAATACAGTTTTGTCAAGCATATGTCTTTTATCTTATTTTCTTCAATTTATTTTCTTGTTCTCTAACATCTGCACTTTTGTATGCATTTTTGTTTAGAAAAGGACATCACAAATTTTAAAAAGTGCATATTGAGGAATAAATTCATTTTGATTCATGTACTGATTCAGAAAATGACAGATAAATTCATAGTAGAATAGAAATCTATTTCTAGTCCCTAATATCTAGATTTTAAACTAGATTTTTAAATTTGGATGTTATTTTTAATCTCTAACTCTCTAGAGCAGAGCTTTCCAAACTTTTCATGTTGGTGAAACACTTTTTAGACATGCATCATTTCGCGACACACCCTTACAGCAGGGCATCATTTTGCAACACACTCTTACAGCAAGTCACAAGGCAGGCACTAGGACCTGCACAGAATCCTGGCAGGGCAGGTTTGGAGGCAGCAAGGCACAAGGCAGGCACTAGGACCTGCGCGGAATCATGGCAGGGCAGGTTTGGAGGCAGCAAGGCACAAGGCAGGCACTAGGACCTGCGCGGAATCACAGCCAGTTTGGAGGCAGTGAGGCACAAGGCAGGCACTAGGACCAGCATGGAATCACAGCCAGTTTGGAGGCAGCAAGGCACAAGGCAGGCACTAGGACCTGCGTGGAATCCTGGCAGGGCAGGTTTGGAGGCAGCAAGGCACAAGGCAGGCACTAGGTCCTGCACAGAATCATGGCAGGGCAGGTTTAGAGGCAGCAAGGCACAAGGCAGGCACTAGGACCTGCGTGGAATCACAGCCAGTTTGGAGGCAGTAAGGCAGAAGGCAGGCACTAGGACCAGCATGGAATCACAGCCAGTTTGGAGGCAGCAAGGCACAAGGCAGGCACTAGGACCAGCATGGAATCACAGCCAGTTTGGAGGCAGCAAGGCACAAGGCAGGCACTAGGACCAGCATGGAATCACAGCCAGTTTGGAGGCAGCAAGGCACGGCAGGCACTAGGACCTGCACGGAATCCTGGCAGGGCTCGGAGGCAGCAGCAGCCGTGACACACCCAGACACTGCATCTGACACACTAACGTGTTGTGACACACAGTTTGGAAAGCTCTGTTCTAGAGTTTAATAAAGAGTTAATAAAGAGTTAATCTAGTGTCCTTTAGGAGTTTAGCTCAACTTCTTTGAGAAGTCAGCATATCTGAAAACTAGTAGCCTAGAATATTTATTCAAGGACAATATTTAAAAGCCATGAAGATTTTTTTTCTGTTTTGCACTTTGATTTAGTTTAAGTTAAGTTAAATGCAAATTACATGGACAGAATATTACTCCTCCTCTCATTTTAAAAATTACAATTTGGTGACAGCTTCTGGAGGCTTCTGGAAGCTGCATAGGGCTCTAGTGGTGCAGCTTTGTTCTCACAGGAACTAGTCTGGATGAGGACATCTGTAATATTCATTGGAAAAAAATTACATACTTTTCCACGGGAACTTTTTTCCTTATGCAAACTGCATGGTGTGGCTCTTTATCTGAACTGTGACTCCAATAGGAGCAAAGAATTATAGCCCCAACCTCTCATGAGAGGATCCAATGTACATTTTGATGGCCTTGATCTGAAGTATATAGATTTCACCATACACTTCTAGGAATATAGAAATCATAGCTATATCACATTCAAAATAATTTCAGAGAAGTAATTCAGTATGTTACCACAAACAATCTATTCACAAATAAGACATACATCATGGTCAAATAGAAAATGCAACTCAATTTGAAAAACTGATTCAATGGTGATTCAACTGAATTTCCCTTCAAATAGAATTGCTAAATTGATCTGATACACATTTGGATGCCATTGGATTAGAGCCTTTTTCTGTGAAGGTTGTGTGCTGATCGTTGTGCACCGATCTCCACACATAAAACAAATTCACGCACAGGCGTCTTCCGACCACACCAAACCCAAAACAACCAAAAGTCCCATGGCGATTGACGAATGGCAACAGGGGCAGGACTGTGCTGGACCAGTCATGTTGTTCGAATGCCTGACCATCGTCTTCCAAAGCAGCTACTTTACTCCCAACTTACAGGGCGAAAAGGAGAAAAGAGCTAAAAGGAAGGCACGTCAGGCAGACCCTCATCATGACCGTCTCCCACCCGGAAACCTATGCCCTCATTGTGGGAGGTTGTGCGGATCCAGAATTGGCCTTTATAGCCACTTACGGATCCACCGTTAAAATTTTACCTTTGGAAGACAATCTTACTCGGCTACGAGTGATCGCCAATGAATGATGGCCTTCAAACCAATTTGGTGATTTGATGGATTTCTGTGCATGTGCATGCACACTTTTGATCAAATCAAAGACATTTTGTGATCTGACTATATGATTTAAATCAGATTGACTCTTCATGGACAATTCATGATTACAGGCCTTTAAGCCTAGCAAAAGTCAGAAACACAGCGCACATAATAAGCTTGTCCTTGATTTTAATGACAGCTACTGACAACTGCTCTGAAACAGACATTACATAGTCAGCATTCCATGGTGAAAAATTACCTATTGAAGAGGATGCATGGCAAATGGCAATGAAAGAAGAGGAAATGCTTTGTGTTGATAACCTGTGAATCATCTGACACAACTTCTGAATGCACTTTTATCCATTTGTTTCACTTTATGGTTCTTCGATACATTTAGGTCTTCCTCCATAGACTTTCACAAGGGGGAAAAAACGATGAAGTAATTTGGAAGCACAGAAGAATCTCCAGAGCTTTCAGTTGTCTTCCTGCTTCTGTGGGGTGCAGCTGAATTTCTCTTTGTGGCCATGAGTGCAAATCAAAAAAGCAAACTTTAAAATACTCTCCCCTAGACCATTCTCTTCATGGCAAGGACAGGAAGTCACCGGTTTCTTTCTGATTGTTTCCCATGGATCAGCACGTATAAATGCATCATGTCATCAGGTGTTATGAATGCTGTATCCCATAGGGTTGATTGTGTGTCATTCTGTGAACATTAGAAGGAGGTAAGTATGTCCTTAGTCCATTATTTCTCTCTACCGGAATCCGGTAAGATGAAGAGAAGAAAGAGATGTTAATCCCCTGGTAGGCAAAGAAAACAGTGACTGTTTTTGTTCAATGTATGTTAGAAAATAGTGCTATCCTGAAAATGTATTTTGATTTTTCTCTCCCCCCAACTGCTTTCCTTCAGGTTGAAGAAAAATAAACTCTGCTAGATCTTTTTTCAAAGGAGAAAAAAATGTTGCTCATAGATGGAGAGCAGGACTCATTACAAGATAGCCAAGAAATGTATTTGCATGTCCAGTCTTTCATTCTTTAATCTCTTTCCACCAGTCTGCAGCCTTAATGGCTTCTCACACTTTAGTTAGATCCTAAGGGAGAAGATCATGAAGCAACTACTCCCATGTTTGTTTGTTTTTCCAGATCAGGAAATGTGAGCATCTAGAGAGACTGCAGAGGAGCTGTGTAATACAACACAAAAGCAGCAGCTTTGGCTGCCTTACAACAATAAAATAAACTTTAAAAAGGCCAAAACAAAATCTAAATAAATGTGTAGGCATCCTGAGAATGAAGTACAAGAACAGATGTCTCTGTTGCAGAAGAAGACAGAAAATTGGAAGTGAGAGTTTAGCACAGTATTGGCAAGAACCTAAAAGTGTTCTGGAAGCAATACTATCAACTGGATCCAACAGATCTGGACAATTTTCATCCAATCTCCAACCTTCCTTTTCAGGCCAATGGCCAGCCAGTAGCATCAGAGGGCCCTGGAAGAAGTGGATTGTCTGGACCCGTTCCACTCTGGATTCAAGCCTGACCATAGTCCGGAGACAGCATTGATTGCAGTGGTCAATGACCTTTGGCAGGCTTGGGATGGAGGTGGTGCATCCATCCTGGCCCTCCTTGATATATGAAAAGCTTTTGATACCATCAATCATTATATCCTTCTGGACTGGCTCCAGGAACTGGGAATTGCACTGGTTCTTTTCTTTTCTTCAAGGCCAGTTCCAGTTAGTGTTGATGGGAGGGAGAGATATAGCCCACGGCCTCTTCTCTGTGGGGTCCCTCAGGGCTTGAAACTCTCCCCACTCCTATTTATCATCTAAATGAAGCCACTGGGATGGGGTGTGGTACTATCAGTATGCTTATGATACTCAGTTATACAGTTGTGCCCTGGACTGGCTGAGTTCTTTCTCAGTGCCTGGAGGGCTGTGGGGATTTGGATGGGAGAGAACAGGCTTTAGCTGAACCCTGGCAAGACTGAGTGGCTGTGGGTTTAACTTCAATTCTTTCACTCTTTCACTCTTATCTTTAACTCTGCCTAGGAGGGCATTTCCCCAGTCAGAGTTGGTGTACAACTTGGGGGTTCTTCTGAAACAGCGGTTAGGTAGGCCTTGCTCATGATGACTCATGCCTTAGTCACCTCCCATTTGGATTACTGTAAAGTCCTTTATCTGGGGCTGTCTTTGAAGAGCATTCAAAAACTGCAGCTGGTCCAGAATGCCAAAACGTGGGGAGTTTTTCATTATGTTTCTCATTATGCCCATATAACACCACTGTTCTCTGAGCTGCACTGGCTCCCAGTAGGCTTCTGGGTGTGATTCTAGGTGTTGGTTGTCACCTATAAAGCCTACATGACCTAGGGCCAGGCTATTTGTGGGACTGCCTATACCCCATTGTCTCTGCTTGCCTCACCAGATCTAGCAGGGACAGCATGCTCCAGGGCCCATCCATTAAACAATGTCATCTTATTGATCCTGGAGTTGTGCCTTCTCTGTGGTGGTGCCTGTCCTATGGAACAAAATTCCTCTGGAGATTAGGATGGCCCTGATCCTCCTAGCCTTTGTAAGGCATTAAAGACCTTGTTATTCCCCCAGGTGTTTGGGCCATGTAGTTGGGTGAGTTCTGCTGTTTAATATGATTATGTTATTCTTATTAGTTGGATTGTATATATGGCCTTGGGCATTTAGTTTTATTAAACTATTGTTGTTGTGGCTTTAACCTTGTATACCATCCATCCAGAGTCATTTTTCGGAGATGGATATCCTTACAAATGGTATCAACAAGCAAACAGTTAAGAATGAACAATGGTGTTACTCATTGTTCAATACAGTTCTCTTTTCATACTGATAATGTTGGCCTTCTCCAACCAAACTTTAGTAGTATGCAGAAATATAATAACAGGAGCAACGAAGACCAGCCTTTATGTTCTTAAACTTTGTTCAGCTTTTCCAAAATTAATCCTACTGAGAAATTGCCCAGGTAGGATAGTTCTTACCTGATGAGGCACTTTAGTAACACATTATTGGGTTAGTCTGCAATTAAATGCGAACCTTTGTGAAAATTGTCTCCTTTGGCTGTTACACTTCAAGGAAAATGAAAACCCTGAATCCCATGTCATCCTGCAGAGGTAACTGTATCTGCTGTGACCTCTTGAAATCTTTCAGCTTAAGAGAGTTCCACATCAGTAGGGCTTTCTGGTGAAATGTGTGGGGCTTGGCATGGATGAATATAGCTCCATGCTCCATTGGCCATAGTCAAGTGTGCTGAATTGTACATTTTTCACTCAAGCACTCCAATATATTTTTATTACCTTGGCTTTAGCAAGCAACGTATGGCTGTTTCAGAAATGTGCATTTGGGATTATGATAAAACAATGAATTAGTGGGCTGGGCTGGCTAAGGAGAGTTCAGCCACATGACAGTGCCTGTAAGAGAGAAAGGAATATGCAAACAAAAATGCTTCACTGTTTAATTCATGTTATGGTTGATTAATGTAAAGTTGGAATTTGGTTGGTCTGCAAAGGTGTCCTTGAGATATGGTCAAAAAAGTCAAGATGGAAGTTGTAATAGTGTGATTGAAGCTCTGCCTATTTTTTACATAAAGAGCCCAGAACAGAGTGGATGCTAAAAAGGCCTTTTGTGCATGACAAATGTCACTTTCCACTTGACTGGAATGGCTGGCTTAAGGTGGAATGACTTGATAAGGAATCCACACATTAAAATTAATGTAATTGTTAAAGCAGCAGCACCTTTTTTCAGGTTTGTAAGGAAGCCTGAAAAAGATAAGGGTGTTTTAATGAACAGCAGAAAAGTGCTGGGCTCATGCAAGAGCCAAAGCTTGATTGATCCATCCATCCATCCATCCATCCATCCATCCATCCATCCATCCATCCTCTATCTATCTATCATCTATCTATCTATCTATCTATCTATCTATCTATCTATCTATCTATCTATCATTGTCATATCTATCTCAAGTTTCTATACCCTCCACCCCCACCCAACCAGTTAGTTGGCCACATGAATTCAGTGAAGATAGTGATCCTTGACTTTGGCAAATCATTTCACAAAGCCTCCCATGAGATCCAAATAGAGAAGATGTCAAACTGTAGACTGGACTATGGTACCATAAAATAGAGACAGATTAGGTTGAACCATCATACCTAATGAGTGCATATCAGTGGCTTCATTCATTCATTCATTTGATTTTCATCTCATCTTTTTTTGGTCAACTCAGGGCACCATACATACCTAATGCTCCTGCCTCCTATCAAACTGGAAACGGGTAGGGGCATCATGCAATCCTTGCCTGCATCATCAGAAGTATTTTGCAAAGATCATAATTCCCCTCTATTCTACATGGGTCAGACACACACACACCCACACCCACACCTGGACTACTAAGTCCAGTTCTGATTCCCACCATTTAGGAAAGACATTGATGAACTGGAGCTTGTACAGAGGACAGCTGGAAAGATGATAAGGAGCCTGGAAAAGAAAAACTTACAAGGAATGGTTGTTGTGGCTATGAAGGTTCTCAGTCATCCAGGTGGAATTGTCTGTAGCTTGAATCATGTCAACTGGATTTCTATTTTCTTAGTGGAAACGTTTCGCTCCTTATCCAAGGAGCTTCTTCAGTCTGAGCAAAGTTGGTAAGGGAATCCTAAATATGTTCCTAGGTAGCTGTGTGACCTTACACCTGGGGCTAGGTCATGGTTATATTGAGATGTAATTTTTAAGTCCTTTTATCATCTAAAGGAGGGTCGTTAAAATCACCATGCTGCTGTTGAGCTTCTGAAATGGTCTTAATCTTCCTAGGCACAGAAGACAAAACGGGGAGGAAGATGGGGGAGAGTTTGTGCCTGAGGCCCCCACCTCTATTCAAGGAAGGATTTTCCAAGTTGGCATAAATGGATTCCTTGACCCCTCTCTCAGGAATCCATTTATGCCAACTTGGAAAATCCTTCCTTGAATAGAGGTGGGGGCCTCAGGCACAAACTCTCCCCCATCTTCCTCCCCGTTTTGTCTTCTGTGCCTAGGAAGATTAAGACCATTTCAGAAGCTCAACAGCAGCATGGTGATTTTAACGACCCTCCTTTAGATGATAAAAGGACTTAAAAATTACATCTCAATATAACCATGACCTAGCCCCAGGTGTAAGGTCACACAGCTACCTAGGAACATATTTAGGATTCCCTTACCAACTTTGCTCAGACTGAAGAAGCTCCTTGGATAAGGAGCGAAACGTTTCCACTAAGAAAATAGAAATCCAGTTGACATGATTCAAGCTACAGACAATGTTTGTTGTGGGTTTTCTGGGCTGTGTGGCCATGTTCTGGTAGTTTTGGTTCCTAACGTTTCGCCAGCAGCTGTGGCTGGCATCTTCAGAGGACAGGAGCACAGCTAGAAGATTCTCTCTGTGCCCAAGTGGAGGGTGTGTGTTCCTGCTGGTGTTTATAGCTGGTGTTTTTGAGCAGCTATAAACACCAGAAGGAACACACACCCTCCACCTGGGCACAGAGAGAATCTTCTAGCTGTGCTCCTGTCCTCTGAAGATGCCAGCCACAGCTACTGGTGAAAAGTTAGGAACCAAAACTGCCAGAACACAGCCACACAGCCTGGAAAACCCACAACAACCATTGGATTCCAGCCATGAAAGCCTTCGACTAAACATACCTAATACTCCTTCCTCCTCCTATTTTCCTGAGCTGCTGAGAGGGTGTGTGTCTTCTGTGGGTCATTTACAAGATATTAGAAGAGGTTTTTTTGTGGTGATTAGGGTGTGTGGTGCTGTCGTGTGTGGGATTAGCACATCTATTATGTGAGTTGTTTGTATATTTCTGTGGTTGAGTAGAGTTCGTTGACCTTTTGCAAGCTGTGTTTTTCAGGACTGGCAGCCAGGTTTTGCTGATCTTTAAGCTTTCTTCTTTTTTATTGAAACTGTGTTGGTGTTTATGTATTTCAATGGCTTCCCTGTATAGTATAACATAGTGGCTGTTGGTGTTGTCCAGTATTTCTGTGTTTTCAAACACAGCTTGCAAAAGGTCAACGAACTCTACTCAACCACAGAAATATACAAACAACTCACACAATATATGTGCTAATCCCACACACGACAGCACCACACCCCCTAATCACCACAAAAAACCCTCTCCTAATCTCTTGTAAATGACCCACAGAAGACACACACCCTCTCAGCAGCTATAAACACCAGCAGGAAGACACACCCTCCACTTGGGCACAGAGAGAATCTTCTAGCTGTGCTCCTGTCCTCTGAAGATGCCAGCCACAGCTGCTGGCGAAACGTTAGGAACCAAAACTGCCAGAACATGGCCACACAGCCCGGAAAAACCACAACAACCATCGGATTCTGGCCGTGAAAGCCTTCGACTATACATTACAAGGAATGGTTAGAAGCATGGGTGTGTTTATTCTGAAGAAGAGAAGGTTGTGGAAAGACATAAAAGCTTTAGTACTTGAAGGGTTGCATGTAGAAGAAGGGGCAGACTTGTCAAAGTTGCTCCAGAGGACAGATCAAGGAGAAATGAACTTAAATCACAAGGATACAGATTTCAATGTATTGTCGAAGGCTTTCACGGCCGGAGTTCAATGGCTGTTGTGGGTCTTCCGGGCTGTGTGGCCGTGTTCTGGAAGTTGTGGTTCCTAACGTTTCGCCAGCATCTGTGGCCAGCATCTTCAGAGGGCAGGAGCACAGATAGAAGCAAAATCAGAGATTTTGCTTCTATCTGTGCTCCTGCCCTCTGAAGATGCTGGCCACAGATGCTGGCGAAACGTTAGGAACCACAACTTCCAGAACACGGCCACACAGCCCGGAAGACCCACAACAGCCATTGATACAGATTTCATTTAGAATCAGGACAATTTTGTAATGGCGAGATCTTTTCAACTATAGAAAAGTCTGTCTCCGGAAGTGGTGGACTCTTTTTTCACTGATGCTGGGCAGCAGGTTAGACTAGATAATCTCTAAGATCCCTTCTCTTGCTTACACTTTTGGTGTGTATGACTAATGGAAGTGTGACTCAGAAAAAAACAGATGGGGAAATGAATATTTCATAAAAATCAGTAAAATAAGAACTACTGTATTTCTTCTTTGGTTCTCTATTAACTGCTCATTTTTAACCCATACCTGAGATTATTTAAAATCAGCATTATCTGTCTGTTCTTCACTGACTCACACAGAAAATGCATGGGGAATTTCTTTGGCTCCTGAGGGACAAGTAAAAATCACTCATAGTTGCCAATTTGGAGAAAGAAAGGAAATACTTGAAGCCATCATTTTCTTTATACTTTAAGAATAACTTGAGATAACAATGTTGTATCTCTGTTGTTATAAATTTGCTGCTCAGCATGTATACCTCACTCAAGCCAAGGAGTCTCATTTATAACTTTGGATTGTTATTTCTACTTGAAAACTATTCCCTCTCTCATTCTCTCTCTCTCTCCTCTCTCTCTCTCTCTCTCTCTCTCTCTCTCTCTCTCTCTCTCTCTCTTTTTTTTTTTTTACTTTTAACAGTGCTGGCAGCCAGAAATTTAAGCAGACAAAGCTTTTCTTGGCATTGAGCTAAAGAAATAGGAAAGTCTCATCTGTTTCATTTCTGCACGTTGGACTGCTTCAAAGGCAGAAAAGTAGGACCAGTGCAAATGTTAGCAAGTTAGATGGAGGGGGTGGAAAGACAATAGCTTGAACCTGTAAAATCTATGAAATTATCATAGTAGCCTCAGAGAGCTAAACAATAATTTGGACTAAATCCAGTAAGAAGTGTGCTGTGTTTAAAAAAGACTAGGATTGATTTTATTTAATATACAAACAGTAATACAGGTAGTCCTCTCTTAGCGACCACAATTGGGACCGGCAACTCAGTCGCTATGCACCACGGGTGCTAAGTGAAACATCACCTGACTGTGACTTATGATTTTATTTCCGCCTTCTCTGCTTCTTGCAAGCCACTTGCGAAACATGCAAATGGCAATCACGTGACTGCAGGATACTGTGACAGTCGTAAGTGCAAGGATTGGTTGCAAAGCTATTTTTTACACCGTTGTAACTCCAAATGGTTGCTAAAAGAGGCAGTCGGTAAGCGAGGACTACCTGTAATACAAAAAGGGAAAAACAGAGATGAGGGGAAAGAAGAGGAAAAAAGATGAAGAGGAGACTCTATCTATTTATCCACACTCACACATACACAAAGAAGGGATAAGAATTCAGAAGACTGGTATTCACTAGTTCTATAACAGTTACATTTAGTGCCTATTTATTCCTAAGTATGGTTTAAAATTATGTGGTATGGAAAAATTCTCCTGCTTTTTGGGCAATCTGAAATGTCTAAGTGGAGAAGCAGAGAGAACATTAAAGAAAATGTCATGGCTTAGGGAAGTGAGGTGTGCTTATGCTTCCCTTATCAAGTGTATGAGACATAGTTAAAAACCTTTTTGAAACCTTGCATGCTCTGATAGTAGTAGGATACTCTCTTCATAGGTTTCAGCCAGGTAGCATTTCCTAGAACATTGGTTGGTCTGTGAAACCTTTTGAGGTCATATGAGCATTCATGTGCCTCAAACGTGTAGCCTGGACCCTGTGCTGCTGCAAGCCTAAATGGAACTTTCCTAAACATTTTAAAGTAATAATGACTGGTAGCCACCAACGTTGGTGGGTTTCAATGGGTTCCTAAAATATAATGGTATCAGATTGAACTTGATGGCTGTAAATTACTACGAGGATTAGAGGCAGGAAGCCTCTGAATTTTACTTGTTGGGAATTGCAGAGAGGACCACAGATTTCATGATCTACTTTTGAACATTGGTATGGGGCTGACCACTGTAGGAAACAGGAAGCTAAAGAAGATAGGCTGTGAGTCTGACCTAGTATGGGCCAATTTATGAAGTAGGTCCAGAAATCTCAGAGCCATTTCAGACGTTCTGCAGAAAATGCAAGAGAGGAAGTGTGAATGACTCATCCTCTTTTCTCTCCTCATGCTTTCAGGCCACATTCAAAGAATGCGCAGTTCCCTTGGGGAATACACATATTCTTTCTTAATACATGGAAAATGAGCTTTTTTCAGACACACACACACACACACACACACACACACAGAGACAACAGGGAATATATGCTTTTCTCTGTATCAGATGATATCCCGAAGCATGAGTCACTCTTACTTCCACTTCTGGAGAATGTCCAAAGCAGTCCTGAAGGAGAATCTAATTGCCTAAATTTATTCATTATCCAGTGAAAAACCAGACTGAAGAATTGTGATGGCAGCCAGACAACTCAAGTTTACAGTGGGCTGAAAGGCAGCTCCGATGAAGATAGAGCAGCTAGTATTGGTTTAGTTTTTCATTTTAACATGACCCGACTGCTCATATATAGGCTACAGATCAATGATTGCCCATTGAATCACACAGTAGGGCAGGGGGTAGCAAACTCCTTTAAAAAAAAATCAGCTTGGGAATATTAAGAAGTGACAGCAGGTACCATAATGCCTTCACTTACAGGTAAACTAGGTTTTGGATTTTGGTGTATATGTTGCTATCAGTACCTTAAAAAATGTAAAAGTTGAATCTAAAAGCTGCCTTTGTACACAAGCTGGGGATTCTTTCTCTGTTTTCATTGCTCACACTCTCAAAATTGGCACCAAAATTTAAACAGACTTGGGAAACTCTCTGCAGAATATTCTTCTTATACAAGTTCTACTTTCCTTTAGCAAACTTCTTTCTTTTCTGTTTTACTGACCTCCCACCCCCCACCCCATGGCAGTGGATAAGTAAATCCATGATTGTTCACTTCCTATCCCCAAAAAACTTTGATGACAGTCAGACACAAAAGCCCTTGCACTCATCTTTCAAAGCTTGGTAGATTTTTGGTTTAATTAAAGAGAACCTCTACAGTGCTTGCCCTTTTCATACAAACAACAGCAGAAATTAAGAAAGCTTTATTTTTTAAAAAAACCAAATTATAAAGCCTTGAACAAAATTCTCTGAGCTTGCCTATTACATAGTTGCAGAAGGTTAAGTTCACTTTCAAATACCATCTACTTCTGGCCAAATAAACAATAAAAAATGGCACAGGCACTTCCCTTTGTAAAAAGAAAATAAAACAAAAACAAATATGTATTTAATTTTAAGAAAATGTTGTACCCCCCCCCCAACATTTTTTCTGCAGTTTGGCAGACTTCATTTAGAAAATTGCATTGGGCCTGAAAATTCCATCCAAACCTATTAGAATGTAAGGGGAAGAAGTTAGACATTTATGAATTTCTCTTGATAGGGAAATTGCATTTTCAATTCACTATAGGAAATCAACCCTGACTGCTCATTGGAAGGACAGATACTGAAGCTGAAGCTCAAATACTTTGGCCACCTAATGCAAAGAGAGGACTCCCTGGAAAAGACCCTGATGCTGGGAAAGACTGAGGGCAAAAGGAGAAGGGGACGGCAGAGGATGAGATGGTTAGATAGCATCACCGATGCAATGAACATGAACTTGAGCAAACTCCGGGAGACAGTGGAGGACAGGAAGGCTTGGCGTGCTATGGTCCAGGAGGTCAAAAAGAGTCGGACACAACTGAACGACTCAACAACAACAACAACAAATAGAAAATCCAGTCTTTTCAAAAATAGATAACAAACTCATATCCTGATTCCACTCAAAGTCAGGAAAGCAAGTTCCTTTCCTGTTATGTAAAATTATCCTCTTTGCCACACTCCAGGCTCGACAGAACCAAGGCTGTTCATGAGTTTACAAATACCATGTTTGAAGAATATAGTCCAACATCACTTTAAGGTTCTTTACTGTAATATTTCTTCCCAAAATTGTATTCATTGTGATTTGAAACCAGGCTATACGTGGACAAGACCAGACCATGTGGCTTCAAAAGAAGAGCCTTCTAATTCCTTATAAAGCCAACAAAAAATATCTAATGTTCAACCATTTTAAATATTCTTTGAGGGATCTAATAAATATGAAATAAGTATTTTCAATTCAGCTCTGACTCAAATTGGGTGACATCCATCTGTCTAAGTAAACTTGGGTTCTTTGTGGCCTAAACTAAGGTTTGTGGTCTGCCATATCCACAGTCTCCAGATCATGACACTTTTTTGACTCACCCTGTGGAAATCTCAATAGCTTTGAAGACACTCAATCATGGGGCCTTATGCTTTGTCAAAGTGCTACCTCCTTGAACTGCAAGCAGGACTATTAAAATGACTCTCTGTAGGCAAGAACTTCCCTTTCTTTTGATTGACACTCCTTTCCTTGACTGACAACTTTCCACCACATGACTTTTCTAATAAAGCTGATATATGTAAAGCTTGATATAATAAAGATTTGGGCTGAGCATGCTTTGAAAATGATTAATAAAAATGCTTTAGTCACAAGCACAGGCCCACCACTAATCTGCAACTCATTTAAGTATGTTTGGTCTATGAGCATACATTTTAATAAACTAAATGCTACTCATTTAAGTGACCCGTCTTTTTCAGGTTTCCACACAAGACTGAAAAAAAGAAGCTACAACATATTTTTTTCAGGGCCATGGAAAAGCATGAAACGGAGGGACTGTTAATAAGTTACAGAGAGGTGGTGGATTGTGCTTATGCGGGTCCAAAACCCTTCTTCCAAACATTTTCAATGTTTGCAAAGTCCTAATAAAAACCAACCACATTCCTTATTTCCAGCATGTTAAGGTTCTTCATTACATTATGATTGACATATGCAGGAGAGTAGGCAGTAGCTATGTAAACTGTGTAAGTAATAATGGAAGGCCAGTAGTTTTGAGGCTTGCCTATTGATGAACAATATGAGATTAAAATCTATCTTTCTCAATGTGAACAGTGAATTTATGGATACTTGAAAAGAATAGTCAAGACCTCTGTTGCTTTGCCAAATATAAGTGTTGAGCAAGTCATTTGGCTGAAATGTGCTTGAATAGGAATATACCCCCAAGGTGCCTAGTTAGCAAAGAGAAATACTTGGCCTTAGACTGGAAATTTGAGGTTACGCAAAATAGGTATTAAGCAAGGAAATTACTGAACAATAGTTCACAGAAGTTAAAGCAAACATTTCTAGAATGTACCAATTGAGATAGTGGGGATATGGAGGGACAAAATGGAAAGCACACCTATATTAAAAGCCACACAGGTGTAGAAGCAGCTTCCTCCATGTTCAAATCTATTTTATCACAGAGCAGACCAGTACACCCATCCTGATACTTTGCTCTATATAAGAGGCATGTTTTTATATTATAAAATAAATAAATATAAATAATATAACTATAACTATATGAGGCATGAGCACTGATGATGTTATCTAGTTGGGTAATGAAACATCTGCAAGCAAACAACCAAGCTCAGAGAGCACCAAGGACTTCACAGTTCAACCCCAAGCTATATATATTCTCTCCTATTGGAAGCATGTTTTTATTCATGCAATCTCATATTTCCCAGCTCAGAACAAAAGGTTCATACATATTTGACTGAAATGTGATAATTTGCAACAAGGAACAGTCTCTAATTGAGATTTAATAGTCTACGTAGCCTTTTGAATATCATCATGGCTTGGTGGTAGGCATGAAGGGACATTCTTCTAACCATAAAAAAGAGGTGGTTTGTGAGAGGCAGTTTGCATTTGTCTTGACAAAGAGACTCACACCACAAAAGACATGTGATTCTTTACACTTCACCTCATAGCTTTGACCAGCAGTTATAACAGTAGACAAAGCTTCTGTGCATGTAGAGAAATCTAACCTTAGGCTGATCCCATCTGATGGAAGTAGCATAGGGGGCAAAGGAAAACAACATGGCCACTTGGCATATAGAAAAAAACAATTTCATGTCCATCTGAATTAACCAAACTAGTATTTGGGCAACTTGACCTAGCAGAAATGTTTTCCATGTGATTAGATTTCTTTTTTTCTCAAATTCCTGAAGCCCAATCAAGCTCCATTATAATTAATGTGAGTTTCGCTATTGACGTCATGTTGATTGCACCCTGTCTGAGGTTAAATTCAATATTAATCCCTGTTTTTGCATTTTTTTCCCACAGCAACTTTAAGCCTGTGCAATTCCAGAAAACAGATCAGCCTCCTGGGTTTCTGTTATGGACTTGACAGCTCCATGGGACACATATTAACACAGGCACTAATGAATGCCTGTGAGTTTCTGAGATTTTTCCATGAAGAGTGCAAGATCCATTACAAAGTAGCATTAATAGCAATGAAGACTATAGCTCTCTCTTTAATCCTTAGCAGGTGGGCGTCAACATGCACGTCACTATCTTGCATCAGCAGTGAACCTCAGACATGACCTCTTCGGTGAGAGAAGAAAATTCTTTTGCCATGTTTATTTTAGCCTGTGCTCCATTTTGAAAGGGAAACTAAATAGCGCTAAATAGTTGCAAGTTAAAGGTGACAGATGTATGAAGTGGCTTGCATTCTTGGAAGCAACTATAACTAACAATTTCCTTCTTGTCCATAAGCCAGATCTCTGCAGCTTACAGATGACTGTGCAATAAAAACAATGTTAAATTAACTCTGGCCTCTTGGGTATATTTGATTCTAAACAATCAAATATTTTATTCCATCTCTATCTATCTTGAACATTACAGAATGGAACCTCCGCAATGCTCAAATGACTTTAATCTTGGTGTAAAAATAGGGGCGTGGTGGCTCAGCGGGTAAGACGCCAGGCTTGTTGATCGTAAGATCGCAAGTTCGGAGGTTCGAATCCCTAGCCCTGCGTGCGGAGTGAGCTCCTGCACTAGCTCCAGCTCTTGCCAACCTAGCAATTCGAAAGCATGCAAATGCAAGTAGATGAATAGGTACCACTTCGGTGTGTAGGTAACAGCGTTCCGCGTGCGTCATGCCGGCCACATGACCGTGGAAGCGTCTTCGGACAACGCTGGCTCTTTGGCTAACAAACGGAGATGAGCACCGGCCCCTAGAGTCGGACACGACTGCACAAATGTGCGGGGGGTACCTTTACCTTTTAAAAATAGTCAAGCAGTTGATACAAATGAAATTTAGAAGTTTATCCCAATGATCCTTAATGTTCTTTTAAATTAGATGAAAGCAAAAGTAGAAATGGGTTAATTTGAAGAGTTTAGTCCAGGATTTTATCCTATGGTGGTTGTAACTAAATATTGCATCAAGTTAAAAGAACCTAATAACTTCAGGAAAAAAATCTTTAAGCACTTTTCTTTCTTTAAAAATAGTGAAACCAAGTCACGTCAGACTTGGGATGATGTCTTCAAGAAATATCATGGATGCTCTCTCTAGAAGTTGTGGAGTCTATTACATTCTCTGTCCCAGAGCAAAATATGCAGAACAACTGTGGGGCTAACTTTGCATTTAAAGTATGTGTACTTCGGCTCTCAGATGTCTGTGTGAGTACTAAAAAACCAAACTTCCCACTGCTTTTGTTCAGCGGTAGTCATCACATTTTCAGTTCAGGGCATAGCATTTTAGCTAACATTTCTTTATACTTTTGTATAAATATATCACACAAGCCTTAGATTTCCACACCAATGCCTCCATCAGATTGAATCATTTTGCACTTGCCCTGTGACTATTCTGCAAGGAAAAAAATTAATAATCCTTTCACTAGTAGACCTAATACATTTGTAAGCTGTCTTATTTTTCCCTCATATTCAGAGATAAACATCAAATGGATTCACATAATGATCTGCATGATCACTAAATGGTGATTCTTTTCCTCAGTGGACAGATGGTGAAGCTGTTGCCAATGCATCACACAGTAACACAATTCGTGAGCTTCTCATAATTGCTAGCAATATGGACTTTTACATTATGATTACCACATTGAAGTACTTCCAAAAAATCATGCTATAACATGGAAACAGAAGGAGAATGATAGGAAATGTTTAGCACAAAGCTCCCCCAGTAGCTCCTGCTCTTGCCAACCTAGCAATTTGAAAGCATGCAAATGCAAGTAGATGAATAGGTACCACTTCGGTGGGTAGGTAACAGTATTCCGCGCATGTCATGCCAGCCACATGACCATGGAAGCATCTTCGGACAACGCTGGCTCTTCGGCTAACAAACGGAGATGAGCACCGGCCTCTAGAGTCGGACATGACTGCACAAATATGCGCGGGGAACCTTTACCTTTACTTTTTTAGCAATGAAATAATGGAAAGCTTTTCAGCTTTACTAACATACAAAAAACATGCATTGGGAACCAATATCCAACTAAATCCAAATATCCTACATAATCCAAATATCCAAACCAAGTAACTATAAAAAGAATAATTGAACTTCATTGCTAGATGTATTGTGATTCTTGCAAACCATGACATATAACAGTCTTTTTCATTTTGCCACCCTTGATTTAGCCCAGTGGTAAAAAACGCCACAATTGAAACCTTCTAAGATGTTAACTGTTGATTTATGAGGTGTTTAAAACTGAAGCTGAGAGACGCAAGATATATGACAGCATCCTCAAATGCACAGTCCAGATTTCCTGGTAGGTGTAAAGACTGTTATATTCATCAGGTCTTGCAACAAACAAAAAACATGTCTGATCTAAAAGTCATTATGGGAAGCTTAAGAAGTTTCCTAGGTGTGTGATTTCTTAAGCATTTGCACACCCTGCATGACACTGTATAATTTTAGTGACACACTTTCAAATAAAGATCAAATGGACCACTTAGCTTCATGCTGCTTTTCCCATCTACTGCTAATTCTGTTTGTTTTTGAGGAACTTTCATGTCTCTTGGCCTACAGATGGCTTTTCCACTTGTGGCCACAGATGGTGTAGTGATGTCCTGATAAAGCATGAAGCTACTCTTGTTTGTAATTCTCTGGATATTCCTTCCTGTTCATCTGCTATTAAGAAGCTGACCAAAGAATCTGCATCGTATTTCTATTAGTTCAAAAGGTGAACTCTCAGAGAACTCCGATTCTGGTCCAGTTGCCATATGTGGAATCCACCTAGAAATTTTGATAACCTTAACAAAATATTTTTGCCTTCCTGTCAGATAGTTTAAGCGTTTTATTTGACAAAGAGCCACTATTCTTAAATTCTCTTCAAATGTTGCTTAGGATAAAAATGTATAGCAAATCTCATAGTCAGGAACATGTGCATTATGCAGGTCAACATCTGATGAGAAGGTAAAGCTCAGTTGGTGTTGTGATCTGTAACATCATTACCATGGAGAAGGTACAAATGTTACTAACACTGTCAGGAAATCTGAAATGAATATAATAAATTGACTTCTCATATCCAAAATCCTTGTTAATGAGGCAGCAATACTGTCAACCCATGAACTGAATTAGGATAACCAAAAATGCATTGGGTTGAATCAGAGAAGGTTAGCTGAGCTTAGAGCCCATTGAAAACAATGAGTCAAGCTAACTAAATTCAGCAGGGACTATGAACAGCAAAATTTATTTATTTATTTGAATTTCTATCACCGCCCATCTCCCCCAAACGGGGGACTCTGGGCGCTTAATTAAAATTAAGTGTGGATCCAGCCCAAGACTTTAGGACCATTATTAGCAGGGCTATTATTCTTTTCCCAGCCTGGTGCCCTCCAGATGTTTTGGACTGAGTGAGCAAACAGGGAGAGAAACAGGACTTTTGCAAGATCGTTGGAAGAAGCAGAAGAGAGAGGAAGAGGCAAGGCTGGGGAGAGACAGCTGACTATTTGCTGATGGTGATGATTGACTGCTAACTGGACTTACTCTCTTTTGCCCCAGGACCAGAGCCAGCAGAGTTAAAGCTACACAGAAGGGGGTTTAGGCTAGAAATCAGGAGGAATATCCTGACTGTATGCACTGTCAACCTGTCAAGAAGGCTGCCATATGAAGTGGGAGTCCTCTTTTGCCAGGGGTCTTCAATAACCAAGGCTGGATTATTGGTCAAAATGCTGAAGGGGATCTTTCACTGGGCTGGGGTTTGGACGAGATGGCCTCCAAGATACCTTCCAACTCTGGGATTCTGTCCCTACAATTCTGATCAGACCCATCTAATGAGGCCAATGGTCTCTTACTGAGCAACCTCAGAAGCAATTACATTATTATTATTATTATTATTATTTTTAAAAAAGATCAGGGTCTCATTTGACAGCGATCTTGGAGAAATCACTTTTCAGAATGAGAGCTTTGGGATTATTCCACACTGTAGCCTTTAGCTGCTTGGCTCCCACCAAGGGGCGTCCACAGGATATGGTAAAAAAAATCAAGGTGGCAGCCATAACAGTGCAATTGAAGCCCTGCGTTTAGGTGCATCAACCTTCTCCCATGTGTCAACCAGCTCAAATGAAGCCAGCTTAAGAAATCATTGTCCAGATCTCCTCCCCCTCCTCCCCCCTCCTCCTCCTCCCCCTCCTCCTCCTCCTCCCACCACTTTGGCCACAGTGATGGCTGTCTGGACTGGGGTTAACACTGTCCCCAAGTACGAATCCCCTTGATTCTTTCCCCTCCTACCTATGCCAGGAAGGCAGGTGCCCTCTGCTTTCCCTTCTCTAGAAATGTTGTTTGAGAACTGATGAAAAGTAGTCACAGTTTTACGATTCTTCCTGTTATTTGGGCTAGAAGGGGAAAATTAGCCCAACTCTTGTCAATTTGACTTAGTTAAAAGTAGGAAACAAAGGGACAGACAGCATTTCAACTTTTCATTGCTGAACCTGCACAACAAACCCCCAAACCCCAAGTCCAGTCTTTTATGGCAGGCAGCCCAGCAGCCAAGAACAAAATGGCCATCAACATCAAAGAGCAAGGACCAAGGAAAGCGAAGACACCCCAGGCCATTGGAATGGAGGCATTTGTGTAAGATGGAATGATGCACAGCAATGGAACAGACACTACTTTTGATGTGGAGCAAGAAAACCTGGGTGGAGGTCACCTTCCCAGCAGCCTATGGTCAAGCTGAGAAGACTGCACCCCTTTCTGCCCTCCCCAAATGGTAGGTACCCAGTCTCACACTGGCACAAGCAGGGAGTGTGGATCAGGCCTTAGACTCTGAAGGAAACCCCACTCCCTATTGGAAGATCTTTATCCAAAGGCACCCAAAAGGTTCACTTGGGCCTCCTGAATAATCTGAACCCTGCCACTCTCTCCTCTTGTCCCTCATCTCTAAGAGAAAGAATGCTGGCAGACTCAGAACTGCAGTAGGACTAGGCAACAGCTTAGCTTCCTGACCAAGCTGCAGGAAGCTGCAGGAGCCCATTTCTCAGATCTCACTGAACGGCTGGTTAGGTTTCGGTGGATGGAATTTGCTTGGGGAAAGGTTAAGAATGAGAAGCATCATGGGAGGCTTTTCCAGCTTAAAAACATCCAAAATCCCAGAAAGGGAGCTGAAATTCCAGTGCTGAAATTTGGCCTGCAAGCTGTGGTTTGCTCAATCCTACTATAAGGCAACAAGGTAAGGGGAATGTCATAAGATATCCAGATGCTTGACTAAACAGCTCTTGCTGTGATGTCAAGCTGAACATCTGGTCTCCTCTATTCTTTTTAGCAAGAGTCAGATTCAGAAGAAATAACTTTATTTGACTTGTAGAATAGAATTTGACTTAATATAAAATATATATTGTTAGATATTCAGAAAAGGTTCATGATCTCGTTGAAAGATGTCCAAGTTTTAAAGTGCCTCATAAATGTAGATAGAAGATGATAACTCAAATACTTGTACAGAAGGACTGTAAAAGATGACAGTAATGTTAACTCCTCTGTCATGAGAGATGGAACAAAATATCTTAACATCTTCATAAAAATTAGTCTAATCCAAACCTCAGATCTAGACTAAAAATTTATCTTAAAATTCATATTGTTCAGCTAAAACGTCCTTAAGGTTTTTCTTCTTCATTTTTTTTTCTGGGGGAGTTTTTGTCCCATATTTTTCACCTTTTATTATTAGAGCTTGCAGATCTTTTGCATTTTGGGCTAGAGTAGAGCCATCAGCATAACACAGGTTATTGATGCTTTTTCCTCCAGTTTTAAAACCATTAAGAGAAGTGCAGCTTCTCTTAATATGTTTTCAGTATATAAGTTGAATAAATAAGGGGACAACCTTGTCACACTCCTTTGCCAGCCTGAAGCCAGTCTGTTCTGCCATGTTCTGTCTGTACTGTGGCTTCCTAACTTTTATTTTTATTTATTTATAATTCGATTTATATCACCGCTCCATCTCCCCCAAGGGGGACTCTGGGCGGTGTATAAGTTGACTTGTATATAAGTTCCTCATGAGGACAATGAGATGTTCTGGGATTCCCATTTTTCTAAGCACATTCCAGAGCTTGACGTAATTAAAACAATTGAAGGCCTTTCTATAATCAATGAAGCACATAGTGATTTCTTTTTGGTATTCTTTGAGTTTCTCAATTATCCACTCTGCTTCAGCAATTTTTCTTTTCTAAAGCCACATTGAACATCTGGCATCTTTTTTTCTATGTAGTGCTCTAATCTGCATTGGGTGATCCTAAGCATTATTTTGCTACCATGTGAAAATAAGGATATTGTACAACAGTTTGCACACTCTGTTAAGTCTCCTTTTTTATATTGGAATGTAGATTGACCTCTTCCAATCTGTTGGCCACTGCATCGTTCTCCAGATTTGCTGTCATAGCTTAGTTAGAACCTTTAATGATTCCTCTTCTATTGCTTGCCATATTTCTGTGGGCATTCCATCAGTTCCTGTAGCCTTCTGACTTGGTAAGGACTAGAATGTCCATCTAACTTCAACTTCTAGCACTAGAGGTTCTTGTAAGTAGGGAATATATTCTAAGGCTTCTTGGATGTTGACATCTCCTCTGTACAGTATTTTAATATACCCCTTTCATCTTTCTTTGATCTTCTTTTCAGTTACTAGAAATAGGGATACTGTATGGGGAATCTAGGGGCATGGTGGCTCAGCGGGTAAGACGCCAGGCTTGTCGATCGGAAGATCGCAAGTTCGGAGGTTCGAATCCCTAGCCCTGCATGCGGAGTGAGCTCCCGCACTAGCTCCAGCTCTTGCCAACCTAGCAATTCGAAAGCATGCAAATGCAAGTAGATGAATAGGTACCACTTCGGTGGGTAGGTAACAGCGTTCCGCATGTGTCATGCGGCCACATGACCGTGGAAGTGTCTTCGGACAACGCTGGCTCTTTGGCTAACAAATGGAGATGAGCACCGGCCCCTAGAGTCGGACACGACTGCACAAATGTGCAGGGGGAACCTTTACCTTTTTTTTAATGGGGAATCTATGAAGCTCCAATCACTACTCAAGCTGCTGAATTCTGACCAGCTGGAGCTTCTGGATGGTCTTCAAGAGCAGCC
This sequence comes from Charina bottae, assembly GCA_023362775.1. Taxonomy (NCBI): domain Eukaryota; kingdom Metazoa; phylum Chordata; class Lepidosauria; order Squamata; family Charinaidae; genus Charina; species Charina bottae. Next base: position 3,635,803 of record JALMGJ010000029.1, on the reverse strand, counting down.
TCATGTAGACTGCATTGCAGAAGTCCAGCTGAGAGATGACTAAGGCATGAGTAACCTGGAATAGGACCTCACAATCCAGATCAGATTGTAGCTATCACACCAGCTGTACCTATGCAAAAGCTCTCCTGGCCACTACTCTTTGAATAGAAGCTAGAAATCCAGAAGGATCTTCAGGTTATGATCCAGTTCTGTATGAGGAACTGCAACAAAGGGGAGAGAAAGGACACCACAGAGATTTTTTTAGGAAAGAAATATTAAAACATTTCATAGCAAAAGATCTTTATGCCTGTTTTAGGATAGGATGCACAGGCTTACTAGAAAAATTATTTAAATACTCTTAAAAACTGTTGTGTATTTGATATAATCATCAGATAGTATGGAATGTGTGACCATCAGAGCAAGTTTAGGAAGGACAACTAAATGCTTCCATTAAGGTTGTTAGAAAGTCATTCTTTGTTTTCTACTAAAAATATAAATAAAGCTTCTTTCTTAACACACGTATGAGAAAGTGTTATCTTTTGTAAGTTTATATTATTGCAATAATACACTTCTTGCAGAATATAGTTTCATCCATCAAAATCACACTGCTTTCAAAGATGAACAGACTTATCTCTACTTCTGCTCCTTCTCCCATTTATTTTCCCTAGGAAAGAAATGTTAATACTTTGTCTTAAAACTGGGAAAACAGAAACACCACTGAGTGAAGGCAATGATAGAGCTAGGGAAAAATAGAAGCTGGGATTTTGCCTTGAAGTTCTAAGTCTTAAATGTCAGACCATTATTCTTCCTTAGGGTTTATGTTATAATACAGCTTGTAGACTTCTGTGTGTTGTGTGTGTGTGTGTGTGTGTGTATGAGCAAGCAAAACAAATTTTAGATTAGCTCTAAAGTGCCTTTATGGTACATTTGTGATTTGCTATCGTTTGTCAGTCATACAACTGATGTCAAAGATTTCACTGTGTATCACCAGAACCTTTGGTTTATGGACAGAAAGCAGCTTTTGTGAACTTGACTGGAACCTTGCCAAAAACAGTCCTTCATGTCATTTTCAGCAATCCTGTTCTAATAGATGCCCTTCCCTAAATCATCTTTGGTAAACCTTTCAACCTCTAAAAATAACAGGTCTATAAAACAGAATAATGGCCTGTTTATCAACAGAAGACAACATGCGTATGGGTTCGTAACTCATGTGATTACATGAGTGGGAAGTCAGCCAATATCTGCATATCAGATTAAAAAGCTGGAGAGGGAAGTGAAAAAGAAAAATACAGAATTGTTATGCATGTCATGACTTCTGCTGTTCCTGACATAGCATATGGGGCAAAAAGCTATGAATACTGGGTTGTTTTAGTCTGTTTCTACAATCCTTACAGCCATATTTGGAAAATCGTCTTCCAACTACAGTATTGCACTGCACTTCCTGAAAGTCAAGAGGAGCTGTTTTGTATTTAAATGCATGATACAACTAAGCACTAGTGCTGTGCAAAGATTCAACACTTTAAATTGAATAAATTTGAACTGTTTCAGACTACCAAAATACATGTATGTATGCATGCATTAAGGGTCCCAATTGAAGTGATTTTCTGAATTTATTTGACTCAAGGTTCCAAGGTGATTTGAGTGTTCCAGGAAGCCAGAAGACCAGAACACCTCTTTGCCAGCAATCATCACCCAGATATGCAAAGATTAACATCAGGATTAGCACCAGAGGAACAATCAAACAGCACAATATACCCTAATCAAGGAACTATTAACTCAGTCAATCAACCAAGCAGCAAACAACAGCCCAATCAAGGAACTCCTAAGGAGAGTACAACACCCCCACCAACACAGGCTGGACAAGCCAGGGTATATAAACAATCTTTGCATATCTGGGTGATGATTGCTGGCAAGGAGGTGTTCTGGTCTTCTGGCTTTTCTATTGTCTCTTATGAATGGTATGTAAATGTTGTTTACCTCTATATGTCTGTTGATGGCTGCTTTGTCTGAGTGCCAAGCTTCCAGGAATTCTCTAGAATTTTTGGACTTGGCTTGGTTTAAGATGCTCACAGTTTCCCAGTTGAAAGTATGGTTAAGTCTGTACATGTGTTGTGAGATTATTAAGGAGTTTTCATCGTGTCTTCTGACTGCTAGTTTGTGTTCGTGGATGCGTTCTGCTAGTCTTCTGCTGGTCTGTCCTACATAGTGGCTGCTACAGTCCTTACACTGTACGTTGTAGATAAGTCCTGTTTTTTCTTCTTTGGCTACTGGGTCTTTTGGGTTACTTACGATGTTCTGAAGGGCTTTGGTTGGTTTATGTACTATGGTGATGCCATGTGGTTGTAACAATGTAAATAAACCATGTGGTTTATTTATTATATTCATTATATTCTAAATTGTTGTTTACTGTGTATTTTAAGATAGGTTAAAATACCTATCTTATACCTAGGATAGAGGAAATGGCATTGCTCAATCCAGTCCCAGATAATTTGCAGAAAGTTAAAGTATCTTGTGTGTTAAAATCGGATGCTGGTGGTGGAATAGAACTGAGTCCTAAGGATTCTATTTCCAACCAAATGTTGTCTCAAATGAGTCCCGCATACGCTAGATCTACAGCATTTGAAGGAGAAGTTCAAAATGGGTTATGGAAAGAACTAAAGGCTGGAACATCCTTACCTGTTAGTGAGGACTTTGTTTGTTTGGATGCTGATTCTACTTTGACTCTTCAACCTGTTAAAGTATTTCATCATAATTGTCTTGCTCCCCAATCTCTGTTGGCGCTTCCCCATCAACAAGACAATGACGAAGGCAGACAACTTGTAAATCAATGTGTCTTCTTCGATACAGAAGGCATTCTAGACAACATCACCCCTGCCGATTGACTAAAAGCCTCATGTACTCTAACCCAAAATTTCAAGTCTCCAATGGGGCCGCCTGCCAACATCAATTGCAAGGTTTTTCTCCACCTACTGACTTGGAACATTGCCGGTTGGAAAAATCGAGTATCTGATGGAGACTTGTTGGAATTTCTCTCTGGCTTTGATTTTATAGCTCTTCAAGAAACTTGGCTGTCCAAAGAGGAAGAAAGGATCCACATTCCAGGATTTAATTCCTGGTCAGTCCCGGCAGTGAAACACAAGACTAAAGGAAGGGCATCGGGAGGATTGTCGATACTTGCCAAGGCTGAGTTGGGTTGGCAAGGCCAGGAACTGGTGTTTGGTTTTGATTCTCCTTTCTATTTGGTGGTTAAATTTTCGTATGAAGCAGTTGTAGTAGTACTAGTGAACATTTATCTGCCACCATATTCATCTCCATACTTTTCTCCCAACATTTGGGTAAATTTAGAAAATTTACTGTTGAAGATAAACCTTAATTACCCCAATGCTATTGTAATTTTAGCGGGAGATTTTAATGCCAGAGTGGGGGCTTCTTTATTTGATTTTGTACGACTGGGTGTTATTCCTGAGGACTACCTTATTAACAACCCACCCTGGCATTCTAGAGATTCCAAAAGGAACATGGCGGGTTCTCAGTTGGTCTCACTAATTTATAAATGTAACCTTCATATTTTAGGAGGCAAAGAATCTGATTTTATATATCCGTTTACATTTCATACAGGAAACTCTAGTAGTGTCCTAGATTATATTTGTGTTTCTCGAAATAAGTCTGGGTTATTTTCAGATATTCAAGCCCATGTGAGAGAAGACAGCGATCATCAGCCGATTACAGTTTATTTTGCAGCCAGATCAGATATTAGATCATTTATGACTTATGATAAGAGGTTACTAGCCAATATTGAAATTAGGCAAAACAGAAGACTTAGGTGGCACAAGGTAGATACAAAGGCAATAACAACCTATCTAAACTCAGAGCAGGTTCAGTCTTGGAGAAATTCTATTTCAACTCCTTTTCAATGCCCAGACAAGATCTTGACACAATATGCTCTTTTGTCTAGCTCGTTGAGGAAATTTTTGATAGATAAAGTTCCTGCTAGAAATCATTCTCAAAACAGTATGAACTGGTTTGATTCTGATTGTCTACATACTAGGAAACATTTAAGGGCAGCAATGCGTATGGCCCAGAGTTATCCTAGTATAAAAAATCAATCCAAAATGCTACAAATCAGGCGGGAATATAAGAAACTTATTGTGTCCAAAAAAGCTCTTTATACAGCTAAAATATGGGCAGACTTGGAATTATCAACAAAAGGAACTAATTCAATATTTTTTTGGAATTCCGTCTCGGGTTTATTGAAGGAACGCAATTTTCAACTTGACATTCCTATACCTGCCTCAGTCTGGGAGGATTTCTATACAAGTTTATTTACTGAGTCAAACCAAAGACCCTTGCAGGAAAGTATAATTGATCCTACTTATTTTGAAAACCTCCCTCTTTGGCCCTCAGTGTCAGTGGCAGAAGTCAAATCTATCATCCATTCCTTGAAACCCAACAAGGCTCCAGGAGAGGACTTTTTACCACCAGAACTTTTTAAAACCCATACTGACTGGTGGGCCCCATTACTTGCAGGTTTGTTTTCTTATATAAACAACACAGGATTCATTCCAGTAGGATGGGAAGTAGCAATTGTTGTCCCTATATTTAAAAAAGGAAATAGGACTGAGCCACAAAATTATAGACCAATCAGTCTTATAGGAATTGCTGCAAAAATGTATGCCAAACACCTCTTGGGCAAAATAGAGGACTGGGTAATTAGGACAAACCTCCTTGTAGAGGAACAAACTGGTTTTAGACCAGATCGCTCCACAATAGATAATTGTTTCACATTACATCATCTTATTTCAAAACAATTGGCAAATGGTAAAAAAGTGTTCGCTGCTTTTATAGATTTTACCGCAGCTTTTGATTCCATAGATAGAAACATTTTATGGAAGAAATTAATTAATTTAAATATGGAGCCCAGACTTTTATTCCTGGTAAAGGCCCTCTATTCAAATACTTATTTAAAAGTAAGAACTGGTGTAAATGGCTCTTTAACCAAAAGTATTCCTACTCATAGAGGTGTCCGGCAGGGTTGTATCTTAGCTCCAATGCTCTTCAATCTTTATATTAATGATATTCCAGGGTTTATGCGTACCGTAGATACTCACATGTTAAAAATTCATGGCATATTTGTGAATGTCCTATTATATGCAGATGATATGATTTTGATGGCACATTCACAAGTTGGCCTGAGAAGACTCCTGAAAAAGTTGAATGTCTATTGTGTTCATAACTCTTTAACTATAAATAAGTCTAAATCTAAAGTGATGGTTTTTGGTAAAAGAAAAAGGATGAAATATAAATGGCAAATAAATGGGGAGCCTATAGAACAAGTGAATTCTTTCACTTACCTAGGAGTGGTTTTTACTGATACTGGAGCCTGGGACAATCATTTCAGAAGGACCGCAGGGAGGGCTGAGGTCTGTGCCAAAAGGCTATCTAAACTGTATAATTATAAATATCCCGGCACTTTGACCCCTATTCTGAAAGTATTTAGAGCAAAAATTGTCCCAATGTTGACTTATGGTGCGGAAGTGTGGGGTCTTACAAATTCTGCTGCACTTGAATATGTTCAAACCCGCTTTTTAAGAAGTATACTGGGAGTTGATAAAAATACGTCAGCACCCGCAATTAGAGCAGAAACAGGTATCCACTCTATACATAGCCAGACAGTATCAAAGGTCTTTTCTTACTGGCAGAAGGTCCATTCAATGGACCATGATAGGCTTCCCAAATTATGCCTACTTGAACAAATGAGTTTGGATTTTACCACATCCTGGTTAAAACATCTCACTAAAGTTATTACACAATATGGATTTTCCATTCAACAGGTACTCATAACTGCACCGCAGGCAAAAGATATTTTTAAACAGCGAGCCCTGGATATCAGTGCCCAATTGGACATGGAGACATTGGCAAAAAATGGTTCATTAAAATGGTTAGCTAAGAATAAAACTATTTTTAAATTTGAAAAATACCTGTCGATGAGTCTAACACAAAATCTGAGAAGGGCCTATTCCAGGGCTAGGTTTGAATTGTTGGACTCTATGGTTAAATATGGACGTTTTCATCATTTGCCATATGATGAGAGGACTTGTGTATGTGGGGACCCAGCCATAGAAGATATTGCCCATGTTTTGTTCGACTGCAAATTATATGATTCACTTAGGATTAAATTCCTGTCTCCTTTGTTAGAAAGAACAGCACACTGGGATTCTAATCACAGATTATCTTATTTTCTTTCGGGCTCAAATACTTTTATTGTGAATAGGACTGCCAAGTTTGTAGACAAGGCAGTTCACCAGAGAGCCCATTATATGGAAAAGATTGGAGTGCCATGTAGGGGTGATGAACTCATTTGAATTCTGATTAGATATACATGTATTGTATTTATTATTATTTCAGGTTATTCAATTATCTTATTTCCTATTTTGGTGTATTTTTATCAATTTTATCAGTTAAATTGAATTGTATTGTATTCTTGTTATCTTATTTTATCTTTGATATGGTCGTAAGACTAATCAATAAAGTTGTTGCTTGCTTGGTGTATTTTAATCTATTTATAATTGTATGTTAATGATTTTAATTTTGTTGTAAACTGCCCAGATTCCCCCTTGGGGGAGTTGGGCGGTGATAAATTTAATAAATAAATAAATAAATAAATAGTCTATTAGTAGTTTCTGAGATGTTTCTTATGTATGGCAATGTAATCCTTTTCATAGCTTCTGTTGGTTTTGCTGTGGTGGGTTGAGTGGCCAGGCACTTTTTGATAAAGTTTTTACATTTTGCTGGAAGATGTGGTCTGTTTCCTTTTTCTGGTGTTCTGGGTTGCTGCAGTGCGTTTGTGCTCGTCTGAATAGTGTTCTTACACAGCTCCTCTTGTGGGAGGTTGGGTTATTGCTTTGGTAGTGGAGTACTTGGTTAGTGTGAGTAGATTTCCAGTAGACTTGTATTTCTAGAATGCCATCATTTCCTCTACTGATGAGGATATCCAAGAAGGGTAGTGTGTTGTTATTTTCTTCTTCCCTTGTGAATTTTATTCCTTTGAAGATGTTGTTGATGGTTTCATATGTTTCTTCCAGTTGATCCTTTTTTATTATGACAAAGGTGTCATCTACATACCGGATCCATACTTTGGGTTGTATGCATGGGAGTGCTATCCTTTCTAGACGTTGCATTACAATCTCTGCTATGAGTCCTGAGAGTGGTGATCCCATAGGTGTTCCTTTGATTTGTTGGTATATTTGTCCATAATTTTCTGTTTGGGTAGTGCCAGCATTTATTTTAAATGTTTGTGCATGGATGGGTTTGAAGGCTGTGAGTGTGGATTTTTTTTCCATGTCAGAAGCACGAAGGCACTTTTGTAGTGAAAGGATTTGCTGGTGACATCACCATTGCCCGGGGGACGCCCAAGGAGGCTCCTTTCGTGTCCCTGTGATTTTTCCCACCGGAGTGGTACCTAATGTATCTAATTGCATTTGCATGCTTTTGAACTGCTAGGTTGGCAGGAGCTGGGACAAATTGCCGGGAGCTCACTCCGGCACGTGGCTCATGCTCTTGGGATTCAAACTACCGAGCTGTCAGCCTTAATGGCCTCTGACTCAGCATCTTAACCACTGAGCCACCGTGGTTCCATCGTGGATGGAAGAGAGAGAGATTACATGCATATCTCACCCACTCTATTATATCTGGATTGTAATCATTTTTTACCCACTTGCTGACTACAAATCATCGTGGCTTTTTATCACTTAGTTATCCTTTGGAAACTAGATTAGGCATTCAAATTAAAGTTCACTACATGTTCAACAGTCAGCAATAAATAGGCAATGATACAATTAGCCAAGTAAGAATCAAATTGGGATAGATATTGTTTAAAATGATCACTAATCAATTCCAGAGTTGAAAGAAAAAAAATCCCACGAAGACACTGTGTATTTGCTGGTTAGCAGGCAAGATATGCTAACAGGGCATTAGCCAGAGGGAGGGGTAAAAACAGTCAAAATGGCAATTCCAACATGTTCAACACAGGTTTACAAAAATGTGAAGCTCAAATTGCGTGGTTGTGGTTAATTTTTTTTTATGCTCCTCCCCCCACCACCCAGAACCCTGTGAGCGGGAAGATGCCTCCTTTTCATATTCAAGCTGATACCTTCCCCAATTTCTCCCTTCTGGCTCTCTTTCGCTTCCAAATTTCAGCTTTCTCCACACAGGCTCTATGCAGACTTGGTTTTCCCTTATTCATGTTTTGTTTCCTATTTCTTTTCCTCCCTTTCCAAACCCTTGGTCTCTGTCCTCACATATTGAATGTCTCAGCACTCTCCCCTTCTTTTTATTTATGCACAGCCTGCCAGATAGTTCAGACTGGATTTGGTACTTTTGACCATTGGATCCTTCCCAAGGATCCAGGATAGCCAAAGACACCATCGTAATATATGTGCTGTCCAAGCAAGGTGACTTTTTGTAATAGATGTGTGGAGATTCTGTCCATTCCTACTGTATCCAAGTGCTTTTCCAGATCTTTTGGTATAGAACCAGACTCACCAGCCACTATTGGCAGCACTACTACTTTCTTTTTCCACATTTGTTTGATGTCTATTTGCCAACCTAGCAATTCGAAAGCATGCAAATGCAAGTAGATAAATAGGTACCACTTTGGTGGGTAGGTAACAGCGTTCCGCACGTGTCATGCTGGCCACATGACCATGGAAGCGTCTTCGGACAACACTGGCTCTTTGGCTAAGAAACAGAGATGAGCACCGCCCCCTAGAGTTGGACACGACTGTGCAGGGGAAAACCTTTAAACCTATTTGAAGGTCTTTATATTTCCCTATTTTTCTAGTTCTTTCTCATTGCCCCTTCAATCTCCAGCTACTACAATGTCCATACTACAATCATCCATACTTGTTTCTTTTTAACAACAGTCATGCCTGGTTTATTATGGGCTAAATGTTTATCAGTGTGTATTTGGAAGTCTCATAAGATCCTTACCTCTTCATCCCTCCCTCCCTTCCTCCTCCTCCAACTCCTCCAACTCCTCCTCCTCCTCCTTTTCTTCATAACTACCCTTCATCAAGAGACTTGAAGAAAAGCATGCTAATACTGATAAAATAAAGCCACCCTTGAGCCACATTGACTCTTGGCAACTGCATGGTCTTATTATTCATGGAGTTTTATTGCCATTTCCTTCTTCAACCTCTCTGTCTCATCTCCAGACCTGGGATTTCACAGTAGCCTCCAAGTCAAGAACTAATCAGACTTGAGCTTGCTTAGCTTCTGAGGCTGACTGCAGATTTACACTGATCCACATAACCGTAACCAGCACAACACACTCTTACAGGAGTTTCAAAAAGAAAGTTCACTGAAGCATCCACTATTTTTCACATTTCCACATGAAAAAGAGGTCCTGTTTAGGAATCCCCTTATTAAAATTAATAGATCTCTTAAGGCAGCCAACATTTTTTTCAAGCTCACTAGAAAGCCTGAAGAGAGAGAGAGAGAGAGAGAGAGACAGACAGACAGACAGACAGACAGACAGACAGACAGACAGACAGTCTTTAAAAGTCTTGGAGTTAGAATGTTTTGTGCCTCTTTGCTGCCAACTTGTGATCATCTGGATTTTTACAGCCCATATCTGGTAGCCTTAGTATAGCCCTAGTATAGAGTAGATTAGAACCATTATGACTGTGTCAAGAACCTACATACTTTGATTTAAATAATTAATAAATAATTATTAATAAAATGGTTTATTATTCCCGCACTCGCCCCAGCTCTTGCCAACCTAGCAATTTGAAAGCATGCAAATGCAAGTAGATAAGTAGGTACTACTTTGGTGGGTAGGTAACAGCATTCCGCATGCGTCGTGCCGGCCACATGGCCATGGAAGCGTCTTCGGACAACGCTGGCTCTTCAGCTAACAAACAGAGATGAGCACCGCCCCCTAAAGTCGGACACAACTGTGCAGGGGAAAACCTTTACCTTTACTTTACTATTAATTATTTTATTATCTCTGCCTCTGGCCTTAGGTATTTGCAAAGGCAAGACATTACATGTCAAAACATCAACATGCAAACATTACATTTGTATAACATTGTGATGATGCACATCATTATGTCTTGTACCATTAAGTCATTGTGGCTTGAATGTACGGCATTTCCTTTGTTCTTGTGGAAGAACTGAGCTCTGGCCTTGAGATGGAGGTGGGGTGAAATGGTTGATCAGCCCTGGGAAAGTAGGGAGCATGAGAAAGAATCTCAGAACAGCCCCATCTTGATCTTGTCCTTAAAAGCAGGTAGTGCAGGTTTTGGACAGGCTTCCAAGATTCCCTTATCATACCCTACAAAAATAAAGTAGTATACGCTGCAGCGTCTGTTTCTTGACCTGATCTATCTTGAAGGGCTGACAGTTCTTCTGAGAGATAGTTAAATTCACACCTAGCTAAAACGAGGGTCCTCGGCTATAAGAGGTCTCATTACAGTTGCTACAAGAGATTCCTTATAACAGATCATAGACTGGGCTGATCAATCTAAGTGTGATCTGGGTCATTTTTAGAGATTCCATTGTTTGAAAAGTTTCTGTAGCACATGGAGTATGTAACTTTCTATAATATTTTCATAGTTCCCCTTAATAAATCTTTTTTCTGTATACAACCCAAAATTCCCTTTGTTTGGGACACAGATCTTTCCCAAAACAAATTTAGTTCATGTGCTTTTCTGAGCAGAGAAGAATGGATTCCTTGATGTGCAACCAAGCCATGCCAGTATCTGTTTGGGCACATTGTGTCAAATGTGTTGCCACTGAAATCCACAGCAGCTTTCATTTGTAGTTCATCACACCTTAGAAATTCTACATCAACTGTGACACCAGCAGAGAACTCTGATTTTCTATCAGAATGCTCTGGACTACTATAACATGCTGTGTGCGGGAGAAGCTTTGAAGATGGTTCAGACACTTCAGCAAGTGCAGAACACAGCCATCAAAATATTGGTGGAGCCAAGAGATTGGCTCAGGGGAATTCTTTATTAGAATTGTGTAAAGCTGTGAAAGGGAGTTTTGATTTGACAAAACCTCAGAACAAAGCACCCCTTTGAAGCTGCTTTGCAAAGCAATGTAGTACCCTCATTTTGAACAGCAAAGCAAACTGGCCAGGCTACTTTACTTCTGTCTGCTTAAAAGCCCCTCTCAGCTTGCACTACAGGATAAGGCTGAGCCTCCAGTAAATGCTGTGGGAAAAGAGTAAGAGGATCCTTGCCCCTTACTAGAGGCCAAAGAGGACCTTGGAAATCATTCTCATTTGTCTGCTGTTGAGGGTAGTTAGGCTTGTAAATTTAAGGTACAGATTGTTGGGATTATCAGGAATCAACTCAGCATTGTCTCACAAGCATAAAGGAGGGGCTTTTCCAGTAAAACGTATCTCTACTGTGTTTGTGGGATGTTCCTGGGTCACCTGATTTCTGCTTCCTGCTTCTTCTCGGTCTTGGAGATTCTGTCTCCATCTTTTCCTCTTCCAGCACACACGCAAACAGGAGGGCCGCTAAAATGCGGGTCTCGTCCAAATATCTTGCTTGCACGCACAGGAGATGATTAAGTGGTTTTCTACAATGAATCTACTTGTAACCAGATCTATAGAATAAATGTAAGCTATCTTTATTTTTCTTCATCTAACTAATGTGTGAAGACTGGATTTATTTCTGAATGCAATTAAGCTTTATATGCAAGTCTTCCTTGGGTTCACACTTCTACTCTGCAATATTGTTGTTTGCTGCTTGGAGTTCTTTTACTAACCTTTAAGACTAAGACTCCAACACAGATTTCCTTCTATAGTAACCTTGTGTCTTTGTATAAATGTAGGCTGTTCAAATATTGCTAGTTCAATCTGTACTGAAGGTCTTAAATTTAGAGATTGTTCATATGTAGAAGTCAAGGTTCAGGAGAATCTTTCCCACATTTAATTAGATTTTTTTCCCTTTACTATTTTTTTCTTACATTCTAGAATTTGACATCTTCTTACCTTTTCTTTTTGTCTACGAATTTCCAAGATGCTTGCAAGAACTTGCTCAAACTAAGTACGCTTTGCACAAGTGGCACCTGCCCTACTTCACTAGATGCCAGTTTTATGGAGGGTGTTGTGGAGATTATTTTCTGGACAAAGGAGAGGAAGAGGAGGTAGAAGGAAGTGATCAGCAGGTGCAGTTTGGAGAGTGGCAGCAATAGATCTATTTATTTATTTGTCCAACTTCTATCACCGCCCATCTCCCCCCACAAAGGGGACTCTGGGCGGTTGGTGAGCAGCAAAAGACATGGAGAAAGGTTGGAATTGGGGATGTTTCCCTACTTCTCCAGAAGTATCAAAAAATGTAATGACGAAATTAAGAAAATTTTGTTTCCTGTTTATAAAAGTCCACATGAGAACTACAACAACAGGTTTGGTTTCTTTATTAAAGAAGGCATTTCATAAAATAATCAAACAATGGAGAATTACATGGTTCTTGGCCTTCCCTACCACATCCATCATTATGCAGCCCTTACAGAACCATCTATCACAAAGTGAGAAAAACAAAACCTTCTGAACATGGTGAGCTCCCATGATGGTCAACGGTATGGCCTATGAACTTTCAGAAGAGCCACCCCAAAAGTAAGGTAAGCATATTGCAAATGAGTTCCCACATCTGGCTTGAACTCATCTATCATTCATTGTAATGTGAATAAATGAAGACATTCATCACAAAGCACGCAATAGAAACTGTGTTCTTCTATTGATATAATTAAATACTCATTGAGGGCTAAATGCATAATAGCTTCCAGACACTTTTATTCGATGCCAAAATTCAATGGCTCTGTAGTCATATGTTCCTAGTCAGGACTATTGTGTGAATCCTCTCCAGTTTCTAAACATTTATTGCTGGTGCAGTAATAATAAACATCTTGCATTTATAAAATGTAATGTTGCCTAGAATTTTTCATTTTTGAAGAATGTAGATCACATTGTCTAATAGCTCTCACATGTCCAGTGTACCCACAAATAATTTGTCTCCAGAGTAGAGTGTTAATCTGACACCTCAAGGACAGAACCTTTCGAGATGCAAGAAGATTCATAGTGAAGTTTGAAAAGCTTTGTACGCTGTAGCAATTACTGAAGCACAGCAAACTGATTTGAGATTCTGGATTGCATTACCCCTTTCTTCAAAAATTTCTTAAATGACAACGATGGAAGGTGCCAAGATATATATATAGATATATAGATATATAGATATAGTTACACACACACACTCACAGAAGGCTCTTTCCCCTGGGGTATCTGCCTATGATACTACATTCCTTTTAAATTAATTGATGATGTTTATTGTTTCAAGTCAACCCTAGCTGGCAAATTTCTGGGTAACAGTAACATTCTGTATTTGTCTTGGTAAATCTGGAAACTAAAGGAAAAGCCAACCCATGCCTATAAATCTCAGCAATAGATAGAAAATAAAGAATTACTTTTTCCTTGTGCCAGTTTTATTTCCATACAGAAGAGGATCCTAAAAAAAAATTCTTCAGAGTATGAATATGTGGGTGCTTTCTTTCCACAAATAAAGAGAATTTCAGAAAAAAAGTCATTTGAAAAACAGCCAGATCTATCAGCCTCAAAGATGTAGAATAAAAGCATGCAAAAGCATGCTTTTTAAATTAATTCCATAGTACAATCAAGTTAACCTGTATCACCCATGTGGTCTAATATCTCATGATAATTTACTATTCCTCAAGCACTTAATGTATACAGAAAGCATTACAGGCTAGATAAAAGGTACACAGGAAACTTTGCCCATCAGCTTAAAGTCTCATAAAACAAAATGAATGGAGTAACAAGATAGAAAAAGGGGGTTGGGGGTAAGGGAGGATGAAATGAGAATGAGAAATACTTTATGGTGCTTTAAATATTTAATGTGCATTATTTTAAAGTTGCCAGCACAAATACCACCAACCCACAATGTAATAAATCAGTGGTTCCCAATTTTTTTCTACATCATCATCTCATATTCCAAATAAAAGCCACGCTTCCATTTTGGAGATTCACATATTTAACTGCTGAATATGCAAATAACATCAGCTCATATTGTGCCCCTGCTTAAATTTAGGGCATGTTGTGCGGTATTATGCAAGGATGTTAGACTGAGAACAATAACGTAAAGTCCTTTATAGTATATAAGGATGCATGATGTTACATTATTATTACAATCTCTTACCGCTCCCACCCAGAACATCTTGTAGACTACATGCCAGAACATTTTGTAGTAAATAAATGTTTGCAAAGCAAATGATTATCATATTTAGAACGGGCTTATTATAACGAACTATAAAATAGTAGCACAAACTTTGCTCCTGAGATGCAAAGTTATCATTGAGAGCTTTCATTCTCATATAACTGCATTTAATAGATACAAAATTACTTGCCTTCCAAAATGGAATTGGTCATACAGTATACCATAAAATAATAGATGATAAGGATTATAAATTTCTGCAAACCAAACCCATTTTCTGTGGGTTCCTTATCATACTATGAATCTAGGGTGATAGAAAATTTTGACAATAGGAAATACTTCATCATATATTATATAATTAATAAGCAGTTATATAATTAGGTATACTGATGGCTGCTTGTTTAAATTAGTCAGATAAATACATAGAGGGTATGACAATAAACTGCTATTTCTTGAAATAGCTAGTGAAACCTCTGCATACAAGAATAAATGTAAAGGATCCCCCCACACATTTTTGCAGTCGTGTCCGACTCTAGGGGCCAGTGCTCATCTCCGTTTGTTAGCCGAAGAGCCAGCGTTGTCTGAAGACGCTTCTGCGGTCATGTGGCCGGCATGATGCATGTGGAACGCTGCTACCTACCCACCAAAGTGGTACCTATTCATCTACTTGCATTTCCATGCTTTTGAATTGCTAGGTTGGCAAGAGCTGGGACGAGTGCGGGAGCTCACTCCGTCATGTGGGACTAGAGATTCGAACCTCTGAACTTGCGATCTTCCGATCGACAAGCCTGGCATCTTACCCGCTGAGCCACCACACCCCTATTTTGACAATAGGAATATTTTGACAATAGGAAATACTTCATCATATATTATATAATTAATAAGCAGTTATATGATTAGGTATACTGATGGCTGCTTGTTTAAATTAGTTAGATAAATACATAGACGGTATGACAATAAACTGCTTTTTCTTGAAATAGCTAGTGAAACCTCTGCATACAAGAATAAGAATGTGCAAAACTCACTATTCCAAGAACAGAACATTCCAGGAAATATTGAAACATTCCTATTTAAAATCTGTAATATACTAATCTGGCTATTCTGGGAGTGGTCCAATAATTTTCTAGAAGAAAATATTGTGGAAAAGAAAGTGGTTTGTGGTGATTTGGATGGTCACCATCACAGTGAGCTCTAGCGCAGTGCTTTCCAAAGTGCTGCTGTTGGCGACACACCAATGGCGGCAGCGGTGGCGGCATGGGGGGGCGCGTGCGTGCAGAGCGGCGGCGTGGGGGGCGCGTGGCGGCGGCGGTGTGCACGGCAGTGGCAGCAGCGGCGGTGGACTCGCTAAAACGTGGAAGCGCTGATGGCACGCCGCTGCCATCATCGCTGCCACGGCCGCCATACACACTGCCGCCACCGTGCCTCCGCCACGCGCGCCCCATGCCACCGCTTGCACTATGCTCTAGTGCAGAGCTTTCCAAACTTTTCATGTTGGTGACACACTTTTTAGACATGCATCATTTCGTGACACACTCTTACAGCAGGGCATCATTTCGCGACACACTCTTACAGCAGGGCACAAGGCAGGCACTAGGACCTGCATGGAATCCTGGCAGGGTTCGGAGGCAGCAGCAGCCGTGACACACCCAGACACTGCATCCGACAAACTAATGTGTCCCGACACACAGTTTGGAAAGCTCTGCTCTAGAGAAAAGATCAGATATAAATGTAATGAATAATGATAGAACAATGGACATTTCAAGACTGAATGAGCCAAATTCCTTATTAATGGAAAGAATTGTTTTGTCACATTCATATATGAGAGTAGATAGATATGAGAGGAGATAGTTAGGTCAAGAAGCAAAAGTTAGAACCAGACATGGAACAACCGATTGGTTCAAAATTGGGAAAGGAGTACGACAAGGCTGTATATTATCATCCTGCTTATTTAACTTATATGCAGAGTGCATCATGAGAAATGCCGGGCTGGATGAATCACAAGCCGGAGTTAAGATTGCCAGGAGAAATATCAACAACCTCAGATATGCAGACAATACCACCCTAATGGCAGAAAGTGAAGAGGAACTAAAGAGCCTCTTGATGAGGATAAAAGAGGAGAGTGCAAAAGCTGGCTTGAAACTCAACATTAAAAAAACTCAGATCATGGCATCTGGCCCCATCACTTCCTGGCAAATAGAAGGGGAAAAAATGGAAGCAGTGACAGATTTTCTTTTCTTGGGCTCCAAGATCACCGCAGATGGTGACTGCAGCCATGAAATTAAAAGACACTTGCTCCTTGGGATGAAAGCTATGGCAAACCTAGACAGCATATTAAAAGGCAGAGACATGATGTCAGGACTCTGGCAGGCACACAGAGCCCTGCCATTAAGAGACCATTGGCATAAGCAAAGAACACGCAGAAGGAACAATCAAACCACACCTCCCAGAGGGTAACCAGAAGCGGACCAGAGGGAAGCCTCAGCAGGAAGGGGGCGGGCGCTCTGGTGGGAGGGGGAGGGAGCTCTGGCGGGAGGATATAAAAAGCCAAGACAAACCCCCGAGAACTATCCGTGCCTTTGACTGGTCACCCATGTCTAGCAATAAACCGTTTACTTACCAATACTAAGAGCTGAAGTCCTTTTTGGTACGAAAGGTGTGCGGCTTGCATGAGGGGCACCACACACATTTTTCAACTTCTGGGTGTTGAGGTGGCTGGTGCGCTGAGCAGAAAGCTCCGTGTTTTTTTCCGTTTGCGGCGATTTAAATCGCTGAAAAATCGCCCTCGAAGAGAGGGCGAGGAGAAGATTGCCCACAGAAGGGTTCTCGGATCGCTGCTCTCTCCCAACCCCCATTTTTCCACCATGGGGGAAGGGAGATTGAAGCGGTGAAAGACGGCCAGAACTGACAATCGAAGCTCTGAGGAAACCGCGATTCTTCAAGATAAGTAGCACAGCACTCAACTTCTTAGATACACATTTATATTTTTAAATATTATTTGCCTATTAGCCTCAAAGATTTGTCTCTGGACTTGATTTATAAATGCTGGTGTTTTATCTCTTTCCTGTCAAAGGATTACTTAAACGGTGGAACTGGGAAGCTAATTGACTTTGCCAGAAACGGATTAAGTGACTTTCTCTTTTACTCTTATTGTGGCTTGCTTTTACTCTTATGGTAATTGGAACTATTTTTTTTTCTCTTTGGACTAAGTTGCTTGGACTTGAATTTTTTATGGATTAATATGGAATAATGAATTAATGATTTAATACCTTTTTTATCAATTTGTGATTTTTATTATGAAAGAATTCTTTTGAATATTTCTTGATTTATATAACTGGCTCTATAGAATTGTTATGAATTTTTTGGATCCCTTTTGTACAGAAAATTGGATTGCTGTATGTCTATTTTCATGGTAATTGCTTTTTTTTTTATTCTTCTGAACACAAGTTGGCGTGAGAAACCTTGGGATTGTTTAGGTTTTTTTGTTATTATTTTGTCTACAATAGATAAGGGGGGGAAAAAAGAAGAAACTTCTTTGTTCTTTTTTTATTTTTCATTTTTATACTTACATGGATATACAATTTTAATGGACTATATTTTAGCTATTTTGATAATTGCATTTAAAGGATTATTTTTACTTTTTGTAGTTTTTACTCCCTCTCTTTTCTAAAAGAATTATTAGCTCTTTTCTTTTCTTTTTGGTCCTCTCCTTTCCCTTTCTTCTCTTTCTCTTGCAGGAAATTATTTACATTAAGATATCTACGGCATTGAGGAGGAAAGAGGGGGAAAAAAAGGAACTGGAAGGACATTTATCGTTTTTTTAACACCTGGAGCATCAATGGAGCCCCCCACCCCCCCGTTAGAGATGAAAAAACTTCTGGAAGCAATGGCATCATTAAGTAAGAAAATGGAAGATTCATTGGCACAGAATAAACATATGGAAGAACAAATTACATTCTTAGATAAAAAAATTGATACGAAGATGGAAGAAATTAAGAAAGAGATAATTCATGAGATTAAACAAGATTTTAAAAATGAAATGCAGACAGTAAAGGAGGTAGTGAATACTTTGTCAGGGGAATTTAAAGATGTGCAAGGTCAGATGCAAAAATTAGAGATTAAATTAGAAGATGTTACTAAGGAACTGGATGCTATTAAAGAAATGGAATACAATTTGGATATTATAGAATTAGCAGAAATGAGAGAGAAGGAATATATTTTGAATGTGAGAGCAGCTTTAGAACAATCAAATGAAGAAAAACAATTAAATGAGAATGCAAGAGAATGTATGGTTTTTGAATTACTTAATGAAAGAAGAAATGAAAGAACAAGATTTGGATTTTGAAAAAGATAAAGTTGCTAGAGTTAATTCATGGTATGCTAGAGAACAGAAGGTGTTTAAAGGACAAAAGCTAAGGATAACTTCTATTTTAAAAGTTAAAACATTTTTAGAGATATATAAGATGGATATGAGGGAGGCACCAGGAGAACGCAAGAAGCATTTTATAGAATAGAATAGAAGTATGGAGTAGAGATAAATGGCTGATTTATATGGACTTTTTATTGCTAAAATTGATGGAATGATAGAAAATGGATATGGTAGAAAATGATAAATTGATATGTTTATTAAAAGAAAATTTAAATTGTTATAATTGTTACTTTTTCAAAGTGTAGAAATTATTGATGGATTATTTGGGAAATGCAAGAGGGGCAAAGCTTGTATGGGGATTTTAAGATTAAAGTATAGGTGGATTGATGTACTAGACCGGAAATGTTTTTTAATGTCATATGTAGACCTAGCATGTAAGATAAATTCTGTAAATTACTATGACCAGGGACAAATCGGAAGTGGATTACTTTCTATGTATCATCTTTTTTCTCTATTTCTTTGCTTTACTTCACTTTTTCTTTTCTTTTCTTTTTCTTTTTGATTTGTATTTCTATTTCTTTCTCTGTTTCCAACTTTTAACTATGTATATTCAAAATCCAATAATAAATAAATAAATAAATAAATAAATAAATAAATAAATAAATAAATATATATATATGAGACATCACCTTGTCGACAAACGTCCGTATAATTAAAGCTATGGTTTTCCCAGTAGTAATGTATGGCTGTGAGAGTTGGACCATAAGGAAGGCTGAGCGCTGAAGAATTGATGCTTTTGAGCTGTGGTGCTGGAAAAGACTCTTGAGAGTCCCTTGGACTGCAAGGAGGTCAAATCAGTCAATCCTAAAGGAAATCAACCCTGACTGCTCATTGGAAGGACAGATACTGAAGCTGAAGCTCAAATACTTTGGCCACCTAATGCGAAGAGAGGACTCACTGGAAAAGACCCTGATGCTGGGAAAGACTGCAGGCAAAAGGAGAAGGGGACGGCAGAGGCTGAGATGGTTAGATAGCATCACCGATGTAATGAACATGAATTTGAGTAAACTCCGGGAGACAGTGGAGGACAGGAAGGCCTGGCGTGCTATGGTACATGAGGTCATGAAGAGTCGGACACGACTAAACGACTGAACAACAACAACAAATGATAGTTTTCTTCCAATATCTAAAGAGCTATCACACAGAAGAAAGAATGGACTTATTCTCTATTGCTTCAGGGAGCAGAACCTGAAATGGTAAGTTAAAAACTACAAGGAGGAGATTCAAGCTAGACACCAGGAAGAACTCTTTAACTGCATGAGCTGCCAGCAAATGAAACAGGCTGCCACATGAAGTGGTGAGTTCTTTTTCATCAGTGTTCAAATAGAGGTTGGATGGTCATCTGTCAGAGATGCAGTAGTAGATCCTTCAGTGAATCCTTCAGTGAGATGAAGTAGATTTGGCTTACAGAATGTCTCCAAACTCTTTAGCAAGCATATTAAATATCTAGAATTTTTTTATTCTGTGATCATGAGCTAATAACAAAGTATGGAACTTGGCTCTTCTTGATGCAGAGTTTTCATTTGTTCTGCCCCACGATTAGGGGTGGAGAAGAAATCTGTTGAGCTTAAAATTATATATGAAAATATCCAGTGCATGCCTGCCAAATCTACATAAGGTAAAGTAAAGGTTCCCCCTGCACATTTGTGCAGTCGTGTCCGACTCTAGGGGCCGGTGCTCATCTCCGTTTGTTAGCCAAAGAGCCAGCGTTGTCCGAAGACGCTTCCATGGTCATGTGGCCGCATGACACGCGTGGAACGCTGTTACCTACCCATGGAAGTGGTACCTATTCATCTACTTGCATTTGCATGCTTTCGAATTGCTAGGTTGGCAAGAGCTGGGGCGAGTGCGGGAGCTCACTCCGCACACAGGACTAGGGATTCGAACCTCCGAACTTGCAATCTTCCGATCGACAAGCCTGGCGTCTTACCCACTGAGCCACTGGAAAAGACTTGCATGCTGACAGTGACACATCTCTGTGTTTCATGACATAGCTTGCAACTCAGCAATGTGTTTATGTGAGAAAATTGTGCATTGATGCATTATGTTTGGGTGAACACCACACTAATCCACCAACTAGGAAAAGTGTGAATTAAAAAAAACTATGAAAATATGCATGAAATTTCTTTGGCTGACCCTAAAAGTGATCACAATAAGGTCATGAAAATAAGAAGTTGGGTGAAACCAGAATTGACTGACTATTCTGTGATTAGCTTCCACAGAAAGGGCCGAACAAAAACATTGATAAGACATGTCAGTGCCATGATTGGTGCAAGTGGGGAAAAGCCCTTCATATTCCTAGACTCCAGAGTCCAACAGTTTTAGTCAGCATGACCAGCTATTATTGCTGGAAAAAGTAGCTACAGGTTCTTTATCACTATTATAATATAGTGACAATCACTAACAAAGAACATAATCACAATATTGAATTATGGATCTCTTCCCCATGAGCCTGGAAAATAAGGATCAAAAGCACCTTTCCTGATATGTTCTTTTTCTATACAAAACGCTTAGACATTGCAGATACAAAAATAAGTACAAAAGAATTCTTACATTTATTTTGTCCAGGTACAGCCATTTCAGTAGAAAATTGGTTTCAGTTCTTCTTTCTGTTCTCTAAACTGTATACCTCTGGCCCTGTTTGCTGCCAGAGGCTGCGTGGAGAAAGGGGGGAAAGCCTCTGGAGTTGAGGCCTACATGGCCTCTCCATGGAAGGAGCTAAGGCATGTGCATCCTACCCCATCAGTGGAAGAATCAGAGGGAGAGAGGAAGTGGGAGGGGCAACAAGCAACTTCCTCTAGAAGCACAGAGTTTGCCTCCTAGAGCAATATGCTAATCCTAGAACCCATATGCTAATGAGGCATGCTTGATTTGCCAGATTCCAACATTGTGAAGTCTGGTGGTTTCAATGTTCATCTTGGTCCATCAGAGCACTTTTGGATGAATTATTCTGGGACAAGAAATGTAGGAAGTTTCATGTAAGAAGATCTTTGTATAGGGAACTTGATTTCTATGGATTCTTTCTCATAAGACTGAGAATTTTCTCACCTTGAAATGTTTTATGAGATTTATGATTTCAGTTGGATTCATTAGGAGCCACTTTGGAGAACCCAAAGAGAAATAATTGAGAAGGTCATGTGAGTCATAGAAAGTTCCAAGAGATTTCTCATGCATGAACTAGAATCAGTGATAAGAACAAAAGAAGAGATCTGCTGGGTCAAGCCACTGACCCATCTGATCAGCACTCTGCCAGCTTACCTACATGTCCAAGGACATCCCACTCCTTCTCCAGGAAGCACTTTTCATCCCCAGTGTACCCC
The DNA here is from genome assembly GCA_023362775.1 of Charina bottae. NCBI lineage: Eukaryota > Metazoa > Chordata > Lepidosauria > Squamata > Charinaidae > Charina > Charina bottae. Next base: position 3,613,841 of record JALMGJ010000029.1, on the reverse strand, counting down.
TATCTGCAACAAAGGCAAACTCCATCCTCTTTTTGTACTGCAAATCAAAAGCACTGTTTTCTGCCTCCTGCTGGTAGAAGCAATGTTCTGGAGGGATTTTGCATTGTGAAAAGCTGAATATTTCCCACCCACCCCCCAGTCCACCAATGGAGGCTCCAGATGAGAAGGTAGCCAACCTGAGTGGGAGTCAATGGAGAGGGGTTCATATAAAGCTTCTCTCGGTAGAAGCCAGATGTCCTCAAATATCTGGCCACAGAAAGGAAAGCAATTGGCGCTTCCTTTTCCAGCGTCAAGCTTCACACAAGGAAGCAAGAATTAGACAGACTTCAGTTAGGTGTCTTTAATGCTAGTTTTAGGGTTAAATATTTATTTATTTGTTTGTTTGTTTGTTTGTTTATTTATTTATTTATTGGATTTATCACCGCCCAACTCCCCCAAGGGGGACTCTGGGCAGTTTACAACATACAACAAATATAGAATCTTAGAAACTGCAAGATGGATTTCATTCAAGGAAAAGTTCCTCAGAAACTTTTAAATAATACATCTCAGGTTGCTGGCCACCTTGACTTAGTTGCCATGTACAAGATGATATACTAACCTAGGCCCTCCTATCTCTTGGGTGTTTATGACTCACATTCCTTCTATTCCTCTCCCGGCCTCTCCACAATCTAATGGGAGGATTAAAGAAGCAAAGGGAATCCACTACCCAGAGGTCATGGTCTCTGCCATCCATTGGAATCTGGACAGCAATTTCTTGAGCCAGCTTTGTTTCAAGCCAGTTGGGAGACCATAGCTTAAGGTTGCCATTTAGGAAAGCCATGTGTCCATCTCTACACATTCAGGACATTCGCAAACATGGATAGGAGCTCTCTTCCATTGTTGCTGAAATTGAAGTTCACAGTTATTCCATCTCTATATTTTATTCTCAAAATACAGTACATTTATAGAATAAATTCTGAATTTGTTGATCCACACTAATCCTAGTATTCGCACATGTTCTCAGAACAATGAAGTTATGTGGTTTAGGTGAAATTGCATCTAGTGGTATCTAAGGTATATTATCTGATTTGTAAAATAAAGTACATTCCTCCAAGGATGGGTTAATTTGGTTGGGGGAGGGGTAATAAAGCCTTACAAAGATAATTGTGTATCTTCAGATTAGAGTAGATAACACTGAGATTATGAGAATTTCAAGGTAGTTTGTCGGTTATAAAAAGTAACATTTGAAGACTTGTGCAAAATGGGAATGAACACTTTTTTATTCTTTATACTAACTTGAAAATGCCCCAATTCTAAAAAACAATCCAATAAATAACTGAGATCAGTAGGTGCTGAATTCCACCAGCATTAAAATTCCACTGCTATTCCACTGTTTGCTCAACTGTACAGCTGGGACATTATTTGGGGCTTGGACACTGTTTATTGTGGCTGAATCAGGGCTCAGCTTTGACTGACATGTATCCCTTCATGCATATTCTCCTATTCCATTCATAAACATCTCATCAATCTTCCTCTCTCATCACAGGACTGGTGGGAGGAAGGCAGAAGTGACAACACTTCCTGCTTTCTCTCTGAAATTCTCTGAAACTCTGAAGTTCACTTGTTTCTCAGTGCCACTGATGATCAGAAGCTTAGCTAGACAGCTGGGAGAAGATACCAAACTTTCTTGCCATGAAAGGCAGCAGGGCACCAGCAATTTCCTGTTGGCTAGCTGATTGTGCATCATGGAAATGAACTTTGGATTTCATGCTGTCGTTAATGGCAGGAAATCAAACTATCTTGTTCCTGTTTATCTAGCTGAACATGTTGATCTTCTAGGTGGGAAAAGTGTGTGAGGTTCCCACCTATTTTGGTTATTAGCTGTTCTATGATTCTTTGGGCTAAATGTAACCCACCCATCCTCTATTAAGCAACTTCCCAATTTATAAATAGCAAAGCTGAAACTGCAATGCCACCTAATAATTCCTCTCCCTGGTTCTTCAAAGACTTCTTATTTCTTCTCAGGTATTCGTATTGTCACGGTAACGTCATGACCTTAATGCCTTTGCAGAGTGCATTAAATGCCTATATATTCTGAGGAAACACCTAAGCATTTAAACATTGAATAGCACAGTTGCATATAGAGGTACTGCCTACTAGGTCTATGTGAATCTTCTTCACACCTGATTGATTTGGACAGTTTTATATTGATCAGCAGATGGTCTGAAGGGAATCAGCTCAGATGTGAGGATCTGAATTAATCAATTCTTAGATGAATTTTCTGAAGCAAACAGATATTTTTTTCAAGCATTTTTATTGAGGGAGATCATATCCCATTAAAGCCGTGTCAAGCACAATTCCTGTGAGTACCCAGATCAACTCTGATCTGATTCAAATGTTTGATTCCTTTCAAATTATCAAACCTATCTGATTCAACAACAGAAATTAATTTGAAAAAATCATTCAAGATTCATGATTCAATGGAATGATCTTCTAATTAAATCAAATCTTTGCAGAGCCCTAATCACGTAACCCTGTCCCACTTCTAAATTGTGAGAGACGCGGTTGTGGATTTTCATGCCCACTTTTCCCTCTGGTCCTCGTCACAAAGAATCTTTCAATAATAATACTTTCAGTAACTGTTGTTGGAAACCTATTTTCAAAATAAAAGCTGAATAAAAACAATAAGTTTCCCTTCTGTTTTTGCTATAGGGTGATTGGGTTTTAGGGCAATTTTTTAATAAAGAAAGTTTGTTTTATATCTTAACATCTTGCATGGTTAAAAAAATGAAATGGAAAATTGTTGCCCCTAAATTTTGACATATACGGTGGTATGTGCCTAGAGAACTCTAAGGGAAAAACTGTTCCAAACTGTTGCTGGAGAAAAGGGCAAGAAACAGTGGGATTCTGGTTGGACAACAAGAAGTTCAACAACTCAACAGTGGGACAGACTGCCTCAGGAGGTGGTGGTGGACTCTTCCTGATTGGAGATGTTTAAGCAGAAGCTGGACAGCCATCTGCCAGGAATGTTGGAGAAGTGGATTACTGTACTGGGAAGAAAGCTGAACCATCTGATCTCCAAGGTCCCTTCAAACCTTAGATTCCATGATTTTAAGTTACATATCTTGGCACATCACAAGTAGGAAATGAGATTAACACAAAATGCTTGCAGGTGAGAGAAATGTATGAGGGAAGCTAAAACCACCTCACATAATTTAGTATGGATGTAAAGGTAAAAGGAAGGGGCGTGGTTAGGCTGACCATATTTCCTTCAGACAAAAACGGGACTTTGGGATGGCAAAACGGGACAAGGTCTTATGCCACCATGCCGGCCTCCAAACCCTGCCCCCCAGTCCACGCAATTGGCTCCCGCCTCCAAACCCCGCCCTCGCCCCACACGATTGGCTCCGGCCTGCAAACCCCGCCCCCATCAGCGCGATTGGCTCGGATTTTAATATTTTTTCTCGGTCACTCCAGGCTTGGCTGCCAGCTCGACCAGTCAGATTTCTCAGAACTGACTGAATTTCCCTTGCTTGCGTGGATTGCAGAAGTTGTGGTCCACTGAAGTTTTTTTTCCCCTGGAGAAGGGGAGACCAGAAGATTACTCGTGGGGCCATTGGGATTGCCTACCCTTGTTTTTTCTGTAGTTTTCCACCGCGGAAGGAACAGGGTAAGTGCAAGGCAATGGCCGAGATATATCAGGCTCTCGCAGGGGAAACAAGTCTCTTTGAAGAGACACAAGAGCGCCCAGCCGCTTTTAGATCACTTTAGGAATGTTTTTTTTTAGATTAAAATATTTTTGAAATCTAAGATCTATTTTTTGGACTTCGTTGAAAATGTTGGCTAACTTTGTGCTTTCTTTGCTATAACTGATTCTGGTGGAAGTTTGATGGACTCTATATTTGCAACATAATGAAACGTCTGCATTTTTTTTTTTTACTTCTCTTTTGTATTAGAGGGATTTAAGAGACTCTGTTTGTAATTCTTCGCTTGATAAACTAAATGACTATTCATTTTTTGAGAAACTCTTTGTTTGGATTAAGCAGCTTGCAGCTTGAAGAACGAAAGCTCGCAGTTTGAAGAATAAAAACACAGGGTAACGTGTTTTTTTCCTTGTCGTCTTTTTCTACATCCTCCCTGGTTGGATTTTGCTTCATTTGGAATATATTTTTTATTTCTCCTTCTATAAACTGTTTAAAATATTATTCTCTCCTGTATTTTGGATTATTGGAACTTTCTTTTTTCTTTTGACTTTAAAAAAAACACAACAACAACGACGTTCTGCTTAATAGATTCTGCTGGTAGTATTCCATGGACAGATTACATGATTATTGTTTTGACTAGAAGGGTTGTTGTTTTAATTTGAAGGACACAGGAAAGATGGCTTTCCAACTTGTACCTGAGGAGCTCAGAAGAGAGATTACTGAGGTTTTTTCAAATATTCAAAGGTCGTTGGAATTACTGTTCGTAACTCTGCAAAATAGAGAGAAAGAACAGAGAACAGAAACGGAGACAGAAAGGAAAAATGTTTTTCAAGTGGAGGAGAAACAGAAGGAGGAAATTTTGAGTATATTAGTTCAGAAGAACATTCTGAAGGCTTTACACTACAATCTTGGTATAGATATGTTGTGGCAGTGGAGACAGAGTGAAAATATGGGTGCACAGTTGGATGGATGTTGTGAAATATGTGGAAAGGGAGAGAAGGTTGCTCTGATATTCTATATGAGATATAGAAAAGAGCAGGCTGTATATTGCGAATCTCCCACAGTGTATTGTGATTTTGGCATAACCTAAACAGAAGATATGAGAAACTGTATGGATATAAAGGTTAATGAAAAAATATGGACTTGAATTGTTATGAGAAACTGTATGGATATATAAAAAGTGATATTCTAAATGTAAGATGCTAAATACAAACACAAGTTGATATTATAGAATATTGTTTTCCTTAGAGATATATTTATGAGAAGATAATGATATGATGGAATTAGAATGATGGTTACTACAGGATGATATATATCAATATGTATTGTATGAATATTATAAGAATTGATATATTAGCTATTAGGTTAAGTGATATGATAGATTATGCATTTAGTTTAAATGGACACTACTACAAGGAATGGAAATTACAGATGGATAATTGAGATTCAAGAATTCCTTTTTTATGGAGATATATATATATTTTAGAATTAAATTATAGAAATATATATGTATGAACACTATAAGAATTGCTAAATTATGTATTAAGTTACATAACATGTTAGGTTATGAGTCATAATATGAATAGAATATATTGTAGTTTATTAGAAGTAAATAAGGCTTTTATTTGTTATACTAATTGGTCTTTATTGAAGATATAAATATGTAGTAATGAACATTCAACATTTAACTACTACTTCAAGGAGTGGAAGCCAAAGATGGATTATTGGGAGACAGTAAGATGAAGGTTAGAAGATTGGATTAAAGAAATCAAAAGGCATATGACAAAGAAAAGTTCCTGTATACTGTATGAAGTACTAACATTTAAAATCAATTGTTGTACTTTAAGTTCAAAGATAGATTGGAGGACATCTATTTTCTATATTTTCTTTGCTTATTATTTCTTGACTTCACTTTTTCTTTATCTTTTTCTTATTTTGTATTTCTGTTTCTATTTCTTTTTCTACTTTAAATTTTATTATGTATTGTAAAACTTAATAAAATTTATTAAAAAAAAATATATATTTTTTCTCGATTTTTAAAGGGTTTTTTTTTCTTCTAGCAGTAAATGGTGCGGCAGAGCTGGTGTGTTTGGGGAAGGCCGGAGCACGCACACTGTGCACACAGCACCATCATCGGCCGGGGGACAAGGGGCGGGGATGGAGGGGATGGAGGCCCACCACTGCCCCATCCCCCTCGGGCTTGGCCGAGGGAGGGAGGAGAGTCGCTGCTGCCGCCGCCGCCGCCGCAGAGCAGGAGGAGCAGGAGCTGGCGACGCTGGGGGGCTTCAGATGCACCACTTCAACCCTTGGCGCCCGCAGGGCTGCGGGAGCTCCCACAGCCCGGCGGGCGGCAAGGGGCAGCATGGTGCAGCTGAAGCCCCCCAGCACGGCCGGCTCCTGCCGAGGATGCAGGCCCACCACTGCCCCAGTCCCCTCAGGCTTTGCCGATGGAGGGAGGAGAGTTGTTGCTGCCGCTGCTGCCGCCACCACCACCAATAAGCAAGAGAAGCAGGAGGCAGGCAGCAGCGCAGCACGATGAGGTTGTGTTGCCTCCTGAGAGACCGGTGGAGGTGGCGGGGAGAGGGATGGTTCCAAGCAGAGGCACTCACGGAGGGGCCGCTTCTGGGTGGGGGAAGCAGCTCCTCGGGCCCCGTATGGGGAAAGGCAGCACCATGGCTCCACCGGGCCCTCCTCTCCCTCCTCTGCCATGGCGCCTGACTAACTCTCCTCCTCCAGACATGGTTCAGGCTGCAGCCCAGCAGGTGCACGCATCCCAGCCCCACGGACCCCGCAGCGGCCGGCGCAGTGTCTCTGCCCCACCTCTCATGCAGTGCTGCCGAGCCCCTCGCAGAACGCCACCCCACCACCTGGCTTGGCCGCCATCCCGCCTCCCCAGTGCTTTCATCGGCGAGGCGAGACCTGGAGCGTCTTGCGGGCAGGATTCTGAGGCAGGATCTCGGCCTTTTAAGGTTGGAATCTCGCGCTGTTTGTGGCTGGGACCCAATTGGCCAAGCAGTGCACTGATTGGTAGAGGGGCTTCTTGTTCCAGGCTGCCTCCAATTGGCAGCTCTGGTTCGGACCATACCAGCTTCTTCCGGAGGTTGGCTCATCTTCCTCCGACTGAGTCCGAATCTGGCATGGCAGCGGGGGCTGACCCACTCCTGTCAGGCTTACTCCTGACTCAGATTTTTGAAAAACGGGACAAAATCAAGATTTTGACTATAACGACGGGACACTCCAGAAATGGTGAAATAACCGGACAGTCCCATTCAAAATGGGACGTATGGTCAGCCTAGGCGTGGTAAGATGCCAGGCTTGTCGATCGGAAGATCGCAAGTTTGGAGGTTTGAATCCCTAGTCCCACATGACGTAGATGAGCACCGGCCCCTAAAGTCAAACACAACTGCACAAATGTTTGGGGGGAACCTTTACCTTTTAAAGGTAAAAGGAGACTTTTCAAATATTAATCTGACAATTTCAATTAATTAATCAGAAGGATCTTTGTATGCCTATACTCAACTTACTTGAATGGTTTCATTAAGGAAATATAAACTTGCAGCCAAGGATAGGTCTTAAGAACCAGAAAAAAGGAGACTGAATTTCAATTTTAAGTAAAAGCTGATTATAATATAATCCTATCCTTACCAAAAAAGAAAAAAACCCTCATAGTTACCTCTAGTGATATCATCTCACCCATCAAAGGATCAGATCTGTAAAATAAAGCACCTATTATTATAATTCTAGTGACTATATGTAAATATAGTTTCTGCATCTCTTTTTCTTTTTTAATTGAGCTGTCTTTGCTCCTTCCCCCCCTTCTAAACCCTCTTAAACATACATTATACTATCCAAACAAATTGGAACCTCCTGCTTTAGTTAGTCTTGGCAAATTGTCCTTTTCCTGGAGTGAATCTGGGAGTTTCTTGGCTTGCCATCTGACAGCCTGGTGTCTGTGGTAAATTTTACGTTGCATTTTACTGCCGCTGTACTTTTTAAGAAGCCTTCTATTTTCCTGACATATATATAGGAAAACTTTCCTGACTGTGATTTGAGAGTGCCCCTTGCCGCTTGTGTCCCATGTTCTAGTCAACCCATTGATTTCCTGTTTCCTTCTCAAGTATCTGAGAGCACAAGCAGTGTCTTTGTGGCTTGTGAGAGGTTTCCTTCCTTTAAAGAAAAAAGGAGCACAGAAACATTATTTTGGCTTTAGCTTGTAAAAATAAAGAATCACTTGCCACGTGAATTCTGAGCATCATACCCAAAGATGGACAAGACCTTCTGGTCTTTGAATCACCAAAAGTGTCTCTTCACAGGAATAAAAATACAAATGGAGGACCCTTTGAAGGGTGACTTCAGTGTCCATGCTTTCTCTTCATACATTATGAGAAGGAGTTCCAGTTAATTTGTCATGGTGAACTATAGAGATCCTATTTTTTTTAGGACTGAAAATAAGGACCATTGGATATTTTGTTTTTAGGCTATGGAACACCACCCTGGAAGAACTTGAACAAACCATCTCAGCAACTGGCTTGTCTAAATTAATTGTGGAGAATTTTGAAAGGGTATTTGTGCCCAACAATATGCCTGTAAACCAACTGGAGGTGGACTGAATTGCCTTGCCTGTTGTGAATTATATTTGGGCAGGCTAATTGTAGGGAAGAAAAATTAGACTTCCTTGAGGAATTCCATATTTGAGTTACATTTCCATCCTCTCCTAAATTCCAACCAGTAAGTGTCCACTGCCATTTTTCCATGGTGCCTTTTGCATTCTGTTTGAGATTATGATTAATAGCTTTCCATTTTGTTGACCACTGCTCCTGCTAATTAATTCATTTTAAAAAAATATTCAATTTTACAAGTGTATTCATCTTCTCCTTTCATTAAGAAGCAAAAACTGTCCATCCTATTACTTCTGGAAATGTAACATAAGTTGCCCTCAGCTTCCTCCTGCTTATATCTCATATATTTCAGTCCCTGGAGAACTTTCATACTTGCCCTGGGGTCAAGAATGCCTCTTAAAATAGCATAACGGGCATATTTAATTATGGATTCTATGGAATTCATCTTAAGCAATATGCCTGAATTTCATAACACTCACGGCGTAGACTGAGACACACAGACACTCCATCATTACTGATATCAGTTCCCAATCTGTTTTCAGAGAATTATTGATTGACTGGGAGCACACTTTCACAAGTACCTTGAGCTCAGCAAGGTACAGTATGGGCTAGATCAGGGGTCGGCAAACTTTTTATGCCGGGAGCCATTTTGACACGCTCGTGCACATTTTGAAATGCTTGAGAGCCAGGGGGCGGGGTTTGCGGGCAGGGGCCAATTGCGTGGAAGGGGGCGGGGTTTGTGGGTGGGGGCCAATCACGTGGAAGGGGGCGGGGTTTGCGGGCGAGAGCCAATCGCGTGGAAGGGGGCGGGGGAGGTTTGGAAGAAGGAGAAGGGAAAGAGAGGCTCGACTGCAGTCGCTTCTCTTCCGGAGCCGCTCAAGCCCCCAGTCCAGGCAAAGTAAAGCTAGTGGGGAATGCAGCGACGGAGCGGGGTTTGCGGGCGGGAGGCAATTGCGCATGCTTAGGGCCTGCTGCCGCCATGCCCGCCACACCCACTGCAGTGCCCACCGCCGCCATGCCCACCACCAAGCACACCATGCCCGCTGCCGCGCCTGCCTCGCCACGTCCGCCACTGCACCTGCCGCTGCCACGGCCGCCATGCCCGCCTCCACACCTGCCCCCGCCATGCCTACCTTGCCTGCCGCCACACTGGCTGCCACGCCCAGCATGCCTGCCATTGTGCCTGCCCCGCCACGCCCGCCACGCCGGCCTGTGCACGGAGACCGTCCAAATGCCCGCAAAGCCCGTGCAGCGCGGCGGTCCAGGCGGGGAAGCGGCACCTCCGTTCGGGGCTACAGGAAGACCCCCCTCTTCCTCCTCCTCCGAGAGGGAAAAACGTCGCGGCTGGGCCCTGCTGCTCCCAGGCTCTGCCGCTCGGGACCCCCGCCTCTCCTGGCCAAGCGCAGCTGCTCGCCAGAATGCAGCCCCCAGGGAAGAGCGGGAGGACGAGCGCGGGGCGGCAGCGGAGCGACGGCGCAGACCCTTTGGCTCAGTGCCGCCCGGGCCGCCTCGGGATTGGGTGCCCAGCCCGGCTGCGCTCTCTCGGCATCTCGGGTGCGGGCAGGCAGGGGAGCGCACCCGCCCGCCAGCTTTGACTTTTTGGACTTTTTGGTCTTTTTGGAGTGCTTCCGCGCGCAGCTGAGCGAGGCCCCGCGCCGGTCTTTTTGGAGCGCTTCCGCGCGCAGTTGAGCGAGGCCCCGCGCCGGTCTTTTTGGAGCGCCTCTGGGAAGCAGGGCCAATCGGGCTTCGCCTTGTTCAGCCCACCTCTCTGCTCCCCTTTGGCGCGCGCTGATTGGTGGAGGCATCCTTCCTTCTGAGCCTCCACCAATCAGCGTCTGTTTCTTCCCCAGGGTTCGCGCTGCTTCCGGAGACCGGCTTTCCGTATGTCGGGTGGCAGACAGAGCCAGAGCCGAGGGGCCAAAGAGCCAGATCTGGCTCAAGAGCCGCCATTTCCGACCCTTGGGCTAGATCATATAACTATTAGATGGATTCATAATTGGTTGAAAAACTGCACCCAAAAGGTATTGTTAATGGCTCCATTTTACCTTGGAGGGAAATAAATGGAATGCCATACGCCTTCTTCCTGAGGCCTGTGGTGTTCAACATTTTTATCACTGACTTAATAGTAGAGGAAGTAGAGGGGACACTTATCAAATACGCAAAAACTGGAATAGGTAGACAATACTTGAAGAAAGAGAGAGAGAGAAAGAGAGAGAAGATTCAAAAAGATGTGGGTTGTGGAGTGGGTCCAAATGAATAAGATAGAAGTTAACAGGGAGAAAAATAGAGTTTTTATGTGAGAAAAATGAAAAGTGCATGTATAGGATGGGGAAAAGCTGGTTTGGCAGTAGTACATGTGAAAAGGATCTGGGAGTCCCTGCAGACCACAAGTTAAACATGAACCAGCAGTGTGATGCAGCCTCTCAAAAAGCAAATTCTATCTTGGAATGTATTACTGGGAATTTAAAAATGACATCAACTAAATAGGGCAATTTCAGAAGAGGGCTACCAACAAAGAGATCTACAGAATTCAAAGTTTTTGTCAAAATAATGACACATATTGGGATGTTGTTCTGCAAAATGCACCCCTTATGTATGTGTGAATCAAGACACATGTACATGACATATAATGACACAAATGAACTTTCTTCATGACATTGTGGCACTCATTTCATCATTTTAACCCTATTGCCCTCCCCAAAGACACCCATGGCTACCAGGATAGTGAGGGGAATGGAAAACAGTGCCCATGAGGAACAGTGAAAGGAGCTGGGCATGTTTAGCCTGAAGATACGAAGACTGAAGGGAAATGCCATAGCAGGCTTCACATATCTCAAGGGTTGTTATATAAGGAAGTGGGTTGTCCTTTGTTGTCCTGAAGGGCAGAACCAGATCCAGTGAATTAAAACTACAGGGTAGTACGTTCAGTTTAAATATTAGGAGGCATTTCCTGGGAAGAGTTCTTAACTAATGGAATAGGATGCCTCATATATAGTGGCATATCCCCGTTCACTGGAGCTCTTCAAAAGGAATCTAGATAGTTCTCTAACTAAAATGCTTTAGCAGATCCTGCACAAAGCTAGGGCTTGATCCAGATGACCTCTGAGGTCATTTTCAACTCCTATGATTTTGTGAACAATTCTGTTTTGTTTTTAACATATTTATTCTGGTTCTTTGATTCTCCTTTGGCTTTTCTCTTAAGGTGATCCAATTTTGGCCACTTTTGTACCTTTGTGAAGTTGATGGGACCAGAAGATGATTTACACATCAACTCCTTTCTTTATAGTGAACACAATCACTTTACATTTGTAGGAAGTGAAATGTGAATAAAGCCATACCTTCTTATAAAATAGAATCTACACTCTAGAGCAGCTTTTCTCAACCTTTTGACCCTGGAGGAACCCTTGAAATATTTTTCAGGCCTCAGGGAACCCCTGCACATTCAGGCTCAAATATAGACCACAAGTTACAAAATTATTATATTTGCTTCATGCGTAGGCCTGTATATAAGCATTAACATTGTTCTTAAGCTAAAAATAAAGAATGAAACTTACCTCTTTAATGTGAAGTTGCCCGAATTTGAAATATTTTTTAAAATAAATCGTGATCTCCCAGGGAACCCCTAGTGAAGGAACCCTGGTTGAGAAGCCCCGCTCTAGAGCTTCTTTTCTTTATGCATTACACCAGGGGTGGGCAGCGTCAGGCCCGGGGGCCATATAAGGCCCGTGGGGCTCCCGCCTAAGGCCCGCGGGGCTCCCACCTGTAAACCCCGCCCCTTCCACACGATTGGCTCCCGCCCACAAACCCCACCCCCCAGTGCTTGTGATTGGCTCCCGCCCACAAACTCTGGCCCCCGGTCCGCAGAAATCCCAGAAACCCCGCCCCCCACTCCCCTGGTCCCCGGTTATAAATATCCAAATGGCCCTTGGCAGAAAAAAGGTTCCCCACCCCTGCATTACACGTTATCTCTTTAAACCCACACAGTCATCTACGTTTCTTCAAGTTGATGTCCTCCAGATCAGGTGGACCATTAGAGTTCCCAGCCTTTAGCCAGGCTGCTGGCAAGGAGTTTCAGTACTTAAAAGGCATTGGGATGGAGAAGTTGGACTACTACTACTCTCCTTCATTGCAGTTTCTGGTTCCTGACTTTCCCCAGTTCTGTCTATTGGTCCAGCCTTTATTGTTTTTAAAATATTAAACTTGTGCCTGACCAGTCACTTAAATAGTTAATGCTGTTTTCTAATTCTTATTTTGCAAAAACCACTTGGCTTCTGCCTTGGCCCTGCCTCCAAGATTTCTCATTGTTGTTTTTTTTGTGGCTTGTTACAGTGTTATTATTCTTTTTCATGAGTGTAACTGTTCGTATTTATTGCAAAAACCCCACTGCATTCCTCCTCTTTATGTCCTGAGTGACAGAAGGATGGCTGAGACTTGTAGCCACATCTGTTCTACTTTTCACATGACAACTGCCCATTTGAATGGCTCTGACTTCCAAGACTGATTTCAAGACTGATCATTGATCAGGACCATTGAAGAAGAGTTCAGAAACCTGAAATTTCCCACCAACCTGGAGAATAAACTGAGTAGATACATGTATCACCTTGTTATAGGATTGCCAAACCTGGACTGCAATGGCCCTAAACAGTAGCAAAGAGAACTCTACCTTGTCACAGCCTCTATCTTAAGATGGACTGCAGTTGCTGAGTTATAGTCATAATTTCCAAATGTGTATCTATACATACAAATCCACAAGCATATACTATTCTCACAATCTTCTTTTCCCAACAAGTGTTTAGGATTAGCTGAACAAAAAAATGTGAATGCCACCCAAGTGACTTGCATGGAATTTTACCAGCATAGCATTTTTCACTGAGTCAGATGGTGAATGCACTTTTCAGTTGATTAGTGGTGCTTGGAAAGAGGCTGTTTCACTGAGATAGTGTGCATTTGGAATCTGGAAACTATTCCCAAGATTAAGTTCATTACCTGTCTGGGTGATTTACACATCTTGGCCAAAAACCAGACTAGGAAGGAAATGAGAAAGGTGAGTGTCTTGTCTAAGCAAACTGTGTCGATTATCTTTTTGAAGTCTTGGATATCTCAGTAAAGAGGTGAGAGGAATGCCACCCAGCGGGGCAATGCACATTTCCCAGCATATGATGATTATGTACCACATGTCAACAGATATGAGAATGAATTAGCAGGTTGTTTGGTGTGTCTGTGTGGGGTGGGGAATGTAGAATAGCTGTGTGGGCTATGCTGTCTATATGAGTCATGAGAACTCTGAGTGGGCCAGACAGACTGAAATGGCATCAGGAACTGTTCTCTAATGCTGAAATAACTCTCCCCACCCTGGAATGCCATTAGTAAGTAGGTTGAGCCTCTTCCATGCTTCTTTCATGCAGGCATGTCTACGTGTCCTATGCATGTGCATTCAGAAATAGGCCTCAGACAGAGAATTAAGTGAAGCATTCTCCAACATAACTGTCTTTAACACCATGGCTTAAATTTTATCAGTCCTTTCAATAGCTGCTCAGTTCTAAGAATAACTATTTGCATAACATTGCTGGATTCTGCTCTTGAATCTGGAGACTTGATTGAAAACCCATGTAGGCTAGAGAGCCCTCAGGATGAGGTAGCCATTAATGTGGGAAGTAACTATAACCAACTTTACCCGTGGGCTAGCTTTTACTTCATATGTTCCCAAGCTTAGCACAGTTTCTTCTCTGCCACTCTCAGTAGGACTTGAAGGAAATGGGTTCCTACACTGCTTTCAGTAACATGAGACGTTGGGATGGGCCTTCTTACCTGAAAACATACAGGGTATCAACTCCAGCTAGCATTTATATACTTCTTTGCAAGGAACTGTCATTTTCATGAGGTTTAAAAATGTAATGCAAGGTTAGGAATGTCATGGCTTCTGATGTTATCCTGCCTGATCTTTCTCAGTGGGACTGATATACCAGTAACAGGTTTCATACTGTATCTTCTTTTTGGGAAGATTTTGAAATAGTTTACGTAAATCTACATATGGTAACATGTGGTTGCACAGCAGTAAAATATTACCCCAGATCCTTTGAGATTTGGAGAGCACCTTTTATAGTCTTAGGTAACCTCTTCAAAATGTTATTCTTTCTTGACCTTTGCTAAGCATTAGATGAATTGCAAATACACAAATCCCAATGGTAGAAACCACCACTATAAACACAAAGGACATCCTTGACGTTTCTTGATCTTTAGCTTCTTGGAAACTGTAGTGAGGAGAACAAGGCTTCATTTCTTGCTTCTGTTCTTCCAAGGTTCTAAAAATAGGAACATGGTTATTGTCACAGGGATATAATAAGCAGATTTTTTAAAAATTCTGAAATAAGCTTAACACAAGACAGAAGATTCCCACAGTATTCTTTTTCATAGTTTGAATTTTGCTGACAATCCAGAGACTTGTATGTAATAGTTATTCAAGAATTATAACAATTGTTACCTTGTGTGCTTTGGGAAAAGTAAAGCAGAGAACTATTCTTTGTCATTTGGGCAGAAATCAATTGTGAGAAACATTTCACACACACCCCAAATCATTTTAGATGAATGGCTTTGGTTGGTTTGGTTTAATTACACAGAAAAGGAAGCTACAGACTAACAAACACAGCCATCCATAAAAGAACAAATGTTGTTGTTTATTCGTTCAGTCGCTTCCGAATCTTCGTGACTTCATGGACCAGCCCACGCCAGAGCTTCCTGTCAGCCGTCGCCACCCCCAGCTCCCCCGAGGTCGAGTCCGTCACCTCCAGAATATCATCCATCCATCTTGCCCTTGGTCAGCCCCTCTTCCTTTTGCCTTCCGCTTTCCCTAGCATCAGCATCTTCTCCAGGGTATCCTGTCTTCTCATTATGTGGCCAAAGTACTTCAGTTTTGCCTTTAATATCGTTCCCTCAAGTGAGCAGTCTGGCTTTATTTCCTGGAGTATGGACTGGTTTGATCTTCTTGTAGTCCAAGGCACTATCAGAATTTGTTCAAAAGAACAAATATTGTATAGTAAATATGGCAATGGCTGATGAAGGCATGTTGGCACTATGCCACTCATTTTTTTTTTTAAGAACTAGGAATGCCATTTGCTTCATTCATCTATTTCCCCCTTTCTTTGTTGATTGACTAGGTGAATATTTATGCATTGGATGTGTATAACTTGGGTGAAGAGGATTCTTTGGGGTTATGGATGCCATGTGAGATAGACAAGTCCATACATTTATATATATGTTGTAAACCGCCCAGAGTCTACTGCTGTAGAGATGGGCGGTGATCAATTTGAATAATAAATAAATAAATAAATCCATAAATAAAAATGGCTTTATGAAAGAATGATAACGAGCAATTTCTTCTGGTTCTGCAGCAATGTGCTTTGGGATGTTTGCCTTTCCTGCAAGAAGATCAGAGGTAATAATATGATTCTGTCAGGAGCCACAAAGATGACCTTGGTGAGACAATTTAGAGATGTTTTCAACAACAGGAGGAAAAATATGCTTTGAGCCCAGGACAGAATTAGGAAGAGTCTCAAACTGGCCATCACCAATTTCCTGGGATATAGAAGGGAGGGAAGAGAAAATGCAGTCTGGCTTGCAAGGTTCTATTACAATAGCCTACGCATCTCAATAAAGTATAGTTGCAGCCTTCTTGTGAAGCCTGTTTCCTGATTTTGTCAACCTCAAAGAGCTCAAATGGGGAATGGGTAGCTATTAGTTTCCGAACTACAAATCTCAACATCCTTCATGCTGGTTAGGGTGCCAAGAATTGAAATTCAATAATATCTGGAGGACCACAAGTTTTTCATCTCTGGCTTAGTAGGAATTTTTTTCACTGGCTACTTTGTAGGTTCTACCATGAATAGCTGCTACTATGAACTGAACAGATCTGTATGTTAGAAGTTGTACCAAAATTAAACATTCCTTTGCTTTCCAGATTCTTTACTTGTTTTTCTGACCTAAGCACATTTTAACATAACATAAGGCATTGACAAAGTAATGCTTACAGAAAAGGCTCTCAGTATGCTCCTTTTTTTTAATTTACTTGCAACAAAATTCCAAAAAGGCATTAAGTGCAGTTTAAAATGTATGTGTCGGAGCTGCTACAGTAGCTCAGCCAATCCTCTCAACACTTTCCTCCTGTGATGCAGTGAATTTTTCATAAGGAGTGAAAGAGCTGGATCCTATGGGACCCAAAGTGATTGGCTAATTGGGAATTGATGGGCTATAAAGAGCTACAGCCTTGGACAGTCAAAGAATGATGAATGGCAGCGTGTCAGAAGTGTATGGGACTCAGTAATTATAAATCAGGACTGTGCACACTTTGAAAATTATTTGGAAAAAGTGCTTCAGGCATCCTGTGAGCACAGCACTTCTCTGTTGTTCATTAAAGCAACTTGACTTCTGCTGCTACTTTAAAAGCTGCATTAAAGTTGGGTTTCTTTAATGATTTGTTTTATTAAAGGAGTCATGTCTTATTTTTATGTTCACATGGAAGCTTGGAAAAAGACACGTGTGCTTTAATGTATAACACAGAAGCACTGTGCTTGTGTGAGGTCTCCAGCATTACTTCCAAATACTTTTCAAAATGAATACAGTTCTAATGCACAACCTCTATCACTTGAAGTGTGCAGGGTTTATGGGAGGAGGTCCAAGAGATGATATTCCATTAAAAGACATTTGATCAAGCTCCTTAGCCTCTTCCTTTGTTTACTCTTAAGGCCAGCTTTTATGCATCACAATTTGGGGAAAGCTGTTGGAGACTGGATAATGAAAGATAATGATGCCGTTGCTGATTAAAGTCCCCCTTTGGCAAGATAAAGAGTGTATTTAATTGATGGGGTGTTCACTTACATACATTGGAAGGAATACTCATGAATTATCTGGAAAATGAATTACATTCTTCTTTGATTAGACTGAAATACGTGCATGCTTAGACTCTAGCATGGATTTGAATGCTCTTGTCACATTGCATTTATCCTTTAATGAGTATAGATATACAAATGTTCATATTTTTCATTACCTATCCTTCATTTGACTGGGGTATCCTCCCCCAGCCCCCATCAATACAAATACACATGTCAAAGGATGTTTCATATAATCTAAAACATAAAGTTCATATTATAAAGTACTCTAAGTGCTGCTGATTTCATTGGAAGTGTTTTAAAAATGGAGACCATCTGAAGTCAGTGACACTTAAATGTGGTTGCATTCACTGGACTGTACCTGATTCCATAGAACTAACTGAAAGTTTTTTTCCCCCCATATCATGGGTTCATTTGGGATGAAACTAATTACAGCACAGGAGAAAAGTTGACCATGAAGGGCAGAACAAAACTGCCTTTCCAAGGACAACCAAAATGAATGTGAGTCAGATAAAGGCAGCTGTTCTGAGACTGAAGTACTGACAGGTGACGTAAATATGGGTGACTTGAGAGGTAGAATATTTCTATTAAAGAACTTCCTGTGCTTTTAAATTATGTACCCAGCTAAATCTGGACCTACTAAATAAGTTAAATCTGTCTTGTAAGGTTCCATGGTATAAATGGAATGACACATGTAGAATGCCACTGTGAAATGTGGAATTCTTGTAGGATGAAAATGTGGACGATGAGAAACAGCTTCTAGACCCATTATGACTTCCTGCTTGGAAAGGGCTCAACATTTGCTTTAGCTTTTCTATCTTGCTTCAGGCAGTTGAGTGAAAGTCACCAAATGGTCATAATCAGAGTTCTCTGATGTAGCTGTTGATGCCGGTATAAGTTCAGAGAATTTTAGTTCAAAGCATGTCAGAATAGAAATCAGGTACGTATGTTTCAAAAGCAAAGACATTGTTTGATTGGACTATAAAACTAGAAGCATCCCTAAAGCCAGAATCCATAGAATTAAAAATGGTCACTCTGAGTTAGAATGAGATTATAGTTTGTGATTATTGATTGTTAAAATGATTTGAGTTTCCAAAGATGGAGAGCCATGTTGATGGAATTTCATAAAATGTTGAACTATTCCTACTGAGTGAGACTCTTTGTTCATTTCATCTAGAATGGCAAGTCCATGATTAGCCACAAAGTACACAGGGGTGTGGTGGCTCAGCGGGTAAGACGCCAGGCTTGTCGATCGCAAGTTCGGAGGTTCGAATCCCTAGCCCTGCGTGCGGAGTGAGCTCCCGCACTAGCCCCAGCTCTTGCCAACCTAGCAATTCAAAAGCATGCAAATGCAAGTAGATTAATAGGTACCACTTTGGTGGGTAGGTAACAGCGTTCCGCGCGCATCATGCCGGCCACGTGACCGTGGAAGCATCTTCGGACAGCGCTGGCTCTTTGGCTAACAAACAGAGATGAGCACTGGCCCCTGGAGTCGGACACGACTGCACAAATGTGCGGGGGGAACCTTTCCCTTTTTACACAGAGCAGAGGGCAACAACCAGATGACTTTAAAAAACCTAAGCATGGTCCAGGGGTGTTCGCAGGGTGTGGCAAAAAAAAAGTTAAGATAGCAGCCCCAAGAATGCAATTGACTATCTGCCTGGTGCAATGCACATAAAAACCAGATGGAGCTTCAACCACAAATGCACTGGCAGGGTTCCACCTAGCTGATGCCTGGCTGAGAGACAACCAGGAAATCCCACAGCTGAGAAGTTTAAAAAAAATCCCTGAAGAAGGCAATAATAAACCACTTTTGTATTTTGCCAAGAAAACCCCACGGATGTGTACTAATCTAAGTAGTCAGTAACTGAGTTCAACTCAAGGGAATCTTAATTTTACGTATTAGACATTTGGTAGAGGAACTGAGTCAATCCTGGTATCCACGCATTTCCAGACTTTACATTCAGGATTTTCCCCAGCTTTTGCCTAACCCACCTTTTAGGTAGCAGCCATGCCCCTAATTAGACATCTGAGATGCAAAGATAAAATATTTTCCTCTGTGGATGAAACATAAACTCCGGAATGCTAAAATATTAAGCAATCCCTAAACATTCAAATCAAGTCAAGGTTTTTTTTTAAGGATGGGAAAAAAACTGTCAGATTTGAAGGTGTGTGTGTGTGTGTGTAATCATTTTCAGAATGTATAGAGACTTCATTACTATAGATAGATGTATAGTAATGAAGTCACTGTACATTTTGAAAAACAATAGCTGTTGATGAATGTGAGGAGGAAGTTTTATGTAAGTTTTATTCTGGAATGTGTACTCCATGATGTAATTCCCTAATGTGTGATTCCATGAAGGGACAGTAGTAAAAGCTAATGAAAATGTTTTCTCATCTTGTACAGCTCTTCTGTTCTTCTTCCAGTGTTGCTGCAAAACACATTACTTTTCACTGACAAATTTTCCAACAAAGTAGTAATTTTATATAACAACCGAGATCGTTAAGAATGTTGTTCCCATTGGAGGCTGTAAGCTATATTTGTCTGTATGAGTGCAGGTTTGCCTTTTTGCAAAATACTTAAAATTTGGGGGTGAGACAGCAGAGTATTGATGATAATCACTCTTTTCACTACAATAAAAATATGGAGGAAAGCTGACCCCCTCCCGCCCCACTTCTCCTCCAAATAAACTTGGGAAGAGACCCAGAACTGCCACTGAATCCAATTTATCCTCCCCTCTCTAGAAGTTCAGAATGGAAGGAAAACATCCACCAGCCACCCATCTCTTGACTTGCAGAATCATTTGATTCATGGATGGTTTTTTCTCCACTGTTCACCACTGTTGTAGAAATTTCAGGCATGTGTACACAGAAAGCTATAGATTGGTGATCAGAGCAGTGATTGATCTGAAGTTAAATATTAAATAATAAATAAAAAAACTGACATCCAGAAGGAAAAATTAGCTAAAGTTTGCTGGTAACCAACCACAGCAGATTTTGTTAGCAAGCTGCTGAGATATAGTGAGTGTTCTTTGGGTGTTCTACAAATTTATAGCCAAATGCCATAATCTGGATTACTTGGTTTAACTTTTCCTTCACAATCCTCTTTGATCCGGGGTGACAGATGAGTCAAGGTGGCAGCCACCACAAGTGATGGAAGCCCTGCCCTTGTGACGGATGTAAAAAAGGGACAGGCTTTGATTACATGGTTGTTGCTTCACTGTTTTGTCACCCCTGTGGACACCCCTGGCTATAGATTTCATTTTCTTGTTTTCCCTTTTTTGTTTTTGAAAGAGTTTATTGAGTTGAGTGCAAATCCTAGTGGTTTCATGGATAATTCCTTGTAGTTTCTTTGAGAATAATATGGAAGTGGTTTGCCAGAACAATTAATGGTTTATAGAACTATTAAACTACCTGTTTTCCAAAATTATTCAAAAAGATGTATGTTAGGAATCTTTTCCAGCAAGAACTGGCAGGAATACTCACACTTCCTCTCTCTGACACACTCAATTCTAACACATGTGCACCCAGCCGTTCTCAGACATAATGCATAGTTTTAACTGCCTCCAGCCCCAAATTATGAACCTTCCTTTTTCTGATACATAATATTGGTGTGGGTTTCCTAGATACTGAAACACAAAAGATTTTCATCTTCCCTGCTGGTCTTTCAATTTAAGCCTGGGCTGCTTTTTTTAAAAAAATATTTATGCAGGCAAGAAACCCACAATAGGAACTATCATGGGGTAAGAGGCAGAGAGTTAAGGATTATTTGAAGATTCCTGAGTTTTTTATTTCTTCTTCCGCTTTCCTTTTTCAAACAATAAATAAAATGTTACCTCTTAGGTTAAAGAGATGCCAACTCTTTTTAAATGCATTCATCACATTCAGGTCTATTTGAATGACATTCCAGAATATGAGAAGTAATGTAGGTTCTTATAATCTGTGTGAATGATCCTTTGAATCAGTTTTTCTGACTCCTGGTGACTGCCTGGACTAGTCCTTGCAGTTTTCTTGGCAAGGTTTTTCGGAAGTGGTTTGCTCTTGTCTGCTTCTTCCTGGGGTTGAGAGAGAGGGACTGGCCCAAGGTCACCCATCTGGCTTCATGCCTAATGTGGGGCTAGAACTCACAGTCTCCCAGTTACTAGACTGATTCCTTAACCACTACACCAAAGTAGCTCCCTTCTTATAATCTAATCTGCCATTATTTTTATTACTTCCTAATTATTTTACAAATTTTTATACTGCCCCGATTGATTGACTTGGGCAGTTAATAATTAAAAGCATAAAATAATCCATAAATTTAAAAATCCGATCCCCCTTGAATCAGCATAACCTAATTAAAAATATTGACCCAATCATCATTAACTCAAATAAAATGTCCTCTTAAAAATGAAAGTCTTCATGATAAGATCTTAGATTATAAGAATCTCACATATCTCTTTATCTCTAATCATTAGATTATAAAAACCATCATCATTATTTTCCCATTCTATATGTATGTGCATTTCTGTGCACAACTTTTGAACTGTAAGATTCAGAGTGTGCAACAAAGACTATAATTATGCTTGGGATCCACCAGCTCACCTGCAAACTGTGAATCTTTTTGGTTTGTATAAAATGTTGGATTAAATACATTTTTCTTCATCTAATAAGTAATAGAAGAGAACAGCAAGCAAAATGTAGAAAAGGAACAAAAGAATAGGAGCAAATATAAATACTGTAAATAAGAATCTCATCTCAGACCCTAAATTTTCAGTATGAACAGTTACATTTTTGTGCCTGTAAGTCCAACCAACCTCAGCTAATTTTGCTCACAAATCTGTAACTTACGAGTGTGGCTTTCAAGCAGGGAGCAAACCAGCTGGGGAGGATGCAGGTTTCAGCTTTCCCTGGAGCAGAAGAAAGGCAAAGGCCATTTTTCATGTCTGAAGTCCAATAAATTCTTAGCCTGACCTTGTTCATTAATACTGCAAATAGAATGTCACTTGGTAATTTGACGGCATGCCCTCACCTGCAGCAGAGAGCGTTTGTTGGTCACCTGCCTCATAAATAACAGAGAAGCAATGGGAAGAATGGCAGGAGAGTTGCGGGGAAAAGTGGATGGGATCATGTTCCTATCCCCCAAGCCGAGTCAAAACCAAGCTGCACATCTTTGGTTTTAGGAGTCATCAAAGAATTGCAGTTTACATCCTTATACAGTCATGCAGACAATTATCTAGGACTGTCCACTGACTTTTGTGGGACTTGATTCTGAATAGGACTTCATAGAGAGCTTAACCTCTCTTTGTTGTAAACCGCCCAGAGTCCCCTTTGTGCGGGGAGATGGACGGTGATAGAAGTTGGACAAATAAATAAATAAACCTAATAGTCATCAAAGGGTTATGAGTTATGAGTCCATATTAGCCTCCTTCACATTAGAGACTGGTTCGTCACTGAGATAATGACGGTAGACCCTGTGGCTGCTTGTACCAAGAACCATTCAATGGGGGCTGCTGGTAGGCAGACCTTACGAGGGATTCCCTCATCCTAAAATTCTGGAGCCCCCTACTATAATTTCGCCTCACCTCTTCAATGCTCCTAGCATAAATGTTTTTTTTTCCCTCCTCCATCTTATTAAAGAACCTATGGAACATTTTTTATATTATTTTAATATATTGGTTTAATTATGTATTTAATTTCTGGTTTACTGCAAACTGCTACAAGAGGCACCAGCATACAAAGTAGTACGCAAATATATTAAATTATTAATGTATGTACTTCTCAGTGGCCCCTAGAGTCGGACACGACTGCACAAATGTGCGGGGGGAACCTTTACCTTTTTACTTCTCAGTGAGTTCACTGAACTATATCCTGCCTTTGCTCTGACAACAGAAGGCAACGTTCTGTTCACTCCTTCCTTACTTTTTCTCCACAGCAAGCAACATTGTGAAGTCAGGTGGGTTGAGAAAGAGGGACTGCTCCAGAGTCCCCCAGGGAGCTTCTGTGACTGAGGGGGATTAGAAGCTGGGTCCCCATGCCCTGGTCCCATGCCTTCCCCACCATACCACACTGGCTCTTGGGCTGAAAGGGAAGGATGGCCCAAAGTCATCCATTATGCTTCCATGGCTGAGGAGAGGCTAGAACCTGGGCATCCTGTTCCTAGCCTGGTACCTTCACTACTACACCGCCCACTTTGGATAGGCTTCCTAGAGCCCCATAAATCATGAGGGCACCAAGTGTACAACAACTGGTGTTGGATGAATGCAATCCTTTGGTATGGAAGGGACCATCTGAAGGGTAAGGAGACATCTATCTGTTGCCTTCACACCCCAACAGTCTTACCTCCAGGGACCCAATGTAGCCTCCAGTGTCAATCTTAGTGATTTGGGATAGTGGATCCAGCAAACCAGAGGCAGCCATTATGTAGGGTCATGGTCTTATATTTCTACTATTATAATTTGAGGATGTACGAAGTGTTTTCTTTCTGGAAAAGCACTGACATGATTAGAACTGGGCATTGCAAGGGCTGTCATTAAGAATATGACATATTCCAACTAGAAATGGGAAAGCTAATTGCATGCAGTAGAATTTGCTGAAGATTTTGTGTTATATCCACAAGGCTGCAGTTATAAAGTGTCCTATTGAGGTCACCGTGTTAAACAGAAGAAGACAAATTCTGGGAGGCTATCACTGGTTACTGATCCTCCTCAATATTACTGCCCTGTTTTCCAGGGAATACAAGTAGAAGAGCAAGGTTGCCTTTCTTCCTACTTCTGTCTTTCCCCGAGGCTGCTGTGGGAGCAGACTGCTGGAATAGAAGGATGTTGAGGCCAATCCAGCAGCGTTTCTTTTCTCTTCTTGTAGGTCTGCAGCAATGGTCACTGTTGCCAAATATAACAGTTAATACTGAGCAAATGCATCAAAACTCATTTGGGGAATATGGTTACACAATCAGGATTAGTTGTCAGCAGTGCTGCCATCACTTTTTTCTTTTAAAAACTACAACAGTTGATTTGTGCAACTTTGGGGTGGACAAAACTCTTTGGCCTGTAGGGAAGCCATTCATTCTTTGTTCTCTGCCTGGGGGTGTCACAGGGAAGTGTCTTCTAACTTTATGGCATCAACTGAAGTGAGTGAGCTACAATATTTGGCCCATTCATTTTGCAATTTTTGGGGTGGGAGATATGAAATGGGTGCTTTATGAGTTAGCTTAAGTTATGATTTTTCCTTTCAAGATTCTGCCCAAATGGGAAAAATCAGCCCAAAGATTTTTGCCTTCATAAGGTTTAAGGCATACATTTCACCCCTTCACCCATCCCATACAAAGACCAAAAATGGGACCCCATCGACCAAAGAGTTCCACCTAGCGGGGTCCAGGAGGCGGGCCTTCTCTGCAGTAGCGCCTGCCCTTTGGAATATTTAACCCCCGGAGCTGAGGCTGGTTTCCTCGCTCCCAACCTTCCGGAAAGGCTTAAAGACCTGGTTCTGCCGCCTTGCCTGGGAGGGAAATGCCAAGAGTTCCTCTTGGGGATGGCTGGTCCCATGAAGCCTCCCAGTATTCCATTTTTAACAATTTTATACTTGGATTCTATATTATGTATGTATTGTAATTTTATATTTATTTTTTAATTATGTTTCTACCGGGGTCCCCGATAGGGGAGATGGGCGGTAATATAAATTTAATAAAGAAAAAAGAAAGAAAAAAGAAAAAAGAATCAGGCCTGAAATTGTGGGTCTTGTCTGCAGGGTGTGGCCAAAAACAGTCAAGATGGAGGCTGCGACAGTGCAATCAGAGCGCATGCAATAAAAACAGATTTTCAGTTATCGTGGCCTTTTTTACCACTCCCTGCAGACACTCCTGACCTCCATGGACACATTTGGAGGCAACAGGGTGATGTTTGCCTTTGAGCTGTGACTTTCCCATCCCTGATATAAATGTAAATTTAGCATGAAATCACAGGTATTTTTGTGGCTATCTTGGTGCACACGTATACATATGAATTGTTACTCCCACTGACAGAAGGAAATGTAATTTGGGGCTACAACAAAGGATACTGTAATGGTTGGCCTTACAGTATGTGTGGATTGTCTTCATAGAATGGAAAAAAAAGAATCTGGATTCTAACAGGGCAGTGCCACTGATGGGCTGAATCAGTTTTAAACAGGTTCAGAAAGTGAATTAAAGTAACACTTTAATTCCCAGCTTAGAGTAGCCACTTGTCCGGTGTACCTTCAGTGGTCTTTCCGCTCAAGCACAATACGGCCAGTCAAGTTTTGCTTCAAACATTGAGGCAGATCACATTGCCTTCAGTCTTCAAAGTGAAACGTTAAAGTGGTTTGTGCCCATTTTGCAGAACTGAGATAGACCATTAGGACTGTGTTATTTTTCCTCTTGCTCAAGTTGTTGTTGTTGTTGTTCAGTCGTTTAGTCGTGTCCGACTCTTCGTGACCTCATGGCCAGGCCTTCCTGTCCTCCACTGTCTCTCAGAGTTTACTCAAATTCATGTTCATTACATCGGTGATGCTATCTAACCATCTCATCCTCTGCCGTCCCCTTCTCCTTTTGCCTTCAGTTTTTCCCAGCATCAGGGTCTTTTCCAGTGAGTCCTCTCTTCGCATTGGGTGGCCAAAGTATTTGAGCTTCAGCTTCAGCATCTGTCCTTCCAATGAGCAGTCAGGGTTGATTTCCTTTAGGATTGACTGATTTGACCTCCTTGCAGTCCAAGGGACTCTCAAGAGTCTTCTCTAGCACCACAGTTCGAAAGCATTAATTCTTCGGCGCTCAGCCTTCCTTATGGTCCAACTCTCACAGCCATACATTACTACTGGAAAAACTATAGCTTTAACTATACGGACCTTTGTCGGCAAGGTGATGTCTCTGCTTTTAATATGCTGTCTAGGTTTGCCATAGCTTTCCTCCCAAGGAGCAAGCGTCTTTTAATTTCATGGCTGCAGTCACCGTCTGCGGTGATCTTGGAGCCCAAGAAAATAAAATCTGTCACTGCTTCCATTTCTTCCCCTTCTATTTGCCAGGAAGTGATGGGACCAGATGCCATGATCTGGGTTTTTTAATGTTGAGTTTCAAGCCAGCTTTTGCACTCTCCTCTTTCACCCTCATCAAGAGGCTCTTTAGTTCCTCTTCACTTTCTGCCATTAGGGTGGTATCGTCTGCATATCTGAGGTTGTTGATATTTCTCCCGGCAATCTTAACTCCAGCTTGTGATTCATCCAGCCCGGCATTTCTCATGATGTACTCTGCATATAAGTTAAATAAGCAGGGTGATAATATACAGCCTTGTCATACTTCTTTCCCAATTTTGAACCAGTCGGTTGTTCCATGTCCAGTTCTAACTGTTGCTTCTTGACCCACATACAGGTTTCTCAGGAGACAGGTAAGGTGGTCTGGTACTCCCATCTCCCATCTTGCTCAAGAACCTCCCTTAAATTTGTGCATGTTACTGTATCTTGTGGAACCATGTATTATGCATCACTCCAAAGTGAAATTACTTTATGGCTAGTTGAGAGCCTAGATAGGCAGCTTCAGACATCCAGTAATTATAGATTGCAGTACAAATTGAGCTGATGAACATCTCCTGGAATAATTTACTAATCCAAACTTAGTTCTTAAGCCTTCACATCTCTGAAATTTTCACTTTCAGAATATCAATGCATTAAAAATTTAGAGAAACAGAGAAAAAATGTACATTTTGAGAAAGACTGGCCAAAGACAATTTGTTGTCTAGGTGAAAGGATAAAGTCTCTCCCCTTCCACTTACAGAATCCCACCCAAGGGATGCTTGAATTTTTCTTCAATACTACCAACGGAACAAAATTGTTCACTAAACCTGAGGATAACAAGGCATGAGTGCATTATTGGTCATAAAGCACATATAGGCCTGGCTTTTTTCATATTGTTTGAAGTGGCTGCATATATGAAAGGTTTTGCTTGGCTAGGTTTGCACAAAACTGATTGCAAATAAAAGGCAAATGAGAAAAAAAAGAGAAGCTAATATTATAATATCAGGTGCTTTGTAGCAATATCATGTGTCTTCTATCCATCCATCCATCCATCTCTATCACATTATTCCCTTTAGAGGTAAGCAGTGTTATTCAGAGCCCACAAAAGAAATAAGAAATATTAAACCAAATTAAAGGCATGAGATAAGAAGTGTGCATATCTGATCCATTAACCATACTTCTTCATATCTTTCTATCCTTGCCAGCCATCCTTGCTTCCACCACATCTATCTCCCATTCCATGCATTGCCTTTTGCTAGCTTTCTCACTTCGCTCTTTCAAGGATCTCATCGGTTCAATCCAACCAAGACTTTCATGGTCTTTCCATTCTCTCATGGGAATGGGTATTCCCCCTTCCTTCATATGTTTGTTTTGCAGTTTGATCTTTGTTCATTCTTTTTTTTCTACATTACCATTTTTTAAAAAATGTATCTATCATTTTTATATCTGGTAAAAAAGCTTAATTGCACAATATGTAGAAACATTCATTTTAAAAATGGAAAAAAATAAGTTGAGCTTTAGCTTTTCCTGATCACAGGAACACTTCCAAATCTGGCACCAAACAAATGTCTCTGATCAAACATTTGTTTTAAAAAAGTGCTAATAATGCTTCAAAAACGTGAAAACCTATTTAATCAAAGATTATAACAGGAATCAGCAGAAATACATAGTGGCAATGGTAAGACCATCATACTGTTTATTCTGTATTTTTTAAAAATACTGCATTTTTTATAAAAAAAAATACTCAGAATGCAACTTACAAACACCTCCCCAAATAAATAAAAGAAATTTAAAAAATAGTAATCTACAGCCATCCAACAGACAATATAAATATTAAATTATTAGCTAAACAAAGCAAGAAAAATACAACAAACAAACCAACAAATTAACATGTTCAATTAATTTAAATCACCTAAATATATTGCACATATTTAATAACAAAATATCATATTACACATAAAAATGGTCTAAATTTGTAAAATATTATGAAATGTATGCCAAAGAGACACATACTGTGTCATTTTTTATCAGTAATAAAAATAGCCTTTTCAAAAATTGATACCTTACACATTTCTATCCTGTTTTTACTGTAGCGCCAACATGGAGCAAAGTATTGTTAAGCAAGCCATATGTCCTTGGACAGTGAGAAATCCCCCAGCACCAAATGAAAGCATTTAGTTTCATATAGATGAGAAAGTCCTCAATGTCCTTTGTCTACAAATAAATCTGAAGGGTGCCAGGAAGGCAACCGTATTCCTATCAGCAGATACAGCATGAACTATTATTTGTGTTTGTGTGTGTATCTTGACTCCTGGTGATTGCCTGGACATGCCCATGCAGTTTTCTTGGTCACGTTTTTAGAACTGACTTGCCCTTGCCTTTTTCTTCCTAGGGCTCAGAGTGGGTGACTGGCCCAAAGTCACCCAACTGGCTTGGTGCCTATGGTAGAACTGGAACTTACAGTCTCTCAGTTTCTAGCCTGGGGCCTTAACCACCACAACAAACTGGGTCTTGAAGCCCTTGAATTAAATACCCAGAAAACATTTGCTGGAACCCAATTTCAGAGTACTCGATCCAGAAGTTCTACCTTGCACCCTAATACTGACATTGCGAAAAAAAACTGCAAATGGGGTCCTCCCCCCCAAACCCTTTCTTGCCCTCTGGAAAGCTGCCTTCATTTGCATCAATATTCTTTTATTAAATTCCTTTGTACAAATCTCTTTGTAAGCAGCATATTCAATGAAGTTGTCATGATAGAACCATTTTCTTATTTATTTATTTATTTATTTATTTATTTATTATTTCAATTTATTCCCCGCCCATCTCCCACACAAGGGACTCTGGGCAGGTTACAATAATTCCCAATTATCACAAGTTTATTATGGCCTCCCTCTTAAGTGCTTCATTAAATGTTTTATTTCCATGGCTTGAATCATAGAAGTTTTCATTTCCAACTATGTATGTATGTATGTATGTATGTATGTATGTAGCGGTGCCAAGTGACAGCAACATCAGGAAGAAAGAGTATGAGAAGCTGGAGAAGTACCAGCACCTGAAGGAGGAACTAGAGAGGATGTGGAAAGTGGTGGTAGGAGCACTCGGGGCTGTGACTCCTAAGCTGGGAGAGTGGCCCGAACAGATCCCAGGAGCAACATCCGAGCTCTCTGTCCAGAAGAGTGCAGTGCTAGGAACAGCTAAGATGCTGTGCAGAACCCTCAAACTCCCAGGCCTCTGGCAGAGGACCCGAGGTTGAGAAAGATACATACCATAGGGGTGAGAAGGGAATTTATATATATATAAATATATATATAGGACACAACTAAATGACTGAACAACAAAAAATATTCCCATTCCTTAAGGGATGTTAGGGGCGTGGTGGCTCAGTGGGTAAGACGCCAGGATTGTCGATCGGAAGATCGCAAGTTCGGAGGTTTGAATCCCTAGCCCTGCGTGCGGAATGAGCTCCCGCACTAGCCCCAGCTCTTGCCAACCTAGCAATTTGAAAGCATGAAAATGAAAGTAGATGAATAGGTACCGCTTCGGTGGGTAGGTAACAGCGTTCTGCGCGTGTCATGCGGCCACATGACCGTGGAAGCATCTTCGGACAAGTGGCTGGCTCTTTGGCTAACAAACGGAGATGAGCACCGGCCCCTAGAGTCGGACACGACTGCACAAATGTGCGGGGGGTACCTTTACCTTTACCTAAGGGATGTTAGCCAATCAGGAATAATAAAAAGACATGATAATGTAGCTACATCAATAATGGGGGAAAAATCAGGGTGACGATGAAGTTTCTTGTATTGTGTTGCCATTGGTCTGATTGAGAACACTGTGGTGCCCATTTAGCATTACCCTGGTTAAATTGCCAAGACCACAGATGTTTAATTTTGCCTCATTATTATAACAGTCTTATTATAACATGAATGTATGTGGTGTTTTCCTTAGGCAGCACCCAGTATTCTTCTTCAAAAAGCAGCAATACACCATAACCCAGGGTCCGTAACAAAACCAGATCAGTAACACACTGTATCTATCTACAAAAGTGTGCTTTACTTCTCAGTTGGTGTTCCTTATCTCCACCACAAAATTCTCCACATTGACCAGAGAATCTGAAGGGGAATCTCTGTAGACTTCTTTAGATCACCATGTGAAGTTTGGGACCTGAACAGGATGCCAGCGGATGTTGGTCTCCTTCTCCTTCCTCTTCCCCTTCTTGGCATACCAAGACTGGAAGGTCCCACTAACGCCACTAACCAGAAATCAGCAGACAATATTACACTTTTCTTCTTCATATGCATATGGAATGAACACATACAAAGACTATCGAATAGAGCTGCTGTCTCTCTACTGCATGCATTAAAAAAAGGAAAAGTCTTCAATGCTTTTTCTGGGGTCCTCCTTTGATTACTGTCAAAGCAAACCCCCAATGACCTGATTGCTGCTTCTCACCTACCTTCCTTTTCGTTTCACAGTGAATTAGGTCCGGTAATGGAGACGTCTTCAAATAAGTTCTAATGCCGCTCCCCAAAGTCATACATTTTATAGTGGCCTATGATACAGTTTCCATGGTGGTTCCTTTAGGAGACTCCAAATGGACGGAGAGTCTGTATGGTTTTAAACAGATGCATACTTGCAAGAAAATTCCAGGGAAGGAAAAGATTTATTGACAATAATTATTGCACTGAGGATTCCAAAATTGCATAAGCTGATCAACATGATCATCCAGTGGTTATTTATTGCTTTCTACTACATCTTCTCCTCCACCCACCCACCCACCCACCCACCCAGTTTGTTAACTGTGCTTTCCCAGGGATTCTAATGTGACCCCAGTATAAACCAGGAGGCCTGCTGTTTTAATCACATCAGTCTTCTTGCCATTTTATTTGTGCCTGCTACAAGCCATCTGCCTTGAATCTAGTGCACTCCATTGGGGCTACGCACATCTGCAAGCCAGACTACCTCCATACACAATTACACAATGTATGTAAGCTTCTAAATGGGAAACAAGTGTGGCAATGGCAAGCCTTTCTCGCTCTCCAAATTTTAAAACCACAGATTCAAATCATTCCAATGAGACTTGAGAGATCCACCCAGGTGTAGGAGAAATGACAGAGCATGGGGGTGGGGGTGGGGAGTTAATCCATTACTGTCCTTTAAATCTGAAGTTCAGCATCTGTCTGGAACGGTTGTCTAGCAGCATAAATTTCTTGTCACACGGTTAAAAAAAAGCCAATAAGCTTTTTCAGGCTGATGCGTGCAACTAATTTAGAATGCAACCTGGATCTAAGGTAAAAACTACAGAGAACTGCTTTTCCTCCTAACTCAACACATACAGTAAGTAAAAAAATTAGTTTTTTTTCTCTCTCTCTCTCTGTCTTTTTCCTTGGGAGTTAATTGAAGGTGTTTGTATTTTGAGGGAACCCTCTGAAGGCTGGTGCCAAGTGAAGTGGAATAAAGGTTGCATTTCAGGTCCTTGTGGATTTTCTGTTGCTTCATTTACACAGTGGTTTGGCATTACTGTGGCAGCTGAAAACAGTGTGAGTGTTTTCTCTGACAGAACTTCATGAACCAAATGTGGCTGTGATTGTAATAAAGTGCGGTGACTTTCTGTAGCTAATTATGCCTCTGTTCCATCAATTTTACAACTAGCCAGAATTAATAAAGCAAGCATTTACTTAGAATTACTACTATAAGTACTACTCCCGCCATCACCACCACAGCCACCACTTGTGACAGGAGAAAGCAATCTTGTTTTGACATTTGTAGAGTCAGGAAATAACTTTGTAGTTGTTGTTTCTAACAAATTATCTCTTTAAGTGTAATTGGAATGCCTCAAAAATTCTGAATGAAAGGGGTTTGAGGTTTTTTTTAGTAAGTATACTGATCCTGAATTCTAAAAATACAACTAATAAAAAAATCACTTGTCCAACTAGCAAGAAAATACATATTGAAACCAGATGCATGGAATCTCAACTTTGACTTTTTGGTCTTTCATGCTTGGTTTAAGCTGCTTTTAAATTGCATTTACTTTGCATTTACAATGGGGGAATCACAGTTAAACTATGTTTGAACTTGACTGTAAGATCTCAGCTAAGCCCCACATATCCTTTGAGTCTTCTAGTTCAATTTATTTTGGTAAAAATGGGGAAGGGAAAAAAGTTGTGATTATCCCATCAAACTAAAACAAGAGCATAATGGGTGTGTTTTATATGCTGCATGTTTGTGTGTTCCTTGGATCTAGTAAACACATTCTGTATGCCTGAATATGTGAATGTGGGTGAAGCAACCTGAACAGATTTTTGCATTCATTTCCTTTGCAATATGAGGCCTGATGGGGCTTCTGTGCCATCAGCATCTGTGGTCCTACAGTAAATAAATTGGACACCACGACCTTCTTCCCTGGAAACACACAAAATGGCCCTGTAAGAGGCTACATTGGCATTAACAAATGAAAGTCTAGAAATGTTTGGCAATACCAGCTACATGAGCTGTGCAACAGCCGGGTCAAAGAAGGTAATCTGAATGCTAATGCTTGTAACTGCTCCTTTCTTTTGTCTAAAGATTCTTCCTCTTTCATCTTTGCTAAAGTTTATTGTGCTAGCCTTTCTGCCATTTGTGGCCTTCAGGTGATATTGATTCCTTTGTGTATTGAGCAATCATTGATCCTTCCTGCTGATATGTAAATATTTAATTGCATGGTGCATTGAAGAGGGTGGCATTTTGGCAGGAAATAGCAAATCAAGTATGTTCTAAGAAGCAACTTCATTTAAAGCTGCTAGTCTTTTGTAGTAGCCTGAGGGAAAAAAATCTCATTTCACTGCAATGGTTTTGATTACAATAATAGGGACAGAGTAGATTTTAAAGGTGTGGCTCCATCTTTAACAATGCATTGTTATCAATTTTAGAAAGAAGCATTGTTTGTTTGGTTTTTAAGGAGGCAGGAAGGACATTTCAAACTAGGAGGTTTGAGAGTAGGTACAAAGAATCTGATTAAATATGGAATTATTTTAGATTTTAGAAGCCATTCACTTCAGCAAGTGAAGCAAGCTCTCAAATATTGTTATAGACAAAATAGTTGACTTGTACATATATGTTAGAATTGTATGAATTGGACCTAATTTGATTCAGTTACTCACATTGATTCAGGAAATTGATCAAATGTTCAAATGGATTTGGAAAATCCATCAGATTTGATCAGGATGTTTGAATCAGTTCAAATCAGGGTGATTCCACCCAATAAAATGCTAAATCAGAGAAGAGCTATGCTGCAAATTGGTACAAGTTGGTCCAAACCCATCTGGAGCATCAAAAATTTAAGAGTATGCATAGAAAAGATAATCCAAACCCCCCAAATACATACATACATATTGTACCTTTAAAAATCAAAGAAATAAACAGCAATAAATGTAAATGTCATGCTCCTACAACCCCACCTCCAAATCACAGCACATCTTCCTCCTGTGTGTGTGGAACAAGGAGGTCTTCAAAGTTTTCCTGAAGCCTAGGAGGGATGCGGCTGATTGAATTTCTACTAGGAGAAAGTTCCAAAAAGTGGAAATCATCAACATATACATAGCTCTTTTAGAATTATATATCCATGATAGCACGGGTATTTTTAGGTGTTATATATGCCAGTATTCACCGCATTCTAAAACCTTCCAGTCCTTAAGTGATCATCAACCAGGATTATCCACTTCAGAACCAATTAGCCTGATGTGTATTCCTGCAGGCCTTTCCTTTCATCAGTGAATTTCTCCTGTTTGCAGTGAGCAAGGATCAGAGAAGATATCTGATGCCATAAATCCATCCATATGCTCTATGAATCTGAGATACACATACCCTTTACGCTAGCCTGGAGGCAGATCATGGTCATTTTTATTTCCCCAGGCTTTTGGTCTAAACTGAGTTTGACACCAGTTATTTTCAAATATATTTCATCCAACACTGTTTTGTGGGCTTTTCAGCTGTTTCACTGTATTGTATTGTTATCTTGTGTAAGGCCCCTGCTTACACTGTTTTACCCAAGTTCCTGAAGTTACCAATAACAGTCTTGAGTCGAGGCTTGGAGATATAAAATAACAGCATTTATTTTGGCCAAGACAGAGCTGGGTGGAGGTCTCCACAGGCATCATGACAGTGAAATGCCTGGGAAGATCCACATACACACATCGCAAGTACAGTACTTATATAGGGTTTGCAAAGCTCAGGAAGAAAGCATCGTGAACTCTCCTCCTAGTAACAGGGCAAGGTTCCTAAATCTGCATTGCTAGCAGTAAGCATCCCAGAAACCTCCAGGGGCAGTCTGCATGTCTCCTGGCATTCCAAACAATCCTTGGAGAGCGTTATCTCCCTGGAGACAGCAGCAAGGTCTCTGCAGTCTCCTCTCACCTAGTTTCCTTTAGCAAGCAGGTTCCAAAAGCAAGATGGCGTTAGGTAAGCTAAGCTAACACTTGTATTGGTTGGGAAGTCCTTACAGCCAATGCAGCAGAGTTTAGAGCTGGGGGTGAGGACTTCAGTGGTTGGGTCCTAACTGCTGACACGTTAGAGGGCAGAGACAAGTCGAGGGTCAGGTCCTATTGTTTCTCTTACACTATTGGTTTGCAGAGGAAACCTTTTCCTGTTCAGACAACTGGATTTGAACAAATCGGGACAATGGAGTACAGAAGACATTTGGACAATATCATCCAAATCAGATATGACATTCTTACATTTGCAAAGGAATTTTGCCAATGCCCTGAGACATATTCATGATCAGTAATGAGCTGCATAGAGACAAACCTTTAACAATATATTGCCATCTTACCTATAGCATATAGAAGCTGACTTTCTCATGAGTTTTCCATATAAGCATGGAGTCTACATGATCATGACATTTCTCCTGTTTTTGGCCAGGCAATTACCATCCTCACATAAAAATGTATTTCCATTGAATTGTTTAATGGACCTTATAATCATGCAGTCTTTGTGGGAGAATGATTTTCTAGGTTTACAGTCTGTATTTCTATGTATCACATGACAAAGAACATAGCAAATTTCTAACAAAAGGGAGGAAGGGAATTCCTTTAAACTTACCCCCTCAACCAACATTAGTGTGTTCTTTGCACCAACATTGTATATAAACTGAACAGTATTCATCTCTATCATCTCTATCTCTATCATCTATCCATCCTCAAATGTTACCACCCAAGTCAAAGAGGAAGAATGTAATTTTTTTCAATCCAATACAATATACAATGATGCATGTTGAACTGAAAAGAGGAATAAAAAGTGCCCTTAAATCTTCTTGATATTCATCAAACTTGCATGTTCCTGCACCTACCAATTAGAACATTTGCAGCTTTCTTCCCAGGAAGTTTAGGGTGTATGGCAGTTTCACATCAATTTTATTTATTTAATTAATTTTTATCCCGCCTTTATTATTTTTATAAATAACTCAAGGTGGCGAACATACCTCATACTCCTTCCTCCTCCTATTTTCCCCACAACAGCAACCCTGTGAGGTGAGTTGGGCTGAGAGAGAGTGACTGGCCCAAGGTCACCCAGCCGGCTTTCATGCCTAAGGCAGGACTAGAACTCTCAGTCTCCTGGTTTCTAGCCCAGAACTTTAACCACTAGAACAAACTGGCTCTCATTTGACGAGGGCTGTGCAAATCCTTTAAAAGTAGAGTTTCAGAATCCATGGGAGCAAGTAAAAAGTGATGTCTTTTTCCAGAATTGTGGAGCTGCTTCAGAATTTGACCAAGCTGTCTCCATATAGGACAGCCAGGAACAGCTTTTAAAGCATCTATGCAAGCTTCTGAACACAGTGACTGCTTAAACACTCTCATATTTGAAGAGCAGGTGGCAATCGTGGCTAGGAGGGCCTTTGCACAACTTCGTGTTGTGCGCCAGTTACGACCTTTCCTGGAACGAGAGGCCCTTTGAACGGTCACTCATGCCCTGGTTATCTCACATATAGACTACTGTAATGCGCTCTACATGGGGCTACCCTTGAAGAGTATCCAGAAGCTTCAGCTGATCCAGAATGTGGCCGCACAGACGATCTTGGAAGTCCCTTATCGGACACATGTAACACCTTTGTTACGCGAGCTGCACTGGGTTCCAGTTTGCTTCCGGGTGCAATTCAAGGTGTTGGTTATGACCTTTAAAGCCCTTCATGGCCTGGGGCCAGGTTACCTAAGGGACCGTCTTATCCCCATTACATCATCCCGTCCCATCCAGTCATGCAGGGGAGGCATGCTACGGACCCCATCGGCTAAAGAATTCCATCTAACGGGGTCACGGAGGCGTGCCTTCTCTGCAGTAGTGCCTGCCCTGTGGAATATTCTCCCCCCAGAGTTAAGACAGTCCCCCTCGCTCCTGGACTTCCTGAAAAAACTCAAGACTTGGCTCTGCCAGCAGGCCTGGGGTGGGAAGAAGAGTATACACTCTTGGGGATGGCTAATACATTAGGTTGGCCCTTGAATTACCCTTTCCAATGTTTTTTAAAAAAAGATACTGCCATCTTGATTTTATTATATTTGTTGTATTTTTAAATTGCTTATTTTAATGTTTATTAGACTCTATTTATATGGTATTAGAGTTTATGTCAGATTGTAAACCGCCCAGAGTCCCTTTGAGGGAGTTGGGCAGTGATAAATCGAATAAATAAATAAATAAATAAATAAATAT
Source organism: Charina bottae (assembly GCA_023362775.1). NCBI lineage: Eukaryota > Metazoa > Chordata > Lepidosauria > Squamata > Charinaidae > Charina > Charina bottae. The sequence continues at coordinate 3,576,989 of JALMGJ010000029.1, read as the reverse complement.
TCCCAAATCTCTTCTGAAAGATTAGCACAACCCTAAAACTGATGCAAGAATACTGAGATTCAAGTGGGGTCAGCAGATCTCATTTTGAAAGTACCAAAATATAAAAGTTCCTTCATAAAGCCCCTGCAAATATGGGTCTCAAAGCAACTGGAAGGCCTTGTTGGTCCTTCATGGCTAGCAAGGCCACTGTATTTCATTCAACAACAACATTTATTTATTCGGTCAATGACCAGCAACATACACTTAATAAGAATTACGGATACAGGCGACTAGATCTTATAGATACGTCTATATATAAAAACAATGTGTTAGGACAATTATACTATAATGTATAAAATCCTATACTATAATAACATTTTAATTTAATTAATCATTAAATGAACATTCTATTAGTACTATATTATAAAATATTATAAAATGAGTATCCACAAAATTATTAAAATAATTAAACAGAATATTAGTAAAAATATGAGCACAAATAAAAATCCCCATTTCTTTATCTGATTTTGTCTCATCGTTATTGCGGCAGCACAAAATTTGGCTACTAGACGGGTAATACTTGGATTTGTATCTTGTAAAAGATGGTTTTCATAGAAACTATCTGGTCTCCCTGTAAATCTTTCTATTAGAGAATGGATGTATTTTGATCTAATATCCCTATAATATTTACAACATAATAAAACATGAGTGATATTTTCAACCTCCTCTATACCACATGTTCAGGTTCTCTCTGCTATGTATTTCATTCAGTTCTTCCAAAAAGATGAAAATATCACAGCTATTGGTGAATTTTGCAACGATCGTCAATGGGGAGACACAGAACTTTTGTTTTCCTCAAGTGGGATTCAAATTAAGACCCAAATTAAATCAGATAGCATACAAAGTTTATTGAGCTCAAATGGGCCATCTTCCAGTTGGGCTTTGTACTAGATTTTGCAGTCAATGCCGCTCTGCATCATATACAGTAACCATAGGAAGGTTGTTTTGGCTTGACCTACTATTTCAGAGGTTGATCTCTGAAACAATAAATAATCACTCTAAGCTGTCTCATCAATGTGGTACGATTAACTTCAGAACCATGCAGGACAGGCAGCAACCCATCATTCTCGCCACCATCACGGAGCTCTTTTTCGAATTAGCAGTGACAGAAATCTATAGAATTGGAGCCTGCTCACTTGGTTATAGGGGCGTGGTGGCTCAGCGGGTAAGACGCCAGGCTTGTTGATTGGAAGATTGCAAGTTCGGAGGTTCGAATCCCTAGCCCCGCGTGACGGAGTGAGCTCCCGCACTAGCTCCAGCTCTTGCCAACCTAGCAATTCGAAAGCATGCAAATGCAAGTAGATGGATAGGTACCACTTCAGTGGGTAGGTAACAGTGTTCCACGCACGTCATGTGGCACACAGGACCGTGGAAGTGTCTTCGGACAACGCTGGCTCTTCGGCTAACAAACGGAGATGAGCACCGGCCCCTGGAGTCGGACACGACTGCACAAATGTGCGGGGGGAACCTTTACCTTTACCTTTTACACTTGGTTATTAGACATGAACACCAACATTTGAAAGTTGCTATTTGGGCTCTTATTTCCAGAAGGATTCATGAAGACTCCATTAATACAATTTTGCTGTTGTCTTTTTGTAAAACTTGTTGGCCCATTTTCAGGGAAGGAATTCTACTTCTCCATACTGCTGGCGCAAAAGAGAGGTTATGTAACAGCAAGCTGAGCAAAAATAACAGAGCTATGCTCTTTGTCAGGTTAGAGAAATGTTATTTCTTAATATCAGATTCATAGAAATAAGGCCAAACATAAAACATACATTCAAACTAACAATAAAAATATTTTTGAATGTTAAAGTGATCATGTCATTTATTTATCATGAAATAAATGTTTGGCTCACTGAATAGTACAGTCCTGGTGGGATTTTTATAGGGAGGAGAATTCCTCCCTCCATCTCCCTTTAAACAAAGCAAAACAAAAGTTAAGAGCTTTGTCCTCTGCCGGTGTTGCATAATAAAACTTGTAAAATTGGACAAATTGGCCAACAATCCTGGATGCAGGCCAAGGTTGAGGTCAAACATGTGCATGTTAAATTTCCAGACTTTAAAAACCCAATAAATTTGAAACAGTCTTTCAGATATCAGCAAAGAACATTCACATGATGCATATCACCAGACATGCGTCATGCTCAAATATTAGTGTTACCATCAAGTTTACTTTTAAACAAATGAAAGAAACATGTACTTTTTTGTAATGGGATTTCTTCTGGAGAGCTTTCTCATTTGTTTGATTCCTTCTGGAAGAATACAAAAGGACACAGGCATCTGGAAAACAAACATAGCCTACAAGTAATATTATTACTTTTGATTGGTTAGGGAAGCTGGTTATGTACAGGTCCAGATGCCCACTTTTTCTAATATACAATTGGCAGCAAACCAGATGAACACATCCTCTGAAAAGCAAGGATCCAACTTATAGCTTTGCAATCTGTCTATGAAGGATGGCCTTGCTTTAAATATTGTTCCAGTAAGATTGGCACACGGTGGCATTCAGTTCTGGATGGATTCTGCTGAAAGTAGGAAGAGAAGTGCTTGATAGGTGAAGCACCAACAGCCAATACATGTCTGCTGCACTTTACCCAATCAATGTAGCTGTCTAGCTGTTTTCCCAAAAGAGCCTATTGCAGTGTTTCTCAACCTTGGCAACTTTAAGCTGTGTGGACTTCAATTCCCAGAATAAATTAAAAAATCCCTTCTCACCCAATGGGTGGTATGTGTCTTCCCCAACCTTGGGTCCTCTACCCGAGGCCTGGGAGTTTGAGGGTTCTGCACAGTCTCTTAGCTATTCCTAGCACTGCACTCTTCTGGACAGACAGCTCTGATGTTGCTTCTGGGATCTGTTGGAGCCACTCACCCAGCTTAGGAGCCACAGCCCCGAGTGCTCCTACCATTCCTGGGACCACTTTGGCCTTGACTTTCCACATCCTCTCCAGTTCCTCCTTCAGGCCCTGGGACTTCTCCAGCTTCTCAAACTCCTTCTTCCTGATGTTGCTGTCACTTGGCAACTGTCACTACATCTATCATCACCGCTGTCTTCTGCTCCTTGTCTGCTACCACAATGTCTGATTGTGCCTGCCTGTCCATCTGGATCTAGGTCCCACAGGATCTTAGCCCTGTTATTCTCCATGACCTTCTGTGGAATCTCCCATCTGGACTTGGGAGGGTCTAGCCCAGGGCTTTCCAAAGTGCCGCCGCTGGCGACACACCAGCGGCTGGTGCACGCACGGCGGCGCGGGGGCGCATGCGCACGGCGGTGGGCACATGCACAGTGGCAGCGCGGGGGGCGTGCGGCGGCATGCCCGAGCATGGCGGCAGCCTCTGCTAAAACGCGGAAGCACTGATACCGCGCCGCTGCCGCCGCCGCCATGCACACGCGCGCCGCCGCTTCCGGGTGGTGTGGTGACACACTTTTGTGTCGCGACACACAGTTTGGAAAGCTCTGGTCTAGCCCATACGCTGTGCAGATGTTTCTGTAGACAACACCAGGTACTTGGTCGTGCCGTTCAGTGTATGCTGTTCCTGCCTGCATCTTACACCCTGCCACTATGTGTCGGACTGTCTCTGAGGCCTCTCTGCACAGTCTGCACCTTGAGTCCTGTCTAGTGTGGTAGACCCCTGTTTCTATGGATCGGGTGCTTAGTGCCTGTTCTTGTGCTGCTATGATCAGTGCCTCAGTGCTGTGTTTTAGTCCAGCCCTTTCCAGTCACTGGTAGGATTTCCCAAGGTCAGCCACCTCAGCTATCTGTCGATGGACCATCACATTCAGGGTCTTGTCTTGCCATGGCACTTCCTCTGCTTGATCTTTCTTCTATGTCTGCTGCTGCTTCAGGCATTCTCTCAGCAGCTCATCTTTAGGTGCCATCTTACTGATGTACTCCTGGATGCTCTGTGTCTCATCCAGGACAGTGGTTTTGACACTCACCAGACCCCGCCCACCCTCTTTCCAGCTGGTGTACAGTCTCTCAGTGTTGGACTTGGGGTGAAAGCCTCCGTACATTGTGAGGAGCTTCCAGGTCTTCACATCAGCAGCCTCCATGTCCTCCTTTGGCCAGCTCACTATACTGGTGTTTAGAGCCTCTGGTGTTGTTCCCAATGCCATTCTGAGCTGTGCTCATGTATTGGCCCATATGGTCCTGCAGCTTGGCGGCTATGATGCCTGATAGGACTTTCCATGTTGTGGGGAGGCAGGTTATTGGCTGGTAGCTGGACAGTGTTGTTCCCTTGTTGGGGTCTTTCATGATCAGCACTGTCCTACCAGTCTGGGTGGGAGCCTGCTGCTAGCAGCTGGTTCATTTGTGTTGCAAGGCGTTCATGCACTGCTGTTAGTTTCTTTAGCCAGTAGGTGTGGATCATGTCTGGCCCAGGTGCTTCATGTTCCTGACCCGTTGTTGGATGTCTGCTACTGTGATGGTGACTGGTTCCTCTTCTGGGAGATTGCTGTGGTCTGTTCTCAGGTCCTGCAGCCACTTTGCACTGGTGTTATGTGTCTTCTCTCTCTCCCATATGTTCTTCCAGTACTGTTCCATTTCTGCTGTTGGTGGCTCTGCTGTTACTGTGTTGTTGCACTGCAGCTGGGAGTACACCTTGGATGGTTCTTTGGTGAACTTATCTTTGCCTACTACTTATCTAATTTGGTGAATTTATCTTCTTGGCCTCTGCTTCTCTAGTGTATCTCCTTAGCCTGGTAGCCAGTGCTGTGAGCCTTTGTTTAGCAGTCTCTAGGGCTTCAGATGGAGTCAGGCCCTTGTATTTTTTCAGTAGCCAAGTCTTATCCTTAATCTCCACACCCTTCTATAGTTCCACCAGCTGACTAACTTCTCTCTGAGTTGCCTTGATCTTAGCCTCCAACCTCATTTTCCAGGGAGGGTATGTACTGCTGTTCTTGATTGTGTAGCCAATCATCTCCAGGATTACAGTGGCTGTAGCGCATACCATTTCCTTGGTTTGAGTTATGGAGTTGTATACACACACATACATACATACATACATACACACACACACACACAGTGTATGTATGTATGTATATACGAACATCCAGAATAAAATTTTATAGTTGAGCCATAAACTCCTGAGTAATAGAGTTTGTAATGAAAGTGCTGACACAACCATAAGTATTGTAGCATGAAAACTTTTATTATATGCTATATGCAATCTCTGTACATACATTGTACAATGTCTGGGTTATAAGGACACATTTCATTTGAGCAAAAGTCATTTGTTAACAACTGTTGAGAGCTAAATATAAACAAGCTAAGGGAACACCTTAATGTTGGGGAAAGTAAAGAGGAATATTACAACTACTTGAAAGAATCTGTATTTTAAAGCTGCAAAGCCCTTTCTCTAGCCAATGTAATAAACTGTTCTTTAGCATTTAATTAAAAAGCCTCAAGTTACTGGAGTATATTGAAAAATTGAGGCATTAATTATATGACTTAATTTTGCCTTGCTCAGATAAGTATTTTCAGGTGTTAAGGAATTAAAATACAGCCTCAATACTCTAAATGGGGAATAACTTGGGTTATTTCTCTATTAAAAGTCATTTTTTATTTTGTCAGAACGCAAATCTGTAATGAAATTGAAGTCAGTGATTAGGTAGGCTTAATTTACTTTTGATTAAATGAAAGTAAAAGAAGGAGCAAAGAAATTGGCATCCAACTTTCCCCTCACCCCCTGGAAAGTGCTACTGTAGCCTCTTATTGTGTTTTTTTTTTTACAACTTCTTCTTGGAGCTACAGTGAATTTTTTCCTGAAGGCAGCATTATCTGTAAACCAGGGTTGTCAATCAAATTTGTTTTTACTCTAATGTTTGGAGGTTCCTGAGATTTTTGCAAATAAAACAGCACAGACTGAAATATACCTGAGCCAACAAGACCATGTCATCAGGACCACTCCAGAAAACTGAGATAGCAGGAAATCCCAGGGCGATAAACTAATCTGGGAAGTAGAAGACATGACAGGTTGCTTCTATATTTTTGAATGACCATGTTCACAGAGTCACAATGGTGAATTAAGCTCAATTTGAAGGAGTCTATCTCTATGGAACTCAATTTGAAGGAGCATATCTCTATGGAACTCTCTTGAGACTTGGAGTGAGGTGACATTTGTACATATGCTGGAATTATTATTATTATTATTATTATTATTATTATTATTATTATTATTATTACGTGAAGCAGGGAAACTGCTCATGGTGCCTGGGCTCAGTTGCAGCAGGATCAGCTATCTTTTTCTTCTCTTAGGCACCCCATGCCTCTGGGAAAGTTGGAGGTTGCATTTTATCCAATGGCAGGTAGGGTCAAATTGAGCTGTGAGCAGAAGCAAAGCTGAAAATGGGTAGGGAAACCCTCCGTCCCTCCCTCCCTGCCTCTCTTTTTCTGACACCTTCCTTTTTCTTTTTTCCTCTGCAAAGTACAGTTGCCAAGAGAGGAATAGGAAACTTTTTTCTCAGAAATATTACAGCTCTCTTATCTGGGTTGCAAAAAACTGGCCAACAGCTAGAGCAGGGGTGGGCAACGTCAGGCCCGCGGGCCGTATAAGGCCCAAGGGGCTCCCGCCTAAGGCCCGCAGGGCTCCTGGCCCTTTCACACGATTGGCTCCCGCCCACAAACCCTGCCCCTCAGTGCCTGTGATTGGTTCCCACCTGCAAACTCCAGCCCCCGGAAATCCCAGAAACCCCGCCCCCCACCCCCCATCCCCCGGTCCCCGGTTATAAATATCCAAATGGCCCTTGGCAGAAAAAAGGTTCCCCACCCCTGAGCTAGAGATACAAAACAAACCCTCTACTCTTTGGCTGCCATTTGGGTTTTTTCCCCCCAGGTTAGACAAGGTAGCTCTAAAAAATACAATTTAATCACTTGCAAAAGACTTTTGGAGTTAGACCGAAGGCTACACTGTGCCTGTCCCTATGTTATGGGGTTGATGCAGGACACAAAACTTAATCCTAGTCTTAATAAAATAAAGGCACTGATACCAGATTGTTCATCTGACTATGGAAGTTCAGCCAATTCAGGGTGGAGATTCTCAAAGCTAGTTAGCATCGTCTTGCCTTCCTCTGTCAGGTGATGTTACTTTTCTTTATCCTCTGGAGTGACATAAAGGTTTTGCCATCAAGGGTTGCTCTGAAATGGTCCCTGTTTAACACACATAAAGGTTTAAAGTCAGTTTTGATTGACAGTGTATTAATATTTAACAGGATGTGCCTCATACTTGGCTGTAAATCTGTTCTGGAGACATTTTGGATTTCAGTCTTTTAAATGAATGGTTTGAAGAAACTTGATGGAATATGTGTGTTTAAGGTTTGCTTTTCAAATATCCTTGAGGGAGGTATTTCAAGGGAGAAAAAACACAACATAATTGCAACAACATTTCAGGGTGGGTTTGGCTGTCTCTTCCGGAGAAAATGCTTGCATTTCTCATATATATCCCATTGGCCCCCAGTCTCGTGTTCAGAGATCAGAAATATAATTAAACAGTTCAAACCAGGTAAAGCCCCTGGTTCAGATTTTATTACGTATGAAGTAATAAAAAATAATTTGGAATGGTGGATCCCAGTGCTAGCTTCACTTTTCACTGCAATAGACCATTCAGCCATGATACCAAAGGATTGGGGCTTGGCCATTATAATACCAATATATAAGAAGGGCAAGAGAGACAACCCATCTAACTACCGCCCAATTAGTTTGTTAAGTCAGATCAGCAAAATGTATGCAAAACACCTCCAGGAGAAACTAAATGATTGGCTTGAATCTGAAGACATTTTGATGGATGAACAAGCTGGATTTAGAATAGGACGATCAACGTTAGATCATGCTTTGGTGCTGCAATATTTAGTAGAAAAATATACCCATAAATCAGGACAATCCCTTTATGCAACATTTATTGACTTTAGGTCAGCTTTTGACACAGTATCTAGAATCAAACTGTGGTACAAACTGAAAAATTCCACAATTGACAAACTTCTACTCCTCCTGCTCAATAAAATACACGAGAACACAAGTTTGAACGTCAGGTGCTATAACCAAGGACATGTTACAAAGGAAATACCTGTAAGGAGGGGAGTCAGACAGGGATGCATATTGGCCCCAGTTTTATTTAACTATTATATAAATTCACTGGTCCCTTATTTGAGTAACTCCACTTTTCATCCCCCCAAATTAGCCCAAAGACATGTCAATTTATTACTCTATGCCGATGATGCAGTAATTCTGTCATTAACCCCTATTGGCCTTAAAAGAGCCTTGAGATCACTCATGCATTGCTGTACTGAGGAGGAATTAATAATAAATTACACCAAAACTAAGATACTTACTTTCTCCAAACGTCCGAAATGGAGAAACTAGAACTTAGGTGAGCAACTCATTGAGCAAGTTAAGATGTTTAGATATCTCGGGATAGTGTTCCAAGCTACAGGAAGCAGAAATGCCCACCTGGATTATGTAACTCGTAATGCACAGAGATATGTATCAGCTATCCAAACATATTATTTTACCAGAGGAGTACAGTTTATCCCTGCTGCAATTAAGTTGTTTGCAGCTAAAGCTTGAGCACAGCTACTATATGGGGGTCAACTGGAACCATATAACAATATGGTTGCCCTAGAAAGAATTCAAACAAAATTTCTAAGAAACATCTTTCAGGTTACCTGTTGTGTTCCAAATGCTGTACTTCGAGGGGCAGCAGGAGTTAGTAAACTTGAATCTAACCTCTGGATAAACATCTTTACCTATTGGTTAAAATTACATCATAACTCCAGAGGACTGACCCACCTAATATTGGTAGACAATTTTAAATCTTCCTGGAAAACAGCTATTCAAAAGAGACTGAGACTCTATGGTTTCTCCAGTGGTGCCATCTTAGCCTTAGAGCTAGACCAAGCAAGATCACTACTAAGGCACAGGATCTTAGATATAGAAGGCCAAACAGAAACTGCTACGTTTACCAGTAATATATTTTTCAATAATCAAATTTCGCTGCCCAAACCAGCCCCATACCTATACTATATTACAGTTCCCAAATTTAGGAGAGCCCTATCATTAGCCCAATTGAATGCCCTCCCTACAGCTGTTTTAGAGGGGAAATATAAGGAAACCCCATTTGAAACCCGTCTTTGCCCCTGTGATACAGGGGCTGTAGAGACCACGGCCAAAGTTCTCTTGTATTGTCAGTTTTACAGGGACATTCACCACCAGCTTACCCCCCTTAAATTCCCAGGTCATTCTGATAATTTCTACTTGCGTTTTCTGTTAAACAATGAAGACAAAGGTATCTCCTTGATTGTAGCAAACTTCTGCTACATTTTATGTAAGCTTCACTTACAAATGGTTATTAGCAGTCACTGATATTAGGGGATAACTCTGTTTGCCTTATGTATTTGACTGGAATAAAGTTTATATATCTTAATATAAGCTAGCATAGCTTTATATTCTCATCGTGCTCTATAAATTCTAGTACTACTAATGTCCTTTTATAGTTAGCCATCTTAGTAATTTATAGCATTTATTCTTTGCAAAACCAATAGTAAATGTATAGGATTCTTTGGCTTTTTAGTATCTGCACTCTGTAATTTTACTTTAATAATTTTATTTTTACCTTATTTTATTCTATTAATATGTTTTTTATTTGTATTTCTATTTTAGCGTTATTAGTTTGTTACGTTATTAGTTCTATGCTGGTCTATGACCAAACTAAGGATTGATTGATTGATTGATTGATTGATCATATATATCCTTTTGACTCAAATTTGACCCTTGGTGGCCTCATGAACATCTCCATGTTCCCTGGAGATCAACATGGTCTTCAACACAGACTCTGTTGAGCTTCCAAGTCCCAAGAGCTGGGAAGCTAAGACAGTCCAGAGCCCTGCATCTCCCATGAATGTGTCAGCATGGGCCCCCCACTCCCAAGCCCCATCCTTGAGCTGCTGCAGAAAAGAGCAAAGGCTGGAGCAGTAGCTGAGCTCAAGGCAAAGAAAACAAGCTTCTTGGGGAAAACAATTGCCCTCACCCAGAGAAGCACCAGCTGTGCCAGGAAGGAGCCGTGAAAACACAGCCAAGGAAACTGACATTTTTCCAACCCTCTTCTCTGTGTTTACCACCCGACATCATACTGGAACCCTCTGATTTACTCAACCCTGTACCTGTCTCCTTAGACCATGCTCCTTGGCATCATAGTTCCTGTTTTTTTATTTACGGACTGGTTGAGTCCCAGTGACTATAAACTGTAAATTGCTTCAGGATCTAACAGGTAGGACAAGGACTTATGGGCTGAAAATAAAAGAAAGGAGACTAATATTAGGAGGAATGTATCGATAGTAAGAATAGTTAAACAATGGAAGAGTCTGCCAGGACACTAGAGGACTTTCCCTTGCTGGAGATTTTCAATGGATGGCCATTTTGGAAGGATTAGATTAATGGATTCCTGGTGGCCTAAAAGCTCTCTTCCAAATCACACCTGTAATGAAGATTCCTAAACCGCCCAGGGTCCCCGTTGGGGGAGATGGGCGGTAATATAAATTTAATAAAATAATAATAAAATAAATAATAAATAAACTGAGCAGGGAGTTAGACTCTATGATTTTCAAGATGCCTTCCAATTCATGCCTTCTATGAACAGCCCTTCAGACACAGATCTGAAAGGAAGAACCAGAATGCCTGTTAGATCCAAGGGTTGCTGCTTGTCCAGACTGAGAAGGAGATCATCTCTTCTGCTGCTCTTGATGTCATGATGCTTTTGTGGCTTTATTGTTCACTTGGATTTTGAAGCAGCATCTTTCCTCTTTTGTTTTTAGCTATTGTTACTCATTTTATTGTAGACCCTTAATGATGCTGTTCGTTGCCCTAGGGTATTCACTGAATCAATAGGTGGGGTAGACGTACGTATTTTCATAAATAAATGATTGTAATAAAATACATGTCACTCCAGAAGTTATTATTAAATCACTTTATTCTTGTAAATCTCTTTGATATTCTTGGAAGTTGCTTCAAGCGCTTGGTGCAAACAGAAAAGCAACAAAGAAAAGACGGCATAATTTACAGGGATTAACCATTGTAAATTAAATATAGCAATTCTGTTCTGATCATTGGGGGGAATATTATAAACACATGCTGAAAATCACAGCAACAAAATCCAAAACAGATATTGGGAGATCTGAACATAAAACAATAAATTGAGTGGCTTAGTTCAACATTCTACAATTCGTATGCCAATTTGGCTCCACCACAGATTATGCCTTGTTTGCTCAGTGAAAGACCCTCCCAGGCACTATTTGTCAATCCACCATAATTTTACTGGTCTTAGTATCTTATAAGCAAGAAGAAGCAAATGGTTCAGCCTTTAAAGTAATTACTTTTTGTTACCTATCCATTATTGATTTGGGATATACAGAATTTCAGTGGCAATATTTATTTTTTGCTTTGTGCATCCATATTTCATGAGAAAGGCAACTCTTTAGGGAAGACAGATAATGAAATGCTCAGAGGTCTAATACATGTTCTAGCAGCTTGGGAATTTCAGACTTTGGACCAAAGCCCATCCAGGTTTTGTTTTGTTTGTCAAGTGTTCTCTAACCTGGCAGATATGGACAATTCTATTAAATCTCAGTTTGACTCTCATCTGAACCTGAAGCTGTTGTAACTAGGCCTGTGCAAAGTGACTTAGATTACTTGGAGAAAGAGATTCACACGTCGGAGGGGGCAGTTGCTTTGCTGAAGCAAAGAAGACACAATTCATTTCAATGAAGCAATTCCTTGAACCACTTCCAGCCAGTGCCATGGGAGAAGGAAGTAAGGTTTCGCTCAGCATTTTCTCCTAGGGCTGGCCAAAGAGCTTCCAGGTCAGCTATATTCAGTCCATGCACAGGGACACAGGAATCACCAAAGCCACCCAACTGGTAAATTATTCAACATATAAAATTAACATTTCATGAAGAACTCTGGCTCAACTGAGCCTGGGTTTCAGCTAAGAGTATTGTTTTAAGTAGGTGAAAAAAAAATTATAGCTGTCAATGAGTGGATTCAAGATATTTTTTTTGCTCTGGTTGATTTTTGAAATGTCCTTATACTATAAAAATGAAAAGATGGAGATTCAGTAATAAATCAGAGACTTGAGCTAGTTCTACATTAATGCTATATTAGCAGTACAGAAGTCTGTTCTTCCTTCCATCCTTCCTTCATGTTACAGTTCATTTTAATCACCACCACGTGACCAGACCCAATTTTACGACCATTTTTATGATGGTTGTTAAGCAAATCCAATGGACTTTTTTTGCTGGAAACTGGCAAAAAAGGTTGCAAATTGTGATCATATGACCACAGGATGCTGCAACTGGTTGTAAATTCCGTGCTCCCTTCAGCCTCAGGATCCAGAGTTTGGATGAATCCAATATACACCAGTAGAATTTATACCTGTTTCATTAGTAATATCTCTGAGAGAGGATCCAAGATAAAAATTCAATGAGTTTTTCTTTAGCAAAACAGACACACACACAGAGAGAGAGAGATTAATACAGCTGCTAGCTCATCATTTTGTTGGTTAATAATCCTTTGTCAGTTTTGTCTCATCAATTTGAGTTCATTATTATAAGTTAATTTATACCCATCATAACTTCCAGAAAGTGAGACAAACCAGCTGGAAGAACAGAATAAAGTTTCTCTCTGTGTGTTGAACAACAGCTTTTGGGAGTTACAGAAAAAGAATGGAAGCCAAGAATGGAATTAAATGAACCTGGGATTCCAGCCCAAGTCACTTTGGAAAAACTATTGGGCATCTTTCTTTCCTATTATGCTTGTATGTTTAGAAACAACACAAATCTTGCCATAAGCCTCAGTGTTCTGTTTCTCTCGGTCACTGTCCACACTAAACCTGGTGGTATTACCCTGAAGCGTCCTAATGCTCTTAAGACTACGAAATGGATAACAACATTCATATTCCAACCAGTATTTCAGAGAATTCTGCTTCAAATAAATTTTAGACGAAATAATCAAAGTAAGGTATACTGATACAGAAACCAGTGATTCTTAGAGCCATGACATGGTAGTCAGGGTTGGTAGAAAAGAAAAAGAAGAAATACGCCTAGTAGTTCTCTTATTAAGAAAATAATTATTCTGGACTTTAGGGGCAAACATTCAGTTTAAATAGTAGATTTCCTGTGTGACTTTGGAAGCATTTTAAGACATTTTAGTCCTACTCTTTGACCTTTGCTTCTTTTCCTGCAACTAAAGCTACAGTTAAACCCATTCTTCAGCAGTAGTTAATGGCATCTTAAGAACCCACTTAGGGGGAATTTATCAGAGTCTTCCTTTCCAGGATCCCCAGGTAGCCCTTAAAAGTTGGTATTCCCATTGACTATGACAGGTATAAAGATGAAAAATCAGAATAGTTGCTAATCCATGTAATGGCATTGCATCATGGAACGGAGACCCTTGAGACAGCCTCAATAAAGGTTTTTATTGAGTTATTTAATCTAGAAAGCCATTCAGAAGCATTAATGCTTCATTGTTCTCCAGGGTGAGTGAGAAGGGAGGGAAGGATGGGTCTTCACAGAGGAGGAGGACAGAAGTCATTGGAGTAACTTGGCAAAGGATTCTTGTCTGTAGGAGTGCTCTGATCTTTCATTTTACACTGGCTATAAATAATGTCTGTGTCTGCAAGCAGTAGAATCAACACCCTTCTCAGTTTTGTTCTTTGTGCTTTGGAAAAATACCACAGCGGGTTGCTTTTCTTACAATGGAAATTGAGAGATGCTACAAATACCCAAAATAGGTTTCTTCCCAGGGTATACATGACATATTTGCTATTACAGATAAGCACTGCAACGGCTAATAGACTTAAGAGTACTGTTGTTGGATCTGGTTCTTGAACAGGAAAAAAAATGCTATTGGGCTCACAGCATTATTCTGAAGCTTCAAGTCAGTCACCTGGATGCTCTGAAGTTATTAGGCATATGAAGATGTCTCTAGAACACAACTTCTATAACGTGAAGGCTTGGTTAAACTTTGCACAGCACATTGAAGGCTGCATTCCAATAGTGGGAGAATGAAGATCGAAACTGGGCCTAGTTTTGAGAATTTTAAGGGCTAAAATGCAAGTCTTAAGAGGCACTCTTTTTCTCTTATCCTCCCCCCCCCCATCTTGTCTGAAATTCAACCTCCCCCCAACCCCTGAGATGAAATCTTTTGCCATCACCTTCTCTAGGGGGCTCTGTGGCCATAACCTTCCATTTTTGCACCTCTTTGCAAACAGGTGATAGTGAACCCCCCTTTTCCACCAATGCTTCATATCTGGATTTTGTAAAATGAAGTATCTATGCTCATTTCACCCTTAATAATGAATGGAATCAAAATACGAGCCTCAGATTACTTCTCGCTCCCCCACCTGACCTGGAAACATCCAGAACCTGTTCCAAATGAGAACTCATGTAGGAATACTCTCTCTTGTGTTACTGAGGTTGAACTCTGTGCAGCCTCCATAACTGGAGCTTTAAAACGACAAAGCAGTGGTCTCTGTGAACATCAGTATGGAATCCTGCGATTCAGATCTGCAGTTGCTTTGATCAATACAGAAAACAGCATTAAAGAAACAGTTTTCCTCTGTCTTCATTTGTTCTCATCTTGTTCATCCAGCTTCAATGGTTTTCTCCTATGCCTTGTATTTTTATTTGGAGGGGATGCCTTTTTATACCTGCTAGGTAGTGATCTGAACACCTATGCTTAATTATCAATAAGATGGAACTGTAAAACAATGGAAGAGGGAAGGGGGAAAGAGAGAGAGAGAGATCTTCTGTTCAAACAGCGATTTCCCTCTTCAGCCTCCCATTGTGCCTTTATTTATTTAATTATTGTTGTACCATTCCTTGTCTTCACTGAATCATAGCACTGGGAAATGTCTCAGATGTCATCAAATCTAACCCCTGCTCGGTGCACATGCACAACTGGTTAAACCAATAAAAGCCCCCAGTGAAGGGGACTTCCTGAAGCAATTTATTCCACTGCTTGACAGCTGTTACTATCAAGATGTTCCTCCTAAGATATAACCAGAATCTGCTTTCCTGTAGTTTCAACCTATGGTTTCTGGTCCTGCCCACCTGGCAACAGAGGTCCTGTATGACAGTCCTTTAGATATCAGACAACCTCTATTGTATTTCCCCTCAGTCTTCTCTTTCACAGGCTAAATATACCCAGTTCTTTTAATTATTCCACATTGGTTTCCACCCACCTTGCTATCGTGATGGCCTTCCTCTGAACTCACCTTGTCCATGCCTTTTTCACCTCATGGTGCCCAGTCTGAACAGGACATAGTAATCCAAATGAAGACTGACCAAGGTAGAGAGGGACAATTACTTCCTTTGATGTGGACTGTGTGTTCCTCTTAATATATCTACCTAACACTGACCAATGGGTTTCAGTTAAAGAAAGGGGATTCCATTAAATATAAAACAGAACATCATTAATCCACTTGACAATGGAGCCAACTGCCTATTGTGAATTTCCACATCTACAAAGGGCTGAATTAGGTGTCCTTTCAGATCTCCTCTGAGCCTATAGCTCTGTGTGTGAGAACAGGACAGAAATTGACATGTTTGGATACCCATCTAAATATTATTGAATTCTTAAAAGGCTGATTTTTGCTTAAGCAAACTGGTCCTACTGTTGGAAAGAGAAAGGAACAGATTGGATTTATTTAATGGGTTATGTGCATCAGCTCTGATCTAATTCCAATCAGCTGTTTCATTCAGAAATTATTCAAATCATGTTGTAAAATAAATATGGTTTGACTTAATTCTGTTTTCCAAATCAGCATACAAAAGAGCTTCACGTGCAAATGCTGTTCCAAATGGTCAGATCCAATCAAAGGCATCTGATTAGCTTTGGAAAGTTGATATGATGTAGAGATCCAATCAAATCAATTTGAAGCAAAATTCCTGAAGCTTTGCATAGCTCTAGCATTCAACCATTCTCTCAGAAAGGATTCAGTACAGATAGTGTAATGTCCATAGTAATACATAATCTGCTAACAACAAAATAACAACAACAACAATAATAATAATGGAACATAAGATAATTCTGCTTGAGAGGGCTTCATCTTTGAATTGGAAACCTGAGTCCCACTGAGTTTTTATTGAAGCAGGACATTAATTTCATATTGATAATTACAAAGAAATTCCCCCTGTCACCACAACTCTATAAGGTATTTTTCTCAGCCTGTCTTAAGTTCCTGTGTCATTGTATTGTGTCCTAAGAGGCACTTTCAAATATCTTCTTCCCTGGTACTGAATGATCAAGCAATCTCTTCATACATCAGGGTATGCCTTTTGATCTTCCCCTTTGATTCCAAAAGAAGAAAGCATACTTGACTAATACTATCCTCATTTGCTAATCCAGCTGCTAGGATAACGAAGCACTTTAGAAATAATGTGGAGAAGTTGTTTGAGAGAGATTGGGGCCACAAATGTAGCATCAGATTTTAAAACAGTTATTTCTTTTCCTGTTTTAAAGTAGCAGGATAGAAAAAGAATGGACACTTTTGAACTTTGCTGTTAAAGAAGATTCCTGAGAATACCATGGATAGCCAAGAAAACAAACAAATCAATCATAGAACAAATCAAAGTTCTCATTTGAGGCACAAATGACCAGGCTCAAATTATCCTACTTCAGACACATAGCTATATGAAGACCTAGCTCTCTGGAGAAGGCTCTAATGCTGGGAAAAGTGGAAGGAAAAAGAAGAGGATGACCTGCATCAATTACAGTGGCAGTGGACCAAGTTGGAGAAAATCTGTTTGGTTACTAAGAGTTGACACCAACTTGATGGCACAAAATCTGTCTGTCTCTCCCTATCTCCCTATCTCCCTATCTCCATCTCCATCTCCATCTCTATCTCTATCTCTCTCCCCTTTCCTGGAATAGCATGGCTGTTCTTTCAATTTGCTGTGCAATCCCAGAAAAAGTCACAGCTACTTTCAAGAGTCGCAGACAGTTATCACAATTGGGTTCAAACATTCTCTGAAGTATCTTTTTGGAATCAATTCCAAAACTTAGCACAACCCTACAAGCTACTTGTAATCTGTATGCGACATTTTTATATCACAATATTTGGCAAGCAAAATATCTGGCCAATTTTCAGCTTCTTGGTAACAGGCATTAAGCTCACAAAATGTAATGCCAATATTTGCAACTAACTGGGTCCTTTCAAACTTCAGAGGGAGGTTACAGCTCTCAGGTTCTTTCAGATTGCCAGCCACAAGTCTTACGTTTGCTCTCTCTTGTGCAAATGGAAAGTTATCTTTCTTTTCTTGTCCTGAATTGGGTATTCTCAGTTCTTGGCACTCTGAATATGGGCTGATCCACATTCTTGGGTCAAAGATGTCTTTTAAATTATGTATGACTGGAGCAGTTTGAAATCCCTCAATAGTGAGTGAGCTGGAGCAGTTGCCCAAACATTTCTTGCTTTTATAACAAAGGACCGACAAAGCAACAAATGCCATTTGCTTTGTGACATTCTTTCTGGGACTTGGCTACTTTTGTGGCATGGGATCTGAGTGAACCAGCCCAGACATCCCTGCAGTTGAAGGTCATGCTAACATGGCACCACATACAAGCAAGTAGAAAAGGAAGAAGCTGCATGTCATGCTTTTGAAATTTTTCATTGTTATAGATTAGATTCACAGGGGGTGCGGTGGCTCAGCGGGTAAGATGCCAGGCTTGTCGATCAGAAGGTTGCAAGTTCAGAGGTTCGAATTCCTAGTCCCGCATGATGGAGTGAGCTCCCACACTCGCCCCAGCTCTTGCCAACCTAGCAATTCGAAAGCATGCAAATGCAAGTAGATTAATAGGTACCACTTCGGTGGGTAGGTAACAGCGTTCTGCGCACATCATGCCGGCCACATGACCGCGGAAGCATCTTCGGACAACGCTGGCTCTTCGGATAACAAACGGAGTTGAGCACTGGCCCCTAGAGTTGGACACGACTGTGCAGGGGAAACCTTTACCTTTAGATTAGATTCTGAATAGATTCCATCAGCACAACTCATATTTCTTGGTGTCCTTTCCTCATCTCTGCTATCTCTGCCTTAAAAGAGGCGCAGAGGTGAAGAATTAAAAACTTCTTGTAGTGAAACCTTTGAAGGTACCCTCATGAAAGTTGGCAGGTTAATGTCTTCTAGAAGCTCTGCCACCACAACATGAAGCAGCTGCAGGCATTTTGATTCTTCTTTGTTGTAGCTGAGGTTATCATAGACATGGATGGGGCTTGAACCCCCCTCCCACTGCAATTCTTCTCTAGTGTTTACTAGTCAAGATTATAAGCTATTCTTTTCTGTATGTCTAGTGTTATTATTTTATAAGTTTTTTTAACTGCATAGCTAGTGACTTAGTTTCTTTTTTCCTTTTTAAGATTCTCATCTGTGCTTCATTTACCCATTACTGAATGCTGTGATTAAAGTTAACATACAGCAAAAATCCTTAATGGCCATCCGTTGTCATGTAAAATGTTTGGGGTTTGCTTATTGTATACGACACAGAAGGAGGAAGTAACACAACCTGCATTTTATTACTTTGCATCAGACACACCGGAGTTTCCTAAACTCCAAATCCAACTGAAAGCAGCTGTTGGCGGGGATGGGAAATATCATTACGTTATACCTTAAGCTACAAAAATGCAATTTAATGGCAATGTTTTATTTTATTCAGATGGCCCTGTCCTTTATTTGAGGCTAGTAAAGCTGGCGGGAATTATATCTGGAAGAAATCACATTAAGGTGAAAGGTTGAAGACTGGAAACATTCCTTCAAGATTATACAGGGTTATAGTTAAGGGTTAGAACCACACTAACAGGAGCAAAGGTCCCTGGAGTGACAGGAGCAATATTACATCATTCCAACTCTTGTATAAGAAAACATACTGATTCTTCCAGAGCTGGTGAGAAGTTGGTTAAGGAGCAGTGAAAATAGTGAGCTGCCTAAACTGAATGCAAGTGTCAGCTGTAGACTCTTGGGTAGTTCCTGCTGAATTCAGAAAATCATTCTACACATAAATGAAATTAGGAGCTCGGTATAATCATAGTATACAACAGAAAAGAACCTGGTCCATAAGCGAAAGATGACCCTGTACAATTTAGGATTATATCTCTAACAGTGAAGTCTAGACACTAGGATTCTGAGATCCTGAGTTGAAAGAAGGAAATATAGTTAAATTCCATTGATGTATTGGTGGCAAATAGTTCCGCCATCAATTTATGAACTTCCAAATGGCTTCATATAAATATTAATTGACATGGGAGAGAGGATGGAACTTTGTAGGACCCTCTCAAGGCCAAGCAGAATTCTCTCACTGTCACCTTCTGAGAGCACCTGGAAGAACAGGAACACAATGACCACAAGATGGTACCTCCCACCCCTTCAACCCTCAAGTACTTCAGTAGAATTCTGTGGTTAATGACAGAGCCCCACCAGGTAGGCCAGACGAGGAACAAAATTCCATGTTGTTGTTGTTCAGTCGTTTAGTCGTGTCCGACTCTTCGTAACCTCATGGACCATAGCACGCCAGGCCTTCCTGTCATCCACTGTCTCCCGGAGTTTACTCAAATTCATGTTCGTTACATTGGTGATGCTATCTAACCATCTCATCCTCTGCCGTCCCCTTCTCCTTTTGCCTTCAGTCTTTCCCAGCATCAGGGTCTTTTCCAGTGAGTCCTCTCTTCGCATTAGGTGGCCAAAATGTTTGAGCTTCAGCTTCACTATCTGTCCTTCCAATGAGCAGTCAGGGTTGATATCCTTTAGGATTGACTGATTTAACCTCCTTGCAGTCCAAGGGACTCTCAAGAGTCTTCTCCAGCACCACAGTTCGAAAGCATCAATTCTTCGGCGCCCAGCCTTCCTTATGGTCCAACTCTCACAGCCATACATTACTACTGGAAAAACCATAGCTTTAACTATACAGACCTTTTTCGGCAAGGTGATGTCTCTGCTTTTTAATATGCTGTCTAGGTTTGCCATAGCTTTCCTCCCAAGGAGCAAGCGTCTTTTAATTTCATGGCTGCAGTCACCATCTGCGGTGATCTTGGAGCCCAAGAAAATAAAATCTGTCACTGCTTCCATTTCTTCCCCTTCTATTTGCCAGAAAGTGATGGGACCAGATGCCATGATCTGAGTTTTTTAATGTTGAGTTTCAAGCTAGCTTTTGCACTCTCCTCTTTCACCCTAATCAAGAGGCTCTTTAGTTCCTCTTCACTTTCTGCCATTAGGGTGGTATCGTCTGCATATCTGAGGTTGTTGATATTTCTCATGGCAATCTTAACTCCGGCTTGTGATTCATCCAGCCCGGCATTTCTCATGATGTACTCTGCATATAAGTTAAATAAGCAGGGTGATAATATACAGCCTTGTCGTACTCCTTTCCCAATTTTGAACCAATCGGTTGTTCCATGTCCGGTTCTAACTGTTGCTTCTTGACCTGTATACAGGTTTCTCAGGAGACAGGTAAGGTGATCTGGTACTCCCATCTCTTTAAGACTTTGCCACAGTTTGTTGTGATCCACACAATCAAAGGCTTTAGCGTAGTCAATGAAGCAGAAGTAGATGTTTTTCTGGAACTCTCTTGCTTTTTCCATGATCCAGCGAATGTTGGCAATCTGATCTCTAGTTCCTCTGCCTCTTCGAAACCCAGCTTGCACTTCTGGTAGTTCTCGGTTCACATACTGCTGAAGCCTAGCTTGTAGGATTTTGAGCATAACCTTGCTAGCATGTGAAATGAGAGCAATTGTACGGTAGTTTGAACATACTTTGGCATTGCCCTTCTTTGGAATTGGAACGTAAACTGACCTTTTCCAATCCTGTGGCCACTGTTGAGTTTTCCAAATTTGTTGGCATATTGAGTGCAGCACTTTAACAGCATCATCTTTTAGGATTTTAAATAGCTCAGCTGGGATACTGTCTTCTCCACTAGCTTTGTTGTTAGTAATGCTTCCTAAGGCCCACTTGACTTCACTCTCTAGGATGTCCGGCTCAAGGTCAGTGACCACACCATCGTATTTATCAGGGATACTAAGATCTTTCTTGTATAGTTCTTCTGTGTATTCTTGCCACCTCTTCTTAATCTCTTCTGCTTCTGTTAGGTCCCTGCCTTTTTTGTCCTTTATCATGCCCATCTTTGCACAAAACGTTCCCTTGATATCTCCGATTTTCTTGAAGAGATCTCTAGTCTTCCCCATTCTATTGTTTTCCTCGATTTCTTTGCATTGTTCATTTAAGAAGGCCTTCTTATCTCTCCTTGCTATTCTCTGGAAATCTGCATTCAGTTGGTTATATCTTTCCCTTTCTCCCTTGCCTTTTGCTTCCCTTCTTTCCTCAGCTATTTGTAAAGCTTCATCAGTCAGCCACTTTGCTTTCTTGCATTTCTTTTTCTTTGGGATGGTTTTAGTTGCTGCCTCCTGTACAATGTTACGAACCTCCATCCATAGTTCTTCAGGCACTCTGTCTACCAGATCTAATCCTTTAAATCTATTCCTCACCTCCACTGTATATTCATAAGGGATATGATTTAGGTCATACCTGAGTCGTCTAGTGGTTTTCCCTACGTTCTTCAATTTAAGCCTAAATTTTGCGATAAGAAGCTCATGATCTGAGCCACAGTCAGCTCCAGGTCTTGTTTTTGCTGATTGTATAGAGCTTCTCCATCTTTGGCTACAAAGTATATAATCAATCTGATTTCGGTATTGACCATCTGGTGATGTCCATGTGTAGAGTCGTCTCTTGTGTTGTTGGAAAAGAGTGTTTGCTATGACCAGCCTGTTCTCTTGACAAAACTCTATTAGCCTTTGCCCTGCTTCATTTTGTACTCCGAGGCCGAACTTGCCTGTTATTCCAGTTATTTTTTGACTTCCTACTTTAGCATTCCAGTCCCCTATGATGAAAAGGACATCTTTTTTTGGTGTTAGTTTTAGAAGGTGTTGTAGGTCTTCATAGAACCGGTCAACTTCAGCTTCTTCGGCATCAGTGGTTGGGGCATAGACTTGGATCACTGTGATGTTGAATGGTTTGCCTTGGATTCGAACTGAAAGCATTTTGTCATTTTTGAGGTTGTACCCCAGTACTGCCTTTCCCACTCTTTTATTGACTATGAGAGCTACTCCATTTCTTCTAAGGGATTCTTGCCCACAGTAGTATGGTCTCCTGAATTAAATTCGCCCATTCCTGTCCATTTTAGTTCGCTGATTCGCAAGATGTCGATGTTCAATCTTGTCATCTCATGTTTGACCACATCCAGCTTACCTTGATTCATTGATCTTACATTCCAGGTTCCTATGCAGTATTGTTCTTTACAGCATCGGACATTCCTTCCACTTCCAGACACATCCACAACTGAGCGTCCTTTCGGCTTTGGCCCAGCCGCTTCACTCTTTCTGGAGCTACTCGGAATTGCCCTCCGCTCTTCCCCAGTAGCATATTGGACACCTTCCGACCTGAGGGGCTCATCTTCCGGCGTCATATCTTTTAGCCTTTTGATACTGTCCACGGGTTTTCTTGGCAAGGATACTGGAGTGGTTTGCCATTCCCTCCTCCAGTGGACCACGTTTTGTCAGAACTCTCCGTCATGACCTGTCCGTCTTGACCTGACTTCATTGATTTACGCAAGCCCCTTCGCCACGACAAGGCAGTGATCCATGAAGGGGCATAGGAAGGCTAAAACTACGTTTATTGAGATTGGTTTTAATAACAGAATATTGCAAGTCTGATTTTGCTATACCTCCTCCTCTTTCTTAAACTCCAGTGAATTAGGGAGGCATATGCCTCAGCCATTTCTGATTGTTATTGCTTCATCTCCTTTCGCTTATGTAATGGTTCCTGCATATCTCCATCAAGGTCATTTTCCTTACTCCCTACACTGCCAAGGTGGGATCTAAACCTACCCTGGAAGAAACTGGACTTCAGCTCCCAAACTTCTCAGCAATGACCATGGTGCTTATGAAATTTTGCAAGTTGAAGCCCACAGATGTGAAGGATCTAGCCAGTTAATATGGGAAAACACTGCTGAAGAATGTGGAACAGGGACAATTCCTAGGAAAGGTCAAAAGAAATATAGTAGAACCGAGTCGCTAATCTTTTTTAAAAAAAAATACAAGTAGGCTTTGCATGTTTTTTTCTACCTATCAGTGATAGTTTACATTATTTGATACATTGTGCTGAATCATTTGCTACTCAGAGTGGCTTTGTTTAATAAACTGCACTTTCTGCAAGTCGTTGGTATCCAAACACAGCAGGAAGTTCAAGTCCATGCAAGTCCATCTTGTACAATTCTGAATCTAGAGTTGTGTTTCCAGCAAGGTTTGTGCCTTTCTGTGAGCCCAATGCATTTAATAAGAAGGCTATGTGGGCAGAGCTGACTTTTTTATTTATTAAATTTACAGTCCTAGACCCAAAAGAGGAGGGATAATTGTGATATAATGACTGAAAAACTAGTAAACATCTGGATTTAAGGAAGTAAGCCTTTAAAGAAAAAAGGGCTGTGCAATGCTTCCGATTTAATTCCAAAAGGTCCTTCAGAATGTTTGAAAGTATGGAGGTGTTACCAGTGACACCTCCATACATCTCAAACCAGTGACTCTGGGTGGCTTACAATAATAAAAACAATCAAACAATTAAAAATGATACCAAAAATTAAATATAAATACAGCCAAGAGTTCTTAAAAACCATTGGTGTTAACACAACCATGTAACGGGGCCCTTCACACACTCGGGGCCCCAGGCCTGGGCACAAAGCCGGGTCTGCAAGGTCTTCCAGAAAGCCAAAAGGGTCGGGGCTATCCTAATCTCAGGAGGAAGGATTTTCCAGAGGGCAGGCGCCACAGCAGAAAAGGCACGCCTCCTGGTCCCCACCAGCTGACATTCCTTGGCTGACGGGACCCGGAGCATGCCCATCCTGCTGGACCGGATTGGACAGGTAGAAACAACTGGGAAAAGACGGTCCCTAAGGTAACCTGGTCCCAAGCCATGAAGGGCTTTAAAGGTGACAACCAGCACCTTGAATTGCACCCGGAAACACACCGGCAACCAATGCAGCTCCCGAAGCAGTGGTGTTACATGTGCCGAGTAGCCGACACTATTTACAACCCGGGCAGCTGCACTTTGTACCAACTGAAGCTTCTGAATGCTCTTCAAGGGCAGCCCCATGTAGAGCGCATTGCAATAGTCCAAATGGGAGGTCACGAGGGCATGAGTGACAGTGAGTAGTGCCTCCTGGTCCAGGAATGGGTGCACCACCGCCTCCTTAAGAGCCAGCGGGACCACCCCCTCCCTCAAAGAGGAATTAACCACCGCCCAGACCCAATCACGTGTCCTCTCCCGGGCAGCCTTGACCAGCCAGGAGGGGCACGGATCTAACACAGAAGTGGCCAAACTAACAGCTACAAGAACCCTGTCCACTTTTCCAAGCTGTGAGATCCTGAGAAAAGATGAAGCTGCTTTAAGAAGCTCCTAACAGATGTTCCAGCAAAGGAGATCGTTACCTTGTCATGGTGCTGGAGCTTAAGCACCTCAATGAAACCATGAGCTAAACCGTGAAGGGACACCCAAGACGGGAAGGTCATGGCAGACAGGTCAGACTAAATACGATCCCTGGGGAAGGTAATGGCAACCCACCCCAGTATTCTTGCCGTGAAAACTAAATGGATCAGTACAACCATAGATATGTCGGTATACCATCGGAAGATGGGACTCCCAGGTAGGAAGATGGTGAAAATGCTACTGGGGAGGAACAGAGGATAAGTTCAACTAACTCCAGATGTGATGACGCAGCTAGCTCAAAGCCGAAAGGACGGCTAGTGGCCAACGGTGCTGGTGGTGAACGACGAATCCGATGTTCTAAAGATCAACACACCATAGGAACCTGGAATGTAAGATCTATGAGCCAGGGCAAATTGGATGTGGTTATTGGTGAGATGTCAAGATTAAATATAGACATCTTAGGTGTCAGTGAACTGAAATGGACTGGAATGGGCCACTTCACATCAGATGACCACCAGATCTACTACTGTGGACAAGAGGACCACAGAAGAAATGGAGTAGCCTTCATAATTAATAATAAAGTGGCTAAAGCAGTGCTTGGATACAATCCAAAAAACGATAGAATGATCTCAATTCGATTTCAGGGTAAGCCATTTAACATCGCAGTGATCCAAATATACGCCCCAACCACAGATGCTGAAGAAGCAGAAGTAGATCAGTTCTATGAGGATCTGCAGCACCTACTGGATAATACACCAAAAAGAGATGTCATTTTCATTACAGGAGACTGGAATGCTAAGGTGGGTAGTCAGACGACACCTGGAATTACAGGCAAGCATGGTCTGGGAGAACAAAATGAAGCAGGACATAGGCTGATAGAATTTTGCCAAGACAACTCACTGTGCATAACAAACACTCTCTTCCAACAACCTAAAAGACAACTTTATACATGGACTTCACCAGATGGTCGACACCGAAATCAGATTGACTACATCCTTTGCAGCCAAAGGTGGCGGACATCTATACAGTCGGTAAAAACAAGACCTGGAGCTGACTGTAGTTCAGGTCACGAACTTCTTATTGCAAAATTTAGAATCAGATTAAAGAGAATAGGGAAGACCCACAGATCAGTTAGATATGAGCTCACTAATATTCCTAATGAATATGCAGTGGAGGTGAAGAATAGATTTAAGGGACTAGATTTAGTAGATAGGGTCCCGGAAGAACTATGGACAGAAGTTCGCAACATTGTTCAGGAGGCAGCAACAAAAAACATCCCAAAGAAAAAGAAAACCAAGATGGCAAGATGGCTGTCTGCTGAGACACTGGAAGTAGCCCAAGAAAGAAGGAAAGCAAAAGGCAACAGTGATAGGGGGAGATATGCCCAATTAAATGCAAAATTCCAGAGGTTAGCCAGAAGAGGTAAGGAATTATTTTTAAACAAGCAATGTGCAGAAGTGGAAGAAGACAATAGAATAGGAAGGACAAGAGACCTCTTCCAGAAAATTAGAAACATCGGAGGTAAATTCCAGGCAAAAATGGGTATGATCAAAAACAATGATGGTAAGGACCTAACAGAAGCAGAAGAGATCAAGAAAAGGTGGCAAGAATATATGGAAGATCTGTATAGGAAAGATAATAATATTGGAGATAGCTTTGACGGTGTGGTCAGTGAGTTAGAGCCAGATCCTGAAGAGTGAGGTTGAATGGGCCTTAAGAAGCATTGCTAATAACAAGGCAGCAGGAGATGACGGTATCCCAGCTGAACTGTTTAAAATCTTGCAAGATGATGCTGTCAAGGTGATGCATGCCATATGCCAGCAAATTTGGAAAACACAAGAATGGCCATCAGATTGGAAAAAATCAACTTATATCCCCATACCAAAAAAGGGAAGCACTAAAGAATGTTCAAACTATCGAACAGTGGCACTTATTTCACATGCCAGTAAGGTAATGCTCAAGATCTTGCAAGGTAGACTCCAGCAATTCATGGAGCGAGAATTGCCAGATGTACAAGCTGGGTTTAGAAAAGGCAGAGGAACTAGAGACCAAACTGCCAATATCCGCTGGATAATGGAGAAAGCCAGGGAGTTTCAGAAAAACATCTATTTTTGTTTTATTGACTATTCTAAAGCCTTTGACTGTGTGGATCATAACAAATTGTGGCAAGTTCTTGGTGGTATGGGGATACCAAGTCATCTTGTCTGCCTCCTGAGGAA
Source organism: Charina bottae (assembly GCA_023362775.1). Classification (NCBI taxonomy): domain Eukaryota; kingdom Metazoa; phylum Chordata; class Lepidosauria; order Squamata; family Charinaidae; genus Charina; species Charina bottae. Next base: position 3,550,223 of record JALMGJ010000029.1, on the reverse strand, counting down.
TCTGTGTAATGACCAAGTAGCAACGGTAAGAACAGAGCACGGAACAACGGACTGGTTTAAGATTGGGAAAGGAGTATGGCAGGGCTGTATACTCTCACCCTACCTATTCAACCTGTACGCAGAACACATCATGCGACGTGCTGGGCTTGAGGAATCCAAGGCTGGAGTTAAAATCGCTGGAAGAAACATTAACAATCTTAGATATGCAGATGATACCACTTTGATGGCTGAAAGCGAGGAGGAGTTGAGGAGCCTTATGACGAAGGTGAAAGAAGAAAGTGCAAAAGCTGGGTTGCAGTTAAACCTCAAAAAAACCAAGATTATGGCAACCAGCTTGATTGATAACTGGCAAATAGAGGGAGAAAAAGTGGAGGCAGTGACAGACTTTGTATTTCTAGGCGCAAAGATTACTGCAGACGCTGACTGCAGCCAGGAAATCAGAAGACGTCTACTTCTTGGGAGGAGAGCAATGGCAAATCTTGATAAAATAGTTAAGAGCAGAGACATCACACTGACAACAAAGGTCCGCATAGTTAAAGCAATGGTATTCCCTGTAGTAACCTATGGCTGTGAGAGCTGGACCATAAGGAAGGCTGAGCGAAGGAAGATAGATGCTTTTGAACTGTGGTGTTGGAGGAAAATTCTGAGAGTGCCTTGGACTGCAAGAAGATCAAACCAGTCCATACTCCAGGAAATAAAGCCAGACTTTATTTGATGGAATGATATTAAAGGCAAAACTGAAGTACTTTGGCCTCATAATGAGAAGACAGGATACCCTGGAGAAGAAGCTGATGCTAGGGAAGGTGGAAGGCAGAAGGAAGAGGGACCGACCAAGGGCAAGATGGATGGATGATATTCTGGAGGTGACGGACTCAACCATGGGGGAGCTGGGGGTGACAGCCAACAGGAAGCTCTGGCATGGGCTGGTCCATGAAGTCACGAAGAGTCGGAAGCGACTGAATGAATAAACAACAAAAACAGATGTTACATTCACAGTCCCAAATACCTTTTTATAACTGAATCCAAAGCCCTGCACAGTCCTAATTTCTAGGACTTGCTAATTGGGTCTTGAGCTTTGGGCTGGGAAAAGGTCCCTTTTTAGGATCTGAATAAGGGAAAATTGAGAATCTGGCTCCCAGAATGGAAGCTCTTAGCATTAAAGGGATTAAAATCCAGCTATGTCAGGCTTCCTCTGTTAGTTAAGGTTCATAAGACTGTCATAGCTGCTGTGGACTCTCTCTTTATTTCTGGGGTAGGGTCACAACTAATCACTCAACTTAGTGGAGCAAGACAGAATCACTACTTACATATAGCAGCTCTTCCATCTGCCTGTTAGAGATTCATTATGGAGTCATCATGGTAAGTTGACTCAATGCTACCTTTCAGCAGGGGATGAAATGAACACACTGAGCTGTGAAAAGCCCTTTTATATCTAGCCAATGAGTAGAACTAATGAGCCGCAAAGGGCCCACAAAACACCAGCTTCTATTCAACTGCCTATCAATAGAAGGTTGATACTCCCCATTGAACAGGTTAAATTTGCAAAGAGAAAGTAAGATGCTCTCTGCCTCTGATTCCAAAAGCATTTAGGCAAAGCCAATCGCAGCATAGACTCTCAAAATCATCTGCAGAGAACCTGGGAGGATTTGTTGTCTTCCCAAGGCAAATGTTTGGTCAATATTGAAAATGAAATTATGGGCTAGATAGTAGTTTGCCATAGTACAGCAGAGTGCTTAACATCTAATGGATCCTTATTATTACCATTAACATCCCTGTTTGGCAAACAAATGACTGCAGAAACACATCTTGCCAAGTTCAATCATGAGTGTCCCAATGCATATCGGAGGACAAATAAAAAGTGAAAAACAAACAAAAAGTACCATTGAAACACACACACACTAGAAATTAATATGGTCACTAAACATCTTTTGGTGGCACAGAGAAACTTTCAAAATATTAGAAAAGTTGGGACTGATGCAATGAATAGTTACTGTGTGCATGGCCCTTCAAGAGACTTTCAAATACAGGTAGTCCTCGACTTACGATCACAATTGGGACCAGAACTTCTGTTGCTAAGTGAGGCAGTTGTTAAGTGAGTCACACCCAACTTTATGACCTTTTTTGCCACAGTCATTAAGTGAATCACCATGGTCATTAAGTGAGTCACATGATCATTAAGCGAATCTGGCTTCCCCCATTGACTTTGCTTGTCAGAAGCCAGCTGGGAAGGTCGCAAATGGCAATCACATGACCCCGGGACGCTGCAACTATCGTAAATACATACCGGTTGCCAAGTGCCCGAATTTGTTCACATGACTGCGGGGATGCTGCAACAGTCGTCAGTGTGAAGACTGGTTATAAGTCACTCTTTTCAGTGACATCGTAACTTCGAATGGTCGCTAAATGAATGGTTGTAAGTCAAAGACTACCTGTAATGATCAAAGATAAGGAAGTTTTGGAATGAGCAAGAGAAAGAAACTCAAATACAGTATGGGTAGACAGGGAGAATCTTAGTACTTGATTATAAATGTATTATTCCGTTAGCTTTTGGCAGCTATTGTGTTAAGAATTTATTTATTTACTTTCTTATTTATTACATGTATTACTTTGCCAAATACCGAGGTTTCACAGCAATTCAGAATTGAAACTGGAAATACTAGAAACAATTAAAACAAGCATTAAAAATCCTAAAATCAGGGCTGTGGGATGCTTTGAGGAGGAGCTTCAGAATGCATGAGAGCATCCCAGCAGCCCTTTAAAGCCACCGTGACTTCTTCCAGACTTCCATCCAATCCTGAAAAAAAACCACGAGTGCTTTAGTACTTCCATTAAACACACGGCTGTTTTACTGAATGCCACCCATTCATAAAGGAGAGCAGCAAAATTCTCGGAGGAAATGGTCTGGAAAACCCTTCTTTCTCAAACTAGCGCGTCAACAAAATCCAGAAGACTTAAGACGTTATTTATGTTTTCTATTTCTTCTTTTTCACCATGTCAGTTGGTTGCAGTCTGCTTCCTGAAACTGAATTCTTATATGTCACTAGTGTCACCTCTTTCTTGGAAGCTGATCTGCGAATTGATCCACATCAAAGCTGCCACCATGCAGGTTCCGAAGAAGGCAGATGACAGCTGAGCTCATGAGCTGGAAGGCAGGAAGCTTAAATAATTACAATTTAGTATTATTTTCATAACTTTTGAAAAAGACCCACAACTCAGAGATAGACCAGATGCTTTTAGTGCAAAAGGTCCCTACTTCATTTCAAAACAGCTCCAGATGTCTATGTTCCTATGATGGCAATAGGACTTGGAAAACGAGCCAATTTATCTTTTGGCTCATGTGTGATGGACCTGAGATGGCTGCAAAGCTGAGTTACCTTTCTGTCTCTGCTTGAGACTTTGGGCATATCTTATTGATTTATTTATTTATTTATTTATTAGTTCAATTTATTCCCCGCCCATCTCCCATACAAGGGACTCTGGGCGGGTTACAACAGTTAAAAATTCAAAAGCTGTACAATTAAAATATCTAAAATATCTAAAAAATACAACCATATAAATAGATAAAAACCAAGAAGGGTAGGGAATCATAGCCGAAATCCTATTGCTATGGGGCTAGCCAACCGCAGGAGGCACTACCACCTCTGTCGTCCCAAGCCTGGTGTCAGAGCCAGGTCTTAAGGGCCTTCCGAAAGGCCAGGCGTGTAGGGGCCAGTCTCACCTCCGGGGGCAAGATATTCCATAAGGCGGGCGCTATAGCAGAGAAGGCACGTCTCCTGGACCCCACTAGATGGAATTCTCTTGTTGAGGGGGTCCGAAGCATGCCCTCTCTGCATTCACGGGTGGGGCGTTATCGGGACAAGACGGTCCCTCAGGTACCCTGGTCCTATGCCATATAGGGCTTTAAAGGTAATCACCAACACCTTGAATTGGACCCGGAAGCAAACTGGCAGCCAATGCAGCTTGCGAAGCAGAGGTGTTACATGTGCCAATGTCCTGGCACCCATAACTGCTTGCGCCGCCGCATTCTGCACCAGCTGAAGCTTCCGGATACTCTTCAAGGGTAGCCCCATGTAGAGCGCATTACAGTAGTCTATACGGGAGATGACAAGGGCGTGAGTGACTGTTCGGAGGGCCTCCCGATCCAGGAAAGGGATGAGCTGCTTATGAGTTGCTCCTGCTCCTGTCCTGTGCTCATTTTTATTTATTTATTATTTCAATTTATATGGCCGCCCATCTCAAATTCATGAGTTTGGGTGGCTAACAACAGTTAAAAACACCATAAAACATGTAACAGCAACACACACTGGTTTGAGTTAAAGCCTCTTTAAGAAAAAAAAATATGTTTGGGTGGAGACACTTTGGCAACAGTTTTCTTTTTTTTGCATATACTTTTTTATTAAGGATTTTGATTACAATAGTAAAAACTAATACAAAGTAAACTTAAAGAAAGAAAAAAGAACAGTAAGAAAGAATAAAAAGTGCAAGATAAAAGAAAAAGAAAGAGAAAAGAAAGAATGTGATAAAGAAAATAAATATATAAAGAAGTGACTTCCAACCTTCATTACAACAAGTATAGACAAATTTAGTAAGTCTTCACACTGTAAGGTTACAAACAGATACTGTATGTCTTCATCCCATACCTCATCCGTTATCTATAAGCAAATCCATAAAACATCAACTTTTCAATCCTGGTGTCAGCAAGAAGTTCGTAAAGGGTTGTCAGAACTTTGCAAATAAATGTCTTATTTTAACCGTGTCTTAATCTTTAGTTCATTCCAATATTGTCATAGGATTTGATTTCTCTTCTTCTTTACCCCTTAACACACACTTCTTCAAGGGTTTAACAAGCCTCTTTTGTAGATCCAATAAGAAAATACCGTATTTTCCGGCGTATAAGACGACTGGGCGTATAAGACGACCCCCAACTTTTCCATTTAAAATATAGAGTTTGGGATATACGCCGGAAAAAAAATAATTTAAAAATAATGGAGACAGGCCATATAAAGCCAGCTTATACTCTATCGCCTGTTCCAGGGAGAGAGAAAATTATCAATCAGATGTGGAATATGTGTAGATGTACAATCGTTAATTTTTAATGTAATGGCGGATTTATAGTATTTCTTTATTATTTATTGGGTTATTGGTGTTGCTCTCTGGGTACCATCTAGAATCTTTTTAAGACTGAGGAAGGTTTAAACCTCCCAAAATTTAACATATTTTTTACAAAAAAACCAAACCAAACCAAACCTGAGGAAATCCATAAAAATACTCTCCCAAATCCAAGAATCATAGAATGCATGAGTTGGAAGGAAATTGGACTAGGATGGGGTTTTGCTGCGAGGATTGGTGACAGGTAACCATTCAGCTCCCATTTGATAATCTCCAGCAAGGAGGAATCCACCATTGTTCTAAATATTTGGTTCCATTAAAAGGTAAAGGTTCCCCCCGCACATTTGTGCAGTCGTGTCCGACTCTAGGGGCCGGTGCTCATCTCCGTTTGTTAGCCGAAGAGCCAGCGTTGTCCGATAGCTATTTCCATCAGGGAATTCTGTCTAATATTCAGCTTGAATCTCCTTTCCTTTCATTTTAATCCAATAGTCCTTATCCTACTAACAGCTTCAAGGGAGAACTGATCTATCCTCTCTTCACACACACACACACACAGACACACACACCCTTAACCTGGAAACCACAGCCTCATACAATCCTGGCCAAATGCAGCCGCTCGCCGGAACGGAGCCCCCAGGGAAGAGCAGGAGGACGAGCGCGGGAGAAACGCGGGGAGTTTCTGGGCCCCCGCTCCATTTAAAGCACGGCTGGGAGGGGAAGGCGAGGCGAGGCGAAGCGAAGCGAGGCGCCCGTTGAGCGTTGTGGGCGACTTTGGAGCCCGTCGTGGAGCCACTGCGTTTTGCCCCCTCCCTTCCCAAGGCTGCTCCGAGGGAACGGAGCTTGCTCCCCCCTCCCCGCGTTTCTCCCGCGCTCGTCCTCCAGCGAGCGGCTGCACTTGGCCAGGAGAGGTCTTAAACGGCGAGTACTATTTTCCGGCACCCGGACGACACCCGGCATATAAGACGACCCCCGACTTTTGAGAAGATTTTCCTGGGTTAAAAAGTCGTCTTATACGCCGGAAAATACGGTATTTTCCAGGTCATTCTCTTGGTTTGTCATTTGTATTTCCCTTTTAATTTTTAAAACTTCAGCCAGTTTCTTTTGTATCCTTTTCCATATCGTTTTCTTGGCCTGTCATTTGTAGTTCCACTTTTGGTACTCTCTCTGTCTTGTCAGACAAAATTTGCTCCACATCTGTCATTCCCGCATTGACATCTTTTGGACATAATCTATCCATAGAATCAGATGTCATTACTGACACTGCTGATATTGTAGCTCCCAATTTCTGGCCCCATTCTTCAAAGATCTCCTTTAATATTTGCAATGTTATAACGTTTTGTGTCTTTTTGTAAGTCCCAGTTAACTGACACCAAAAACAGGTTTGTATTTTTTTCCCCTCCTATTTAGGTATTCAGTCCAGGTAATCAGTCCAGACTGGAGGCTACCATGTCCTCCCATTGGATGATTCTCTTGCTGCTGTGCCCTCCACCATTGTGCTATTGTAGCATTATTAGAGGGAGCTCTAGAAGACATTGGAGAACAAAGATACCATTGATTCAATTGAGGGGGGCATTCTTAGTTCTGCAAAGTAGGCAATGAATTGCTGGGGTTAGTCTGTAACAACACAAAGTGCAGCAGGAAAACATAGCTGAAGTTCCCGTTTGTAATGGGAGAGAGGGAGTACAGAATGATGTCATCTGTTCTTGCCCTCCAAGTTGTTGGCCTGTTCTGGTTATATAGCAGCCAGAAAGTTCAGATAAACCATTGTTAACTCTGCTTCCCGCCTCCTGCCAGTTTCTGAACTTCAGGTTCTGCAAGGAGAAAGCTGGCTTGAAGGTTTTACAAGAGCTATGATAAAAGATCTTTTGTACACATTCATTTTGCACATGTAAAGGGAATGGACATGCAACTTTTCACCTGAAGCATGGAAAACATCAAGGCTACTGGGGAGGAAACAGAAGTTGCATACATTTGTTATAGCAAAGTAGATGAAGATTCAAAATGTGCTTGTACAATGGGTTCATTTCTTGGATACCATTGTCTTTCTCTTGTGTGTTAAAATTTTCACATGTGTTTTCTATGTAAGATTATTTTTCTCAAAATATTTCATAAACATATAGAAAATACTTATGGACAGAAAGATTGGCTGCAATTTATCCAGACTCAAAATTTGACTTATTCCAGATGATACTTTCCCTTAATTTTCAATATGTAGATGAATATAAAAGACTAACTGCATGCAGATACTGCCTTTTTTCAGGCCTACATTATATTAAAACCAGTCTTGAGATCTATAAATCAGGTCGCTTAAACAATGAGGTTGTGTACTGTTGAAAACCAAGACAGTATATACAAGAATGGGAGGCAAAACTGTATTTGATTTGCTTTCTGGGTGAGCCATAAAGGGAAGTTCTTAGAAAAGTAATCTAAAGATTTATTTTAACAAATTGGATTATGATTTACTTCAAAATAGCAAACTCATATCCTTCTACCAGCCTCAGTACTTCATTTATACAAATGTATACACTGGGAAAGGGAGATAACCTCTAAAATTACTGCAGACTTCCTGTAACACTGCCATTTTTCTGAACTTTCCGTATGTCCTGTACTCTCAGCCGTTCCGGAAGAATGGGTAGATTGGTGGAGATTTCAAGATGATTCTCCTTCCTTGTTACTCTTATTAATTTAAGCAAGAAAGATACAGTAGTTCTTTCTGTAGGGAATTGCTTTGACATTGTCGACAATCCTGAATGTTTATGAATGCTATGTAGATCTGTCTCTTTAAGCACCTTCTTCTGCTTGCATGGCTCTTCGTAACAACGTTCTAAGGCTGATCCCTGTGTTTCCCATAAGAAAGTGTGCTTGAAGTGTGCTTTATTCTGGGCTATATGAAGTACCGAAAATCAATGTACGTGAAGCTCTTTCAGGTTTTGACTAACCTGTTTTCTTTTCTGAGTTGATACAATATATTGAAGTATATACTAACCAGATGGTCTGGATCCATGACATACCATACCACTAAAAGCCCCTGAGTTCGGATCCAAAATCTGCTCATATTTTATGATACCTTCCAGAGTGTTTGTTACATTTGGTCTAAGAGTTTTGAATAAGAAATTGTAGAAATTATTTTCATTTTAAATGAAATGGGGTACACTTTTCTTCAAACTATGTTTATGGTTGTAATGAACAGGTTAGACAAGGGCTTTCCAAACTTTTGCCGTTGGCAACACACCAACAGCTGGCGCACGAAACCCCGGAAGCACCGCCGCCAGCGCTTCTGGGTTGCTGCCGCCGCGCTTTCAGGGTTTTGCACGCCGTGGCGGCGGCAACAGTGGCGGAATCCTGGAACCCGGAAGTGCTGATGGCCCGCCGCTGCTGCGCACGCAATCAACACTTCTGGGTTGTCGCGTGACACACTTGGGGCCCCCAGGCGACAACGTACTGTGTCGCGACACACAGTTTGGAAAGCCCTGGGTTAGACCCTGTGATAAAGTCTTCTGCAAAATGTATTTAGCAGAGATGATTTTCATCAATAATTACATCTATAATCCTAAACAATTCTCTGACTTCCAATGTCTTGTATCAGACATACTTATCCACATGTTTTATACTTGGTTGATTAAGGAACAGGAAAAAAGAGAAGCATCAAGTCTCAGAAACTGCCTCTGCCTTTTCCAGATTTTTAGGATCAGTTTCAGATCACTAGACACTGAAATCTGAATTACATGAGTTAATTGGCTTAATTGAAAAAATATCAAAATACTTTGCAGATAAGGCATACCTAAGAATCCACCATGCTTCTGCTTACTGTACATTGTATGTTTTGCCTAACCCCAGGGGATATCTACCTACCTACCTACCTACCTACCTATCATCTAACATCTATCTTCTATCTATCACCTCTCTATCACACAAAACACCTGAGAAGCCTTGAGTTAAAGGGCAAATCTAGAAATGATAAAATAATAAATGTAGTTTATTATTGCAAATGAAATAATTGACTCTCAAGAAAACATTTGGAGGTCTTCCAAGTAAAAACGTATCCAAAAACTAGAATGACATGAAGGTTTATTGGCTTAGCATGACTTTTCTTTTTCACTGATATGCCATTATTTTGTATACACGGGAGATTCTTAAACAAATTTACAAGTCCAGGCATACAATGTAAATGGATTAGCTTCTATTCAGCTGTTCAGGGATCAGCATTTTTTTCCCATGTGAATGCTTCTGATAAAGTCTGCTTCTGCAAATATCACTCAGTAGGACAGGTTCTTACTCAGGCGTGGTAGTCAACACTGTCATCATTGCAGCAGTATTGGCTGGAGTGGATTTTATCAGGAGTGGTGACATGCTTAAGTACTACTTAATAGTGAACCCTCCCATAGGGCTATTGACAGGGCTGGCAGTCATTTCAGGCCCTGAGCCAAAACGGCTATCTTGTCCAATGGCCTGGGGATTATCATCATCATCATTATTCTGAATGTTACTTATCTGATTTTGTCCAGTGGTCATATTTCTTTAAATTATTTATCATCATCACCATCATCTATGCCCAGAGTCTTTTTAGAGTCAGGAGACCTCAAAATCCAATTATTCATCATCATCATCATCATCATCATCATCATCACCACCACCACCACCACCACCATCAAATTCTTATGTGATGTCACCAACCCCTAATGTTTTGGAAGATTCTTGCATGAAATTTTACAAATGTCATTTTTTTCTGATGTTTGGGCAATTTAAAAATACCCATTTTATTTTGAGGGGCTTCTTGGCTTTCATTTAATCTGGTGGGCCTCTTGGTATCCAAGGGTGCTGTTTTGGTAATCTGTGGACAGTAGTTTAGGGAAATTGAAGCATATGTTAGGGTTAACACATGCTCGTATAGCTCTTTAATTAGGCTAAGTATAACATTTTCTTTTTTTAAAATTAATTTTATGCTTACACAATTGAACTCCTTTTATCCCTTAGTTCCTGGATAACAAGGACAGAAAAAGCAGGAATGGATGTTCAGTGACATTCCCTGCAATGTCGTCTGTTGGGCATGGCAAGGGTGGGGAGGAATGAATGAAATATTGGAGGGTTAAGGTTTCAAAGCCTTGCTTAACTTGTATGGCCTAGTTTTATCAATATAAAATAAGGGAATAGTCTCCCTGAATTCTTTGCATGGGATGGGACACGTGTTCCGGTGTGAGAAGCTAAAAAATAAACTTAAAGAAATCAACAGCTACTTTCTCAGTGATCAGTAGTTCTCATAATGCATCATGGTGGTTGATGCAGGTGTTCACCATGCATGTAGGAGAAGCTGTTTCTTGAGGTCAAGTGATTCCACTGGGTGAGCTGGTGATTGAAACCTGACTTCCAGTCACCGCCGTTTTGAAGTCGTATGAAGGATTCCAAGCTTACAGCAAATGGTCATGAACATTCCAGCTGTGTGGTCATATTAGCATGATATAGTACCTTGACGTGCTCCAACACTAACATCAACAAGGAAAAGGGAGCGTGTGATGGTTGGTAAAGATTTACTTCTCAAGCATGCCCCTTGTTTGCTTGCAGTGATGAGTGACCTGCTGTCCTCAGCTCAAACAAGTTGCAAAAGGAAAAAAGAGAAATGGCACCCCGATTGCTGTCAAATGAATTTAGCATTCATCAAGTAAAAAGAGATAGATGGATTGCTACTGTTATCTAAATAACAGCGGCAATAAAAGTAGGCATTGCCTGGAGGGAGAAAAACAAAACCTTACAGTATAGAGTGGCAGTTTTTCTAATCACAGCATACATATGCATGAGAGAGGTTTTTTTATATATAGCTACCTTAAATCATTAATCTCTGGAATTAATAAATCACCAGCAAGGCCTATTTTTAGTATTTAGCTTAATTTTGAAGGGGAAAAAAGCTACTGTAACTGACAACTCTTTTGTCAGTTAACACTTTAAGTATCAACGGATAGGAGAAATGAGAGTGCATTTAACAACTTGAGAGATGATTTGGCTTCATTAAACTTGTAGAGCTGAGGGCCATTATTATGTTGTGGCTTTTAATCTTTTATGTTAAGAGTTTTAGGCAATTTTGCTGGAGAAAATTTCATTTTCCGGTGAGCTGGATACATTGAAGAAGAGCTGTGCTGACAGAAAGATAACCGTAATGGGGGGGGGGGGGGTGTCCACAGAGGGGGATGGGTCAAAAAAGACAAAATGGCAGCCCACCCTCTTCCTAAATGCGATTCATGTAAAAAAGAGGCAGGGCTTTCATCACAGCCACCATCTTGACTTTTTTGACCCCCTCCCATTACCCCAGTCATGAAGAAAAGCATGCCAGCCATTCTGGGTTTCCCTAAAGCACAGAGAGCAGGAAAGTCCTTATGGAGAGGGTTGATGATATTATAGGAACTGACTACATCAAGAAAATCTGATTTTAAAAAGCGGGCTCTTCTTGGAGGAACTGATAGTTCTACTAGGGTGGAAGGGAGAAAGATGACTTTGGGGAGGGGCAAATTTTTCTGGATCCACCCCTCCCAGTTTCCCTCCCCCAGTTTTGCCCCTTAAGCTCTTCCTCCTCCTCCCCCCAGCCCAGGTGGGATTGGCCCCCTCTCTATCTGTTGGGGCTGTCGCGGGAGGAAGCCAGGACTGATAGCTGTAATATTTTAAATTAGGAAAATCTGTATACTGTGGGGCACTCACAATGAGGCTCTCAAAGATTTATAGAGAATTGCCTGTATGGAATCTAAGGCACAATAACAAATCTGCAAATAATTTATAACAGGTGGCTAATGACCTTGGCTCTGAACATTTGTGTTTTAATACTTTACCAAGTTCCCTAATCAAAATAATTTACATCCTTCAAATAACAATAGTTATGACCTTTCCAAATGTTCAACTATTACAAGTTTCAGACTAAAGAATACACTTTGCAAAGTTTTGTGAGCACCTTTGCATACCTGCTTTACATGTTCCCATATTTACTGTACAGTCACAGCTGCTTTGTTCCCCAATTGGCAGGATTGGCACTATTTTGGAAAAAAGAACAGAAGTTTTTCTTTCTGGCCAGTCAAGAATCATGCTAGCAATATAACAGCATTATACTTTTCTGGAATAAATTACATTTGGATACTTTAAGAAATAACATATAGTCAGTTCTCAGGAAGGACTGTATTGCTTTTCTTCTGTATCTAGTTGCTGATAGTATCAGGGGGGCCTGCAGAGTGTGGTCAAAAAAGTCAAGATGTCGGCCCTGACAGCGGGATCAAAGTTCCACCCGTTTTTGGTGTGGAGCTTCAGTTGTACCACCATGGTGGCCATCTTAACTTCTTTTACCATTCCCTGCAGACAGCCCTGGATGGCAGAACGTCAAATCAAACTGCGGACAAAGGTTTCAGCCCATGCTCTTTATGAGCATATATTTTGACCCTGTTCGGAGGAATAATTCCACAGCCTGGTACAGGAGTGTGCAAATGTACTTTCAAAAAATCTTCTCTGGCACATACCCAGCAACAGCTATGTGATCAGAATGATCTGCAGGAGACAGCTTAATTCTTCTTTTCTCCAGACTATTACAACGTTAAACCTGCAGGGAATATACAGTATAATAATGATGGCCCTTTTTTCATAACTTGATTGAGAGGAGTTGCGTTATCTATTTATTGACAATGGTAAAATGGGCATACTGTCATGCACATGATTTTTCAGAATTATTTGTCAGTAAAAACCTGGCTTGTGAAAGCTTTGTGCCAATAGCACAGTCAATACCAACTCAGATTGGATTGGTTCCAGCAGAGCACCCCAGCCTTAATCCATTTAATTTTCCTATCCTTTAGCAAACTTGCATAACTGGATTCCTTACTTTAAGAGCCTGCATCTAAATCTTCTTTTGGAGGTACTAGTTACCCTCTAGTAACCTCTTACAAATGCATCATTTCCTTGTCTTTGTGCTCATTGGAGTTTCAGAATGGATATGTATTTTGTTAATTTGCAGTTGTCAAATCTCCTGTCATATCCAGAGGTGGTTTAAAATGAAGCCTTTGGAAGAAACATTTCTCCTAAAGTAAATTTTCACATGTCCAACATTTTCAGGCTTTTGATTGATTGATTGATTGATTGATATACAGTAATACAGCAGGCTTTTTTAAGCAGGGTCATTTCATTTCAGGGTGTGATTTCACAAAAAGGAAGAGAGATTTCTAAAGATTGTAAATACATTGAAAACACGAACACCAACTAGCAGTCAGAAGACACAAGTCTACTGGAAATCTACCCACACTAACCAAGTGCTCCACTACCAAAGCAATAACCCTACCTCCCACAAGAGGAGCTGTGTAAGAACACTATTCAGATGAGCACAAACGCACTGCAGCAACCCAGAACACCAGAAAAAGGAAATAGACCACTTATATAGCATCTTCCAGCAAAATGGATATCCACGCAACTTTATCAAAAAGTGCCTGACCACTCAACCCACCACAGCAAAACCAACAGAAGCTATGAAAAGGATTACACTGCCATACATCAGAAACATCTCAGAAACTACTAACAGACTGTTCCAACCACACGGCATCACCGTAACACACAAACCAACCAAAACCCTTCAGAACATCGTAAGTAAACCAAAAGACCCAGTAGCCAAAGAAGAAAAAGAGGAGTTATCTACAACATACAGTGTAAGGACTGTAACAGCCATTATGTAGGACAGACTGGCAGAAGACTAGCAGAACGCATCCATGAACACCAACTAGCAGTCAGAAGACAGGATGAAAACTCCTTAATCTTAAACACATGGACAGACTTAACCATGCTTTCAACTGGGAAACTGTGAGCATCTTAAACCAAGCCAAATCCAAAAACGCTAGAGAATTCCTGGAAGCTTGGCACTCAGACAAAGCAGCTATCAACAGACACATAGAGGTAAACAACATTTACATACCATTCATAAGAGACAATAGAAAAGCCAGAAGACCAGAACACCTCCTTGCCAGCAATCATCACCCAGATATGCAAAAATTAGCACCAAAGGAACAATCAAACAGCACAATATACCCTAATCAAGGAACTATTAACTCAGTCAACCAACCAAGCAGCAAACAGCAGCCCAATCAAGGAACTACTAAGGAGCAAACAACACCTCCACCAACACAAGCAGGACAAGCCATGGTATATAAACAGAGAGCAAGTCCCACTCCCTTTTCACACTGAAGATGTTGCCTAGCCTGGCAATGAAACGTCTGCAAGAAAACAACAAGGCTCAGAGAGCACCAAGGACCCCACATTGAAAACTAAATAGCAAACATTTTGTAAATGTGAGGCGTTTTCCTGGATGCTTTTCTTTTCCTTAGATACTCATGCTCGCCCAACTGACTCTTAACAAGGAAGCTAAGGAGTGTCAAACTTAGGTAGTATTGGAAGTAAAACCACCAAGAAATCCCTGGATTTGTTGATTCAACTCCACTACTAATCCAATTCTAGAAACACCCCTCTGGCATATCCACAGGAAACACCAGGAGTCAATGTCAACTTGAAGGATACTTTAGTCTTAAATATTACAAGAGCCATTGGGGTCTTAAAAGCTACACTGCAGCATTTATCCATTCATTGGCGATCACTCGTAGCCGAGTAAGATTGTCTTCCAAAGGTAAAATTTTAACGGTGGATCCGTAAGTGGCTATAAAGGCCAATTCTGGATCCGCACAACCTCCCACAATGAGGGCATAGGTTTCCGGGTGGGAGACGGTCATGATGAGGGTTTGCCTGATGTGCCTTCCTTTTAGCTCTTTTCTCCTTTTCGCCCTGTACTCGTGCTTCTTCAAAGTCCATAGCGCCATTAATAAAGGATGACCTCCAATTGAAACGCTCATGAGTTAGGGCTTCCCAGTTCTCAATGCTGATATTACATTTTTTTTAAATTAGCTTTGAGAGTATCTTTGAATCTCTTTTGCTGTCCACCAATATTCCGTTTTCCATTCTTAAGTTGGGAGTAAAGTAGCTGCTTTGGAAGATGATGGTCAGGCATTCGAACAACATGACCGGTCCAGCGAAGTTGATGTTGGATGATCATTGTTTCAATGCTGGTGGTTTTCGCTTCTTCTAATACGCTAACATTAGTCCGCCTATCTTCCCAAGTAATTTGCAGAATTTTTCGGAGGCAGCGTTGATGGAATCTTTCAAGAAGTTGGAGGTGGCGTTTGTAGAGGGTCCATGTTTCACAGGCGTACAGAAGGGTTGGTAGTACAATGGCTTTGTAAACAAGCATTTTGGTCTCCCTGCGTATGTCCCGATCCTCAAACACTCTACGCTTCATTCGGGAGAAAGCTACACTCGCAGAGCTCAGGCGATGCTGAATTTCAGCGTCGATGTCGGCTTTTGTAGATAGATGGCTGCCGAGATAAGAAAAGTGATCGACATTTTCTAGTGATACACCTTTAAGCTGGATTGATGGCGCTGCAGAGGGATTGGTTCGAACTTGCTGGTAAAGCACTTTGGTTTTTTTAATGTTAATCGAGAGGCCGAGTTTTTCATATGCTTCTGCAAAGATGTTTAGGATAGTTTGAAGATCTTCCTCGGAGTGTGCACAGACTACGTTATCATCAGCATATTGAAGTTCTATAACAGAAGTTGCAATTACCTTATTTTTTGCTTTCAGCCTACTAAGATTAAAAAGCTTTCCATCTGTTCGATATATAATTTCTACACCAGTAGGAAGTTTCTCTTCAACAAGGTGCATAATCATAGCGATGAAGATAGCGAATAAGGTTGGAGCAATAACACATCCCTGTTTAACGCCGGATTCCACTTTAAATGGATCGCTTTGAGAGCCATTGTTATTCAGGATTGTTGCCATCATGTCGTCATGGAGTAACCGCAAGATGTTCACAAATTTATCAGGGCATCCGATTTTCAGAAGGATGGTCCAGAGAGCAGTACGATTTACAGTATCAAAGGCTTTAGTCAGATCAATAAATGCCATGTATAGAGGGCGGTTTTGCTCCTTGCATTTTTCTTGAAGCTGTCGTGCAGTGAAGATCATATCCACTGTTCCCCTGGAAGGGCGGAAACCATTTTGCGTTTCAGGGAGGATGTCTTCTGATACAGATAGGAGACGGTTTGCAATTATCTTTGCCAGGATTTTGCCTGCTGTGGCTAGAAGGGAGATGCCTCGATAGTTTCCACAGTCTGTTCTATCACCCTTTTTAAAGAGAGTGATAATTATGGCATCCCTAAAGTCTGCTGGAATCTCCTCCCTCCTCCAGATTTTTTCAATGAGCTTATGAAGTTGTTGTGTAAGTTCAGGCCCGCCTTCTTTAAAGACTTCAGCAGGAATCCCATCAGGTCCACTAGCTTTGTTATTTTTCATTTGTTTAGTGGCTTTACTGACTTCCTCCAAACTAGGGGGTACTGCAAGCTCATTTCTTATTTGTTTTTGCGGGATTTGCAAGAAGACTTCATCAGCCACAGTAGAGTGACGATTAAGGAGATTGTAGTAATGCTCTTTCCAGCGCAGTGCAATAGACTCTTTGTCCTTTAGAAGTTTAGCACCATCTACTGAGCGTAAGGGATTTGTACCATGGTTTGTTGGTCCATAGATGGCCTTTATGGCATTAAAAAAGCCCCGTGCATCATGAGCATCTGCAAAATGTTGGGTTTCTTGGGCTTTTTTTATCCACCATATGTTCTTAAGTTCTCTAGTTCTTCTTTGAACTTCTGCTTTTGCACTGGCGTAGATTTTTTTCTTAACGGCACAGTTAATATCTTTTTGCCATATCTGGAAGGCTTTCCTTTTCTTGTCAATAATATGTTCAATCTCACTATCGTTCTCATCAAACCAGTCCTGATGTCTCTTAGTCTGGTATCCGATAGTTTGTTCACAGGCTGAAATAATAGAAGTCTTCAATTTACTCCAGTGTTCCTCAACATTTTCAGGAAGTTCCATAGGCAGATGTTCCTTGAGAGTTGATTGAAAGCAAGCTCGTTTGATAGGATCTTGAAGGGCCAGTGTATTCATTTTACGCCTTGGTTTTCTTCCTTGGAGCCTACGATGAGGGACAATCTTTATGGCCATCGTGGATCGAATTAATCGATGGTCTGTCCAGCAGTCATCGGCGCTCGTCATGGCTCTGGTGAGAAGTACATCACGGCGATCTCTAGCACGGACAATTACATAATCTAAAAGATGCCAGTGCTTCGACCGTGGGTGCTTCCATGATGTTTTAAATTTATTTTTCTGGCGAAAGAGTGTGTTAGTAATGACAAGGTTATGCTCTGCACATTTAGTCAGAAGTAAGATTCCATTCGTGTTGCTGTTGTCAACTCCTTCTTTCCCAATGATCCCTGGCCACAAATCAAAATCACGCCCAACTCTTGCATTGAAATCGCCCAGGAGGATAATTTTATCCTCCTTTGGTATCTCTGATAAGATGGTGTCCAGCTGGGTATAAAATTTTTCCTTGATATCCTCATCTGCATCTAGTGTTGGTGCGTAAGCACTTAGGATAGTTGCCTGTTGGTTTTTGGCGAGTTTTATTCGCAGAGTTGAGAGTCGTTCGTTAATCCCAGTGGGAACTTCTGACAAGAGCTTCACAAGGTCGTTTTTGATAGCAAAGCCTACCCCATGTATTCGTCGTTCTTGTTCAGGCAGTCCTTTCCAAAAGAAGGTATAACCTCCTTTTTCTTCCTTCAACTGTCCTTCTCCTGCTCTTCGAGTTTCTTGGAGTGCTGCTATATCAATATTAAAACGTCTCAGCTCCCTTGCAATAATGGCAGTCCTACGTTCAGGTCGTTCACTATCCATATTGTCTTGCAGTGTCCGTATATTCCATGTTCCAAAATTCATGTGTTTTTTACGACCGCTAGATGGTGACCCCACTGGTCGCGGTAATCCAGTCAGGGAGAAAAATGAGGCAGACTATGTTTAGGGCACCTTTTCTAGCCCCCTCCCCATATGGGGTGAGCAGAGTGGATTCTAAATAGGGCTGCTCAGTCGTGGATACAGCTGCCGAACTACTCAACTGCCTCGATCCTTGAGTCAGGGCGACTGAATCCGTATCCACCGCCCATGTGCTGGTCCATGACTAGGAGCTTCCGGATTTCACAGTCCTGCCCCCGTTGCCATTTGTCAGTCGCCATGGGACTTTTGGTTGTTTTGGGTTTGGTGTGGTTGGAAGACGCCTGTGCGTGTATTTGTTTTATGTGTGGAGATCGGTGCACAACGATCAGCACACAACCTTCACAGAAAAAGGCTCTAATCCAATGGCATGGATACCATGACGATTGGTGACCTTTTGTCTGCTGCAGCCTTCATCCGCCTTCGCAGCCGTTGTAACAATACACCTTGTTATCTTCCGCCTGTTCTGCCGTTGAGGACTTTCTTGGATCGTTCTTTGTCTGGTTCCTCCCCCTGGACCTTACCGCCATGGGTGACCCTGCCAGGAGTACATGACTCCCGACGGCTTCGCTCACAGGGTTCATTGGGAACACACAAGCCCACTCACCACAACAAGGTGACAGCTGGAGAGGGTGAAGGAGGATGGAAGACAAAGACCCCCTGCTTTGGTGCCCTGACGTGGAGGTACGGCAAAGTGGAGAAGGAAGCACAGCTTGCAGAGATGTCCACAAGGTATGGCTGAAAAAGTTAAGATGGCAGCTGCAATGGTATGATCAAAGCTCTACCAGCTTCAATCGCACCATCACAACCAACATCTTGACTTTTTTACCACTGCAGACTCTGCAAGACTGCACATCTCCACTCTGCTACACATTTATGAGTCTCCAGTAGTTTCCACTTCTCTTCTTTCACATCCATAATGTCTTGTTTGACTTAACTTGCATAGGTTGCCCTACTCCACCCCATATTAACGGCTGACTAAGAAATATGCAGTAGGATATTGGAGTTAGGTTAAACTGTAGTAGACCAGAGGCAAAGAGCATGTTGCCCTCCAGATGTTGCTGAATCACAACTTCTAACAGGAGCAATGGTGAAAGATGCTGGGAAGTGTAGCTGGGGAACACATAGAGGGTTGTAAGATCCCTACTTGCACTAGGCCTTATATCTGAGAGTGTGAAACCTTTGACCAGCATCACTCATGGAAACCCCTGAATTCACATAGCAGAGTGGGGGATGAGATGTCATCCAAAACTACTGCTATGTAATCTTGCAATGTTGCAACATTGATTTATCCATTTATTTATTTAGTGTCATCAAGTCATTGTCGACTCTTAGTGATATATAGATTTTCTCCATGACGATCTATCCCTAACCTGTACTTTCAAGTCTCCCAACGATGCACCCATCCCACTGAAATTGAGTCCATCCACCTTGTGCTGTGTGTCTTCGCATAAAGTGTCTGAAGTAGGAAATTTGGAGCCTGAATTTTTGTACCTTGAGTGAGAGGCACAAATGTTGCAACATAGCCATTGCAAAATATCAAGCTTAGCATCAAATACTGGTTATTCATTTAGAAAAACAAAATCATTTTATTTTTTGGCCCCTGGAGCAGGTGCTTTACTAATGGCTATGCAATTTACACATGACAGAGTTATGATATACAGTATTTTGTATCCAAATATGCACTCAGGAATACATGATTTATTTCTCCTTCAATCTGGAAGACAGGTTTTTATACATAGATGAAATATATTGCTTTTGTATTGGCTGATAACTGCCTTTATTCTGTTGTTTATTTCATCTCTTTTCCCAAATACCTCCAGGAGTATCTCTTTACCTAATTTCTCTACAGTTATATAATTGTAACACAGCATCCCAATTTGTAGAAAGATTGTATCCCAATTTTTATTTTTATTTTTTTTAAAATGAATCTCTGGCAACACATTTATCTTTTAGACAGGAGAAATCATCTCCATGCTCATGCTTTGGCTACTAGAGGTTAAAGAACTTTCAGAAAAAACAATTCAGGATGTGAAGCTGTCCTATAAAAAGCAAACTTCATGGTACAGTTCTGCATTGTGTGTTACTGGTTTCTGAATTGAAGACACAATTAGTTGTCAACTTTTCTTCTGTCCTGAAAACCACCCGGAGTCCCTCTTTCGGGGGGAGATGGGTGGTGGCGAAATTTGATAAATAAATAAACAAATAAATAAATAAAATTGTAACACTTTAAATCAGAGCTTTCCAAACATTTCATGTTGGTGACACACACCAACGGCGGTGTCCTGGTGTGTCGCATGCAAACGCGGCAGCGGCAGCACTGATTGGCAGGGGTGCCACTCCTTACGGTTCCCCCCATCAGCGCTTCTGGGTTTGCGTGCGACACACCAGGACACCGCAGGCGACACAGTAGTGTGTCACGACACACACTTTGGAAAGCTATGCTTTAAATGCTTCTTTCCTGCACTTTCATCCTCTACCAACTCTGTGTCTACAGTGTATGTTTAACAAGGATCTCTGCAAGGTATAGTAAACAAAGAAAAAGAAACAACAAGATGGCAGCTACAAACAGTGTGATTGAAGCTCAGCCTGTTTTATGTGTGTCACACAAACTCTGCCTGTTTTTATGTGCAATTCAGATAAAAAACAAGGGGAGTTTCGACTGCATCCTCATGATTGCCATCTTGACTTGTTTGAGCATGCCCTGTTGAGATCCCTGTATATTTATAAGCTTTCTCGTGATCTAGAATCTTAACTTGCTATTCCAGATTTGAGCCAGCAATTACATATACTCTACTTTGACAAATTCTAATTGGGGTGTTCAATAGAGTTGGGATTTGATGGCCAAACTGGAACCATCCAAGATAAAACCTTTTAAATGAACACTAAGGGTCTATTGGTTAAAAAAAAAAAGTGGATCAATTTCTACAATGTTGGGGATGATAATGTTGATAGTGTAGTTATGAGTTGGGTCATACATGTTCCTCAGCTTGATTATTTAGGAAATGATGGCCTTGTTAGGGCTATACTTTAAGAATTTCCCATTATCAGTGGCATCTGAATATAGGAACCATGTGATCAGGACCATTTTCTATCTGCTTATCACTCATCAAGAACCATGTGGTTTTTGTATAGGTCTGCCCTTCATAGCCAGCAGTCCCGGAACAGAAAGGAATCTTGTCATCTGTTGAACTAATGTAGTTCTCCAAGCCTGACATAATTTCTGAAGTAACAGAATTGCCCCTGACAACTGCAATCAAGCTGCAAGGGCACAGATAAACCAGGAAATTGGTTTATACCCATTAGAAACTTTAAAGCAGATGTTTGAAGAACACATGGACAAATGTGTGTGGAATTGCTAGAATCAAATATTGGCTGGCCCTGACTTACACAAATTCTGCCTGGTATGTTCCATCTGGTTTTTCAGGACACACATGTTGATAAAAATGAGTTTCACAGGAATGCCTACAGACAGGGCATCAAATGGGTGGGGGCAGGATTATTAAATGTGATTCTAACATATGGATTCCCACCACACATTCATCTGGCTCATTCCTCTTTCAGCCTCCATTTTGGACCTAAATTTTTAAAAATGATATACATAAAGAAATGGGGGGAGAAATTAATTTGGTTTCCATTTTCATATAAACTGGAACACATTTTTCATTCAATTGTCACAGTTTTTTTATGTTAAGGTGCAGTTACCAAGTGAAAAACACATATAAGACTGTAAACATTAGAAAAAAAAAATCATATATGTAAATTTATTGGCCAAAATTGGTATTTTTGTTTAAAAGATATCATTTTATATGATATTTGAAGCAGATATTATGTGCATTTATGTGTGTAAATGTCTGAGGGTGTTTGTGTATCTATAATATATATCTATATCTATATCTATATATCTATATCTATATCATCTATATCTATATCTGTATCATCTATATCTATATCTATATATCATCTATATCTATATCTATCTAAATCTCTATACATATAGATATATCTCAGAATTGTTGGAATCCGGCAAATCAAGCATGCCTCATTAGCATATGGGTGATTGCTCTAGGAGGCAAACTCTGTGCTACTAGAGGAAGCTGTTTGTTGCCCCTCCCACTTCTTCACTCTCTCTGATTCTTCCACTGATGGGGTATGATGCACGTGCCTGAACTCCTCTTCATGGAGAGGCCATGTGCTAGGCCTCAAGCCCCTTTCTCCACACAGCCTCTGGCAGAAAACAGGGCCAGAGGTATTCAGTTTAGGGAACAGAAAGAAGAACTGAAACCAATTATCTACTGAAATGGCTGTACCTGGATCGAATAAATGTAAGAACTCTTTTGTACTTACTTTTTGTACCTGCAATGTCTAAGCGTGTGTTTCTTTATGCTTGGGTGGGCTAAAAGTGTAAGAATAAGAACCTGAATCTCTCTAATGTGTTCACAGGCTGTGTTTTTAAACAATATTCCTTTCTCTGTGCACAAGTTTACACAATGTTAAGCTCTGCTCCATTCACTGGTTCTAACAGGCCACTGAATGATCTTCAAGAATGAAATGGAAAAATGTGCTTAAAGCTTGAAAAAAAAGGCAAGCTATAAAAAGCAAAGTGGAGAGATCTGTTCCTCCCAACACTAACTGTGACAATCATAATCTATCACACCCAAGAAAACAGCTGGCATTGAACTCTTTCTCCCCTCAACATCTGGATCTAACTCTCCTTCGGCATATTTGTTTTGAAGAAACATTATCTAAAACCATAATAATAATAATAAAAAATAACTTTTATTAAGCTAAAGTAAAGCAGCTTGTTTACAGTAACTGCAACAAAAAGAAAGTCTAGCTTCAGAGTGGCTAAATTATTTATATTCTCTTGTCACTGGGTTTGAAGAATGTACAGTGACTAACAATTATTTGTAAACAGGATGGATGATAAAGCCCTTTGTTAAAGAGAGAGAGAGAGGGAGAGAGAGAGAGAGAAAAGACTTAAGCAAGTTTATACATGTAATTCCCACTTGGCCTTTTCTTGGGACCAAGTGAAGGATACAAATATTTATGGACTAAAGAATCAAGAATTCATTTAGGTACCCTGTTGTAATGTAGGAGAGAGCATCAGTTTGGCATTTATCATGCTAAGGAAGTCCAACAATGGGTTGAATGCACCCTGAATACCCATTACGTTGGAAGAGGGAGCCTCCCAGACTTAGGCAGACTAGAAATGTGACAATTATTAAATTAAAATAAATCAAATCAAATCAAATCAAATCAAATTAAATGAGACATTTGAAGGGAGGTTTACCTTCTTACATTGTTACAAACACTGAACTAATCGAATAGATCCCAATTATGTCATTAAATAAAAATACAAAGTGTACTAGAGTTACTCCAGTAATTGAGACCACAAATAAATAAATAAATAATCAAATACATAATTGATTATTGACAGTGGTACAGTAGTACATGAACAGGCAGCAGAGTCAAACGCAATACAACCGTATTGCAGAAGCCAAAGTGGCTTGAAACGGGGGTGTTCTAAGGGAGTCAGAAAAGTCAAGATGGTGGTCGTCACTATGTAATCAAAGCTGTGCCCGTTTTTGCATGCAGTGAGTGTGCATCACAAGTAAAAAGGGATGTGGCTTCTATCATGCAACCACCATCTCAAAGTTTTTGACCCACCCCTGCAGATGCCCCTCATGGTAAAGGGAAAGCAACTGTACTCTGTCATTATGCACAGTATTGAGTCTTATAGGATCTCACATAAAATAATCTAGTAAAATAAGAAAAAAAATACATATGGGGGGTTGCAGAATTCCAGACTAAAATGCCAAACGAAAACTGAAAAGTAAAACTTAAGTCTATCCTTTCAAAGAATTCAGACTTTCTTTAAAGACAAAAAATAGTTCTCCATTTTGACATATGGAATCGATAGAGCTACCTAAGACGTGGTCAGAGCCTTGGCCTGCCTCGGTTTTTCCCAACTTTGAAAGCTGTCCTGCTGCAAGCTGCACAAACTGTTTTTGGAAACTGTCTTCCTCCTCAAAACTAGGTTGCTGATCACCATATGATGTTGGCTTGCTGTTCTTTGAAAATGACCCGTTTGGATGAAAAACCAGTGGCAAGGTTCAATGAATCCAAACAGTGGCATTTAGAATAACAATGCATAATTATATCATTCAGGAGTAAGAAGAACCAAAAGTATTGTTTAATCTGAACTGGGAAAGTATCATTTCCTTACCTGATACAGAATGGATGCATACCTTCTAGAGCAGGGTTTCTCAACCTTGGCAACTTTAAGATATGTGGACTTCAAATCCCAGAATTCCCCAGCCAGCCTTAAGGTTGCCAAGGTTGAGAAACTGCCTGCAAATATTTAATCTTGTATTTTTCTAATATGATTTCCTTTTGCAGAAAGAGAGGAAAGATGGCTACCCTACTGTGTATGTGGGGATAGAAGTTGCAGCTACACGGCCCAGGCAGCTGCAACAGCCCCAACCCGGCCCTGCATCCACCACAGCAAAATCCCTCACCTCCATGCTCCTGTGATTAAACAAAAAGACAGCTCCCATCCACCCCAACAACACCTTCATCTCGCTTCAGAGCACAAGTCCCCTCTGAAAGCTGATAGATGGCCTCCTCCATTGTCACCTCTGCCAGACTGGTCTGGTAGGGAAACCGTCCCAGAATACTTCTCCACCGTCCAGTCCAAAACATAATACCTCCAACCACCCATAACAAATGGGAAATGTACAGAACTAGAGATAGGTTAATACAGTGTTTCTCAACCTTGGCGACTTTAAGATATGTGGACTTCAACTGAAGAGCCACTTCAATGCTGGCTGGGGAATTCTGGGAGTTGAAGTCCACATATCTTAAAGTTGCCAAGGTTGAGAAACCCTGTTCTATAGCCTGAAAAATCTTGTATTTTTCTAATATGATTTCCTTTTGCAGAAAGAGAGGAAAGTTGTATTTTCCTGCCATGACAAGTAAGCAAACACATTGCAGAAAATTGGAAAATAACCTTTACTCTGAGAGGTAAAATTAAAGCCATGGCAGAGAATATTATCTATAATAATATTAACCAGAACCAGATAGTAATAAAACAGACATATTTATAGCTGTTTTATTATTTTACATTTTTATGGAAAAGAAACCTTCATCTTCTCTGCAAAATCCTATGTATGATTATCCAAAAGGAAAGATTTATAGATCACAGTAAGGCTTACACACTTATAAGTAACTTTAACACTTGTAAATGTGTTTAGAACTCCTGCCTTAAAGTGTTGATGATTACTATCTAGACACTGTATATACTATTGTGTGGGAATTAGGGTTTGGAAAAGTGAGGATCAGTGGAACTTTATTCATCACACTCAACCTGGTATTATCATTACTGATCTACAAATTCTGATTTGGTTATGCTGCATGGCTGTGTCTGACCCTGTTGGCTGGCCATGGGGAGGGGTCACGAACACCATAAGGGGTGGAAAGTCTTGCAAAAAGCCAAACAGTGAAATGATTTTTTTCC
This sequence comes from Charina bottae, assembly GCA_023362775.1. Classification (NCBI taxonomy): domain Eukaryota; kingdom Metazoa; phylum Chordata; class Lepidosauria; order Squamata; family Charinaidae; genus Charina; species Charina bottae. The sequence goes on along the minus strand of JALMGJ010000029.1, from coordinate 3,524,724 downwards.
CTGCCTTCTATAGAAGTCCCATGCTGACCAAGACAAAAAGCCCCTCAGATTTATGTATCACAGCAATAAACTATTCCTGTTTGTCCCCTAGTACCTGCAGAGGAATTGGAGGTCTGAGGGATAGAAACCCCTATTTGTGAGACTTGAAAGAAAAAAGGAACTGGAATCACACATTTCGGAGAAAGTTCACACTTCACAGCAAATTCCATTTATTTATTTATTGCTGGTCTCTGGAGCAAAAGATGGTCACCAGAAGAGGCTGGGATTGGTAGATAAATTGAAAATGCCTTTGTTATTCCAGTCAGGGAGCACAAAGAAGGGATCAATGTCACAAATCTTTCTCTCGTTTTTCCTTAGGCAGAATGTGCCAAATGGTTCACCTGAGGCATAGCAGACAGCTAAAGCATGTCTTCAAAAATATAGCGGCCAAACTATGATTGTTCGTTTGACACTGTGCTCCCTCAGTCCTAAAGGAAGAAGTAATAATAAACTAGGATCATCTTACAAATCAAGCATCCCAATGACAGGCACTGGGAAATCTGGAAGCATCACCATTGCCCAGAGAGTATATTCCCATTTCAGAGGGTCTAGTATCTGGACAAAGGACTCTAAAAGGCACTATTAACCATACTGGACTGTAACTGTAAGATAATTGCCTGGCCAATTGTTTTGAGATTTGATCTCATCTACAAACAGCAATAAACTTATAATGCTGGCTGCATGTATTTCTTAGATCAGCTCATGTACTAGTAATAGCCTGGATCATAAACACTTGGACAAGCATCTAGAGAACCATCTTTGTACAAACCCTAAGTATTGCAACCAAGTATCTCCAAAGATACTTTAGGGGGCGTGGTGGCTCAGCAGCTAAGACGCCAGGCTTGTTGATCGGAAGGTCGCAAGTTGGGAGGTTCGAATCCCTAGCCCCGCGTGACGGAGTGACCTCCCGCACTAGCTCAAGCTCTTGCCAACCTAGCAATTTGAAAGCATGCAAATGCAAATAGATGAATAGGTACCACTTCGATGAATAGGTACCACTTCGGTGGGTAGGTAACAGCGTTCCGCGCGCATCATGCGGCCACATGACCGTGGAAGCGTCTTCGGACAACGCTGGCTGTTCAGCTAACAAACGGAGATGAGCACCGGCCCCTAGAGTCAGACACGGCTGCACAAATGTGCGGGGGGAACCTTTACCTATCTCCAAAGAGGTGGTTTAAACAAATAGGAACAAATTCAGAAAAACATGCAAAGTCAGTTCTGTAGCTCTTTGGACAATAGATAGAGTGTCACAAACTGAAAGTTCGTACTCATTGAAGGAGTTATATACAGAGGAGTTATATACAGAGATAAAATAGCATGCCAATAATCTTTGGGATGGGTTTTATATGGAGGGATACTCAACTGTGTGATTACTCTCCAGAGATGGGAGACTGTCTTTTCTCCTACAGACAGGTTTACTTTTATTGCATAACAGGCTGTTATTGCATAACAGACTGTTTGATCCTTCACCTTCTCTTCAAGGAACTTTTACACATGCCTCAGATCTGAGTTGGTCCCTTTTCCAGCTTGTCCATCAGCAAAAAGAGAGGGAGCGGCTCAGATTGCAGCAAACAGTTGAGTCAGAGCAAGGGCCAAAAAAGTAACTCTGTCCAGATGGTACAGCAGTGCACTGCACACCATTACATTATAAAAACAGGGGTTACAAATGGAAATATTCCTAACAAAAGCCAGTACGCCCTTTTATGCTTTGATTTAAACAAAAGAGATATTCTAAAAGTTCTGTAAATTTTAAGAAGCCAAAAGATTAAAAACAAAGGTATATCTAATGTATATATTGTCCATGTTATAGAAGAGAAGCTAATTATATTTCCTATGGTCCTTGTAACTATTCTGTAGTATTCAGTGATTATTGGAATCACAACTGACAATATTGTTTCACAAAGTTCAATTTGTAATCTTATAGAAAGTGGAAAAAAAACCCTGAACAATGTTAGTAGTAACATTTAATGTCTGTATCCTTGCATTAATCACAAGTTTTTTGTGTATACTGAGAACACTATATAAACACAATTTTTAAAATATTTTAAGCATCATTTAAAATTATTTTTAAATAATGTTTAAAATAGTAAATCCGGTATCTTTCACTTCATTTTAGCTAGATTGTGCCTTCAGAACATTTTCCATATCTCTCATCAGCAGGATGGGATGGACATGAATAGTATGGTGGATTTATAGAGGGACTACAAGGTGCATAAAAAGGTTCCCCCCACACATTTGTGCAGTCGTGTCCGACTCTAGGGGCCAGTGCTCATCTCCGTTTGTCAGCTGAAGAGCCAGCGTTGTCCAAAGACGCTTCCACGGTCATGTGGCCGGCATGACACACGCAGAACACTGTTACCTACTGACCAAAGTGGTACCTATTAATCTACTTGCATTTGCATGCTTTCGAATTGCTAGGTTGGGAGACTTACCATGAGAGAAAGGTGACAGACCTACCATGAAAGACACCAGGCTTGTCAATCGCAAGTTCAGAGGTTCGAATCCCTAGCCCCGCGTGACAGAGTGAGCTCCCACACTCGCCCCAGCTCTTGCCAACCCAGCAATTCGAAAGCATGCAAATGCAAGTAGATTAATAGGTACCACTTCAGTGGGTAGGTAACAGCATTCCGCGCGTGTCATGCGGCCACATGACCGTGGAAGCGTCTTCGGACAACGCTGGCTCTTCGGCTAACAAATGGAGATGAGCACCGGCCCCTAGAGTCTGACACGACTGCACAAATGTGCGGGGGGAACCTTTACCTTTACCTAAGGCACATAAATAAGAAAAATTCATATGAGGAAAGGTTGCAGCATTTGAACCAACAACTGAGAGCCATTTATTTACCTTTTGAGAGGATCTGTTTTTCACCAGAGATAGATTTCAAAAGTAGCAACCCATGCCTGTTTTCTTCTTGCATGGCTCAGGTTTCCAAATCTCTCTGTACTCTTAAGGGGCCTTTCATATTTATGAGTTTCATCCCACAGAATGTAGAATGGACTGCCTTCAAGAGGATAAGCTCATAAACTCATATTTTCAAAGTTCTATGGCAAGGCTATATACTCTCCCCTTATTTATTCAACCTATATGCTGAATATATATTAAGGGAAGCTGGATTGGAAGAAGATGAGCATGGTTTTAAAATTGGAGGAAGAAACATCAATAACCTGTGCTGTGCTGATGACACTACCCTGATACCAAAAATGTAAAGGATCTGCAAGGTCTACTAATAAAAGTCAAGAAGCACAGTGAATAAATGGGACTAAAATTAAATATAAAAAAGACCAAACTAATGACAACAAGTAGAACAACCAGCCTTAGAAGTGACAATGAAGATATTGAAGTGGTGATAGCTTCTGCCTTTTAGGATCAACCATCGACAGTAAAGGAACAAGCAGAAAGAAAGCAGTCACTTGGTAGAGCAGCCATAAAGGACTTGGAAAAGATATTCAGATGCCATGATGTGTCTATACCTACAAAGATCAGAATACTACAAGTAATGGTATTCCCCGTGATGCTCTATGGAAGTGAAACTTTGAAGAAACAGGATAGGAAGAGTATTAATGCTTTTGAACTTTGGTGTTGGAGAACACTCCTGAGATTATCATGGTCAGCCAAGAAAAAAAAATTCAGAATTATTTCAAAATAATTATATAAAAATTTGGAAGGAAATAAAACGAGACTTACAAAATTGGGAAAAACTTCAGATTTCTTTCTTAGGTAGAATTTCTACAATCAAAATGAACATTCTCCCAAGGATTCTATTTTTATTTCAAACGATACCAATAAATATTATAGAAAAAACGTTTCAAAATTGGCAAAGAGATCTATCTAAATTTATTTGGCAGGGGAAAAAACCGAGAATTAAAAATAATTTTTTACAGGATATTAAAGAGAATGGGGGTTTTGGATTGCCAAATCTTAAATTATATTATGAGTCCTGTGTCCTTGTTTGGTTGAGAGATTGGATAAAACTGGAAAATAAAAAATTGTTAAATTTAGAAGGTCATGACCTTAAATTTGGTTGGCACGGATACCTTTGGTATGATAAAAGTAAAGCTGACCCCGCAATTAATAAACATCCAATTAGGAAATCTATTTTAACAGTCTGGAACAAATATAAAAAGCTATTACTATCAAATTTACCTTTGTGGATCTCACCACAAGAGGCCTTTGCGAGACAAGAGAATGTGAGTGCAAAAAAATGGCTTAAATATAAAGATTTGTTAATATTCGAAGGATCAAATTATAAGATCAAGACAAGAGAGGATTTAGAAAAGGAGGGCCATATCTGTAACTGGTTTACTTGCTTACAAATAAAACAATTTAAGATTGACTCTAAAAAATTTAATTTTAAAAATCATTCGGCAAAATGGGACAATGTATTATGGAGGGAAGATGATCATCTGATAACAAAAATGTACAAAAATTTATTACACATTAAAATGTCTAATTTATCAAAAAAGAACTGTATAACTAAATGGGAAGAAAATTTGGGACATACTCTATGAAGGTTCTCAGTCATCCAGGTGGAATTGTCTGTAGCTTGAGGTCAAGTCTTGTAGGTCAAGGAATCCATTTATGCCAACTTGGAAAATCCTTCCTTGAATAGAGGTGGGGGCCTCAGGCACAAACTCTCCCCCATCTTCCTCCCCGTTTTGTCTTCTGTGCCTAGGAAGATTAAGACCATTTCAGAAGCTCAACAGCAGCATGGTGATTTTAACGACCCTCCTTTAGATGATAAAAGGACTTAAAAATTACATCTCAATATAACCATGACCTAGCCCCAGGTGTAAGGTCACACAGCTACCTAGGAACATATTTAGGATTCCCTTACCAACTTTGCTCAGACTGAAGAAGCTCCTTGGATAAGGAGCGAAACGTTTCCACTAAGAAAATAGAAATCCTTTTGGGACATACTATTCAAATTGAAAAATAGGAGAAAATGTGGTTGAAAGATTTAAAATTTACTCTAAATTATAACGAAAGAATTTTTTAAAAATGATGTATAGATGGTATATCACTCCAAATACACGGTCAAAATGAATATCACCATGTCAAATAGATGTTGGAAATGTAAAAGGGAAGTTGGTACTTTTTTTCACTTGTGGTGGATGTGTCAAAAAACAAAAAGTTTCTGGGACAAAATACACGAAATTATAGGTAAAATAATACAAGAAGATATTAAAAAAGAACCGGAACTTTATTTACTGGGATTTATTGGATCAGATCTACACAAGAAACATGGAATATTACTATTGTATTTAATTACCGCTGCAAGAATTATATACTGTATGCTAAACATTTGAAAGAAGACTACATACCCAACATGGAAGAATGGATTATAAAAGTGATGGATTTAGCACAGATGGCAAAATTGACTGATCAACTAAATGATAAAAATGTGGATGAGTTTAACTCTTGTTGGAAACCTTTTTACAAATTTATAGAAAAAACACAAAAAATTCAATTGGAAATTTAATGTAATTAAGAAAGTCGCAAAGTTGGTTTATAAATATGTAAATAATTTTTGGATGAGAAAGTAGGAAGTCACACATGTTATGTTATGTTTAGTTATGTTATTTATTTATTTTATTTATTTATTACATTTATATCCCGCCCATCTCCCCCACAAGGAGGGACCCTGGGCGGTTCACAACAAATTCAAAACAATTAAAAAAATAAATATCAATAATAAACAATATAAAATTACATCTATACACACACACACACATATATATATATATATATACACACACACACTCATATATATACACACACACACACACAAACATACACACACACACACACACACACACACCATCATAAAATTTGATCCAAAAGTGGTAGATCTTATTCCACTGATCAACAAGGCTGGTCGGGACAGATCTAAGGGTCCAGACAACCCCAAGACTGGCTATTCCCCTCCCCTCCCCACGCCTGGTGACATAGCCAGGTCTTCAAGTTTATCCTAAAGTCCAGGAGAGAGGGGGCCGATCTTATTTCCCGGGGAAGAATATTCCAAAGGGCAGGGGCTACTGCAAAGAAGGCACGCCTCCTAGACCCCGTCAGGTGGAACTCTCTTGCCGACGGGGTTCTTAGTGTGCCCTCTCTGCAGGACCGGGTGGGACGGGTTGATTGAACGGGGATGAGCCGGTCCTTCAGGTAACCTGGACCTATGTCATGTAGGGCTTTAAAGGTAATAACCAACACCTTGAATTGAATCCGGAAGCAAAGTGGGACCCAATGCAGCTCACGGAGCAAAGGTGTTATGTGTGCCGATCTTGAGGCACCCAAAATGGCCCGCATGGCTGCATTTTGAACCAGCTGAAGCCTCCGGACGCTCCTCAAGGGTAGCCCCATGTAGAGCGCATTACAATAGTCTATCTGGGAGATGACAAGGGCATGAGTGACAGTTCGAAGGGCCTCTCGCTCCAGGAAAGGGCGTAATTGGCGCACAACATGAAGTTGTGCAAAGGCCCTTCTGGCCACGACTGCCACCTGCTCTTTGAGCAGGAGTCGTGAGTCCAAGAGGACCCCCAAATTACGCACCGGGTCTGTCTGGGGTAGTGCAACCCCATCCAGAACTAAAGATGGTAAATTCCTAGGTACTGAGGGGCCATTAATCCACAGCCACTCCGTCTTACCAGGGTTCAGCTGAAGCCTGTTGTTCCCCATCCAGACCCCTACAGCCCCCAGGCACTTGGACAGGGTAGTCACAGCATCACTTACTTCCCCCGGGATGGAGATGTATAACTGTGTATCATCAGCATATTGATGATATCTCATCCCGTGGAGACGGATGATCTCGCCCAGTGGTTTCATGTAGATGTTAAATAGGAGAGGAGAGAGCACTGAGCCCTGCAGCACCCCACAAAGGAGGGGCCGTGGACCCGATCTCTCCTCCCCTATCAACACCAATTGGGACCAGCCCTCGAGGAAGGAGGCGAACCAGCGCAAAACCACGCTGCCCACCCCCAACTCCCTGAGCCGCTCCAAAAGGATACCATGGTCGATGGTATCGAAAGCCGCTGAAAGGTCAAGGAGAGCCAGGATGGATGCACTGCCTCCATCCCGCTCCCACCAAAGATCATCCATAAGTGTGACCAATGCTGTTTCCATCCCATATCCTGGCCTGAAACCTGACTGAAAGGGGTCTAGATAATCAGTTTCATCAAGAATCCTCTGGAGCTGCAACGCCACCACTTTCTCAACCACCTTCCCCATAAAGGGAAGGTGTGAGACTGGACGAAAATTGTCCAGTACAACAGGGTCCAGCGATGGTTTCTTGAGGAGGGGGCATACCAACGCCTCCTTGAAGACCGTCGGAAACACCCACTCCTGCAAGGATGCATTTACCATCGACTGGACCCAGCCACACGTCACCTCCCGAGCTGATTGCACCAGCCAGGAGGGACATGGATCTAATTTGCACGTGGTGGCATTTACAGTCCGGAGGATCCTATCCACTTCCTCGGGACCAACAGGATCAAACTGTTCCCAGATAACAAGGTAAGTACGCTCCTCAGGCATCTCCCCAGATGATGTTCCATGCTTAGAGTCTAACTTAGAGCGAATCCGAGCGATTTTATCCTGCAGATGCCTGGAAAATTCCTCAGCACGTCCCTGCAGGTGATTTTCTGAATCACCTTTCCCCAAAAGAGATCGGGTGATCCTGAACAGGGCCACTGGGCGGCATTCTGCGGACGCAATAAGAGCGGAGAAATACTGACGTTTTGCCACTCTTACCGCCACAAGGTAGGCCTTAACCACGGCTCTAGCTTGTGTTCGGTCGGGTTCAGTCTTTGTCTTCCTCCAGCGGCGCTCTAGGCGTCTCTTAATCCTATTCAGGACCCTTAACTCCTCCGTGAACCACGGGGAGTGTCAGGTTTGATGGGACAAGAGAGGCCGCACAGGCGCGATCCTTTCCAAGGCCCCAGCCGCCTCCCTATTCCAGGTGGCAGCTAGGACCTCCGTTGGACCATGCAGCAGATCTCCGGGGACAACCCCCAGCTCCCTCTGAAACCGAATTGGGTCCATCAGTCGCCGGGGGCAGACCAATCAAATAGGTCCTGCCTCCCTGCGGAGTGGGGCGGCATAAGAGAATCTCAAGGCCACCAGGGTGTGATCTGACCATGACAAAGGGGAAAGATGTAACTCTCCCCTCAGAGCACATTGCCACTGCTCCAACAAGAAAACTAAATCCGGTGTGAGACCACTGTCTCTGGTTGGGTCCTGAATAATCTGAGTCAGGCCCATGGCCACCATGGTGGCCATGAACTCCCGAGCTGCCTCCGAAGACCGTCCCAGGGATGGCAGGTTGAAATCCCCCAGAACCATAAGTCTGGGGAATTCCACTGTCAGCCCCGAGACAGCCTCCTGCAGCTCAGGCAGGGAGGTTGCTATGCAGCAGGGAGGCTGGTACAGCAGCAACACTCCCAACTGCTCTCGGGCACCCAACTTGAAAAATAGGGTCTCACAACCGGCTACTTGTGGAGCAGTGCCCCTGAAGGCCACAAGAGACTCTCGGATGACAACTGCCACCCCTCCTCCCCTGCCCTGACATCTCGGCTGGTGCCACACTCGAAACCCAGCCAGGCACGTCTCTGACAGAGCCACTCCTCCCTCCAGGCCCAGCCAAGTTTCGGTAATGCATGCCAGGTCAGCCCCCTCTTCCGTGATCAGGTCACTTACGAGGGGAGCCTTGTTAACTGACCTGGCATTAAGCAGCAGCAGCTGGAGGCCAGGACCCCCATGAGTCCGCTGTCCAGGGCCTAGGTTCAAGTCTGGAGGGTCGGAACACGCCACAGATAAAAGACATCTGGGGTGTCTTCCTCGACGATGACTCACCCTCTGGCTTCCGGCATAACATCCTCTGCCCATCATCACCTCGATAAAATGCCCCGCCCTATATCCCCCAGGGTCTCCCAGCCCATTCGCCCCCAATCCTGGACCTTTTGAATCCCTGGTTTGGAATAGGAATCCCTCCATCCTCTCATCCCACTCTACATACAACCACACAACCACACGGAGATGGAAGACCACCAGCGCACCAGCTCTCACTCTCGGCGCTGGTAGGGTCAACCATCACCTACATACTTACCATGCCCCCCTCAACCTCTCTCACTGAACAGTAGGGAGGCATAACACTCACTACCTCTCACCCCCTGTCTCTCCTCAGAGGGCGAGTGCTCTATCAAACACCATACAAACCCAGGCACTCTCCCTCATCTCTCACACTTGGGAGGGAGCCAATCATTCACTTTGGAGGGACCCTAAAACTCTGCTGTGATCTACAAATTAGAGGGGTTGAGAGCAGATAGCCAAGTCTTAATTGCGAGTCCCACATCTGTGCTCATTGGTCTGTTGCACCCGGGCTCACGTCCAGCTGGTCCTCTTTGCCTGCCCGCGGCGTCAGGGGCTCGCCGTCCCGCTGGTCCCCTATACCACTCTGCTTTACTGTGGGCTCGTTGTCCCACTGGTCCTCCGTGCTGGTCTGCTGCGTTTGGGACTCGTCGCCCTCTAATCTCCCGCACTGATTCCCCGTGTTGGAGTTTATTACTCTGCTGGGCCGCTGCGCTAAATCACTATAGCCAAGGCCCATCGTCCTGCCGGCCCGTTGCAATGGCCTGCCGTATCTAGGCTCACTGAAACTAGGGCTCATTGCCCCACCAGTCCATGTTGGAACTTGTCGCCATGCCGTCACGCCCTGCCCAGCTCGCCCCTTCTCCGAACTTGCCATTCCTGGGGCTCCGCTGTACCTGGGGCTCGTTGCTTTGGCTGTCTATCGTGCTGGGGTTCGTCTGCCGTGTCTGGGCTCATTGCGTCGATGGTCCTCCGAGCCAGTCCACCATATCGAGGGGCCGCTCCAAAGGGCTGCTACACTACCAACCACGCCTCTGAGGACCATGCATTCGACCCCACGCCGCCAAATCTCTCCAGGCCTCAAGCGACTGCTGAAGCTGATTGCGTCTGCCGGGGCTGTTACGTTTCGTCGCGTTCCGCCGTTCCTCCACCCCATCCAGGGAACTCCGACAAACTCCGGTAAACTCCAGCCAACTCTCCCCGAAACCCCCAAATGATAGATAAGTCGGGCTGGGAATATCAGGACTCAAGCTCTCCGAAAGCTCCAAAGGCCCTAGGGTTCCCTCAAAGCGGGAGCGGGAGCAATCTGCGTCTGCTTCCGACCGCCATCTTGGATATATATATATATATATATATATATATATATATATATATATATCCATATATCCATATATCCAAATATATGTTATGTTGTTATGTTAGATTATGTTATGTAATATTATGTAAAGTTATTTTAATATTAAAATAAAAATTTATATTAAAAAAAGAAAACAAACAAATGGATTGTCAAACAAATCAACTGAGAGTTCTCACTTGAGGCACAAATGACAAGGCTCAAATTATTCTCCTTTGGACACATTATGCAAAGACCTAGTTCTCTAGAAAAAGCTCTAAAGCTGGGAAAGGTGGAAGGAAAGAGAAGAAGCGGATGACCAGCAGCAAGGTGGGTGGACTCAATTACAATGGGATGAGTGCACCATTGGAAGACCTGAAAGACCAGGTTAGGGACAGATTGTCACAGAGGAAATCTATCTATGTGATCTCTAAGAGCGAACACCAACTTGATGGCACATAATCAATTAATCAATTGGGTCATGATAAAAAGTAAAAAAAGAGAAATCTTCTAGTTTTGGATCTTAGAAAAAAGCATCTTTTGAACAAGTCCTAAATCTACTCACATTATAGATGTTAATGACTGAATTCACCCAATTTCTCTAATTTATTTTTTGTTTACCCATGTTTTATAGCCTATGCTAGAGTTTTATGTTTGTTTGTTCATTTAATATACAGTAGTTCTATACCATCTGTTGTGCTAAGCAATTGGGTGAGTTCACATATCATGCTAACCCATTAAAGCATGGTTTATAAACCACAGTGTTGGCTTGATACAAGATGCTATGCCAAAGTCAAATAAACCATAAAATGGCTTGGCATGATGTATGAACCCAGCTAATGGATTCATACATCACATATGCAAAACTATAAACCATGGTTTACAAACTATAGCTGGGTAGAAATATTACTTTAAGCCAAAACCAAATAATATTATATTATGACTTTAGCTGTAACTATACTCCCTTTCTAATCTAAGACTATGTTTTCAGACAAGGTAAAACAAGATTGAAAAAAATTTTTTGATTGGATTGGTCTGTAAAGTAGGGCCACCATTCCCAACAACCACTCAAATTAGCATTTTTGGTATTTCTTTGCTGCTGCTGAGTGATCATCTGGATTTTGCATACTCTAAACATAATATAAAAATGTGAACATCTCCTGTAAGAGAAAGTCACAGGAGAAGGGCTGTGTTTGTGTCTTATGGCTGAAGGATATGCTGTTTCTGCTTAGGAAATAATAAATTAGCTATACTGAACTCAGTCCAAAATCTGCCAAAAAAAAAAAACACTCTTACTATTTTTACAGAGCATATAGCCATGCATGTTTATTTGGAACAAGGCCTAGCAAATGCAGTGGAAATTATATGCCTTCCTAGCAAGCAGATAGAGAGATGTTGCTTGCATAGAAGTGTAGGTAATGTACAGTATGTGTTAAATCAGAAAGGACTTCGTTTTCCTTTCTTCTCCTCTTCTCTTTCAAAATAATTCCTAACCCTAAGTATAGAAGTACTGTGCACTTTTAAGTATATTAAGTATATTTCCTTTAGATGTGGAAGCTCCAGCTAATCACACATGGAAAAAGAGAAGGATGCAATGCTTTGCCTTAGAGTGGCAAATTCCCCTTATTTGTAATGTGCTCCTTTGAGTAAAATCTCCCTTCAAATAATCCAGGGTGAGTTGCTGCTTTAGGGGGATTTCTAAGTGACGGCATTGTTCTGAGTGAATTGTCTTAGAAGGGAAAAATGTGAATGTCTCCCTCCCTGATTTCAACTACAGTACCTTGTTTGCAAACTGTCACCTAGTGTTAGATTCCTGCCTTTTTAGCTAAGTGTTCCTCCTTAGCACTTGAAGATCCAATTGGGTTGTGGGTATAATTAAGGGGTTTGAATGAGGATGAATGGCAAGGAATGTCACTGTGCAAATCGCTGTAACAAATGTGACCCCAGCTGATCTTGTCTGTTCAGGAAGAAAACAAGTGTTGACCTTTTGGTCTTCTTCCATGATCCATACATGTAGTAGTTGCTCAGCCTCTCCCCTGCCATTCTTTTCATCACTGGGCTTTTAAAACCATTAACTCTCTTTGTAATCCTAGCGAGACATACATTTTTGGCCTATCACATACTGAAATCTTAGAAGATGCCTTTCAACATTTGCCAGGAACAGTTTAAAGGAGGCGAAGGGTGGGGGAGAAGAGACCATTATGGTTTAAAGATGGGGGGGGCAAGGCAAAATGGGACAGGTTTTGTGGAATATGAGAAGTCTTGAAAAAATATTATTCTATAATTTGAAGGATTGTTACAAACTAGACAGGACAGCATTAGGTTGCAAGGCTTCATAGGGAAAGTGTTTGGCTTGCAACTGAATTAATCCAACCCGTACATACAGCAAAGACAATCTCTCTGAACTCAGTAAAACTTAATGCTAAGTAAATATTGCTGAGGGATTGTCCTATAAAGATAGACTCCTAAACTTGCATGCAGTCCAAATATATGCAACTGAACTCAGAAATAACTCAATAATTCAAATGTGGTGCCTAAGAATGCAGTTTTAAGTACAGCTGTACATGCTTTGAAAAGTGTTCAGAACTCATAGGACCTCTTTAGGGCAGTTACATCTTTCTTTCTTTTCTTTTTTTGCAGACTTTTGCATGAGCCTGGAAACAGATGCAGCTGCTTTAAGAAGTTGCTTTGAAGATGCAGTTGCTCTAACAACTCTGCTCCTTTTAAAGCAGCGATGTCTTTTTTCCAGCTTCTGCACTTCCATACATTCTGCATTTTAAAAAGGTCCTCTGCCCCCGTGCATTCTGAATGATCATTTCCAAATCATTTTTGAAGCATTTTTAAAGCTATGTTTAAGAACATTCTTCATGTAAAACTGTAATTCTGTTCATACTTTCTGTAAACCCTACTTAGCATATAGAGAACTTAATTGCCACTGGCTCAAGCTGAAGAGGACTGAGAGTGATCAAATTTTTGTAGGATACTGTCGGAGGGCGCGCAGATGTGGAGCGGCCTGCTTCTCTCCTAGGCACCAGTGATCCAAGTACTATGCAGTAAATAGACTCCAAACAGAAGTTATATCAAATATCCTATTTACTTTATATACATACGTATTTACAGATCACTTCCACAAGTAACAAATGATACACCATCAACGATACAGCTTTCACGAGGTAAATGGGAATAAAATGGAATACAGAATATCTCTGCATTTATAGTCAAACTGACCTATCACATTATAGGTCAATCTTGTTAACTACCACACCCAACCTAACTCTAAGCACCTGTTGAATGAGTCACACATGACACATCATTCCTACAACAATGGCTGCTAATTGGGTGACTGTGCAGAATATTTCACCTTTTACCTAGAAATCAAGCCTCTCTGTATAATTTATATCTAGAAGTAAATTCCTGGGTTTATCAGACCCCAACACCCCTTCAATTTACAATAGATATTACATTCAATTGTACAGAATAGAAGACATACACATTTGAGATATACACATCCTATGTCTCTCTATGCTTAGAGGCTTTGTCATCACATCTGCTACATTACACTCAGATGGACAATATTGCAAATCAATACAATACAATACAATACATTTCCAATTATTGACTGATCACATGATCACACGAAGGTTGGTCATCATCTCCAGTCTCTGTATTAACAAACTCTGTTGTCATCGGGGTTGAAACTTCTTTACACTGTTCCATATTGTTCTCTTAGCAGTGCTTCAATCCTCTTCTGCTGCTCTAGAACATAACCCCCATCAACCTTCTGAATACCCATTCCTAGGTAATTCTTAATTTCTCCCAGATCTTTGACATCAAAGTGCTGTTTCAGATTTTCAGTAAATTCAATTACCCTGCTTTGATCTTTCGCTATAAGACACAAATCATCTACAAAAATCACAAGCAAAATCTGTTCATCGTTTTCACATTGCTTTACATACAGACATGGGTCAGCTATACTACACTTGAATCCCATTCGTTGTAATTCCTTATCTAACCTAAGATTCCAGCAACGTGCCGACTGCTTGAGTCCATACAATGCTTTCTGCAATTTGTATACCCTTCCTGCAATCTTTGATTCATACCCTGGGGCTTCAACCATATAGATCTCTTCATTCAAATCAGCATGCAAATATGCTGTTGTGATATCATAATGCTGTACTACACAATTCCCAGCTGCTGCCATTGCTAAGGCAAACCTAAATGTCTCCCCTCTTAGCGTTGGTGCAAAAACGTCATCATAAGTCTGATTCTTTATCTGGGAAAATCCTTGTGCTACCAACCTAGCCTTATACTGAATATCACCATTCACTAAGGTTTTCTTCTTATACACCCATCTACAGCCTACTGCTCTATGCCCCTCAGGCAGCCTAGTAGATTTGAAAACCTTATGAGAATTAATGGCTTTCATTTCCACATCCATAGCAGCTTTCCATCTACTCTGCTCATGTTGTGGTAACTTCAATACGTCCTTGTAATTACGAGGTTCATAATCAATGAAACACACTTTTACATCACCTGGTGAATAACGCTGAGGTGGTATGCCCTTGTTAACTCTCTCAGATCTGCGCAATACTGTAGCATCCTGCATCATTGGCACACTAGGAGTTAATTCCTCTTCCTTCTTAATCACATCAGTGGCCTCTGTCCGCTCTGAAAACTCAAAACTTCTCTGACTAGGAAGATAAACCTCACTACTCCCGTGTAATCTCTGCCAATTGCTGTGCTCACTAAAACTTGCTGACCTAGAGATAACAACTTTCCTGCCATCAGTGAACCTATACCCCTTGGTCCCTGGCTCATACCCCACAAACGTCAGCTTCTGTGCTTTTGCCTGTCCTTTCCTACGTACCTCCTTATGTACGTGAACATAGGCAGTGCACCCAAACACCTTCAAATGAGCTAATGGTGGCTTCTTGCCATATAACATATAATATGGAGTTTGGTTTACAGATACACTCCATAACCTGTTAATTAAATAATTAGCAGTTAATATTGCCTCTCCCCAGTATCCTCTTGATAACCCTGAGTCAGCAATGAGTGAATCCTTCACTGTCTGCAATGCCAAATTCCTACGTTCAGCCACGCCATTCTCAGCTGAACTATGTGGGTTAGTTCTCCTATGCACAATGCCCCTTCTACGGAGCCATTGCTGAAAACTCCCACTCAGAAACTCTGTACCCCGGTCAGTTTGTAAACTACACACCTTTGTGCTATACCTACGTTCCACAAACTGCACCCAGTTTCTAAACTTTTCAAATGTTTGGCTTTTAGCTTTCAATAGGTAACAGAACCCAAATCTAGTATAATCATCTACAATGACTAAAACATATTTAGCACCCCCTATTGAAGCTGGTAATGGACCAATTAAGTCAGCGTGAACTAATTCAAAACGTTTATGTGACTTCCTATCACTGAATTTGCTCACAGGAAACACCTTTGACTTTGCAACCTTACAAGCTGTGCAATCCAAATACACTTGGCACTTTTTCAATTCCATTCCAGAACTTGCTTCTGACATCTTTTCAATCACTTTGAAACTCGGATGTCCAAGCCTCCTGTGCCACAGGTGCGCACACGAATCATGTGTTGGCTTATTAATCGTAGCTACACCATGATGGCTGCTGCTTGTCCTGGCTTGTACAATTTCATAAAGACAGTTTTGCAAAATACCTTTGCCACAAACATTGTTATCCTTCATAACAATACATTCATTATTACCAAACTGTACAGTATAACCCTGTTTATTCAATTGTGACACACTAATTATATTGTACTCCAGTTCAGGTACACACAACATTGATAATTCAATATTTAACCCTGGTACATATACTAATCCCTTACCAGTCACAGATGCAATGCTTCCATTAGCTAGAGTAACATGATCTTTATCAGCCTGCCTAAAACTCTTAAACATCTGTCTGTTATTTCCTATATGCTGACAAGCCCCACTGTCAATTAAAAATGGTCCCTTTAAATCTTGTTCTACACTTGAACTAATTAAAGACAGCTGTGCAGCTTCTCCCGGCTTGGAAATTTTCAGCTTAGCCTTCGGCTTCTGTTTCTTATCACAATCCCGCAACAAATGCTTATCAGACTTGCAGTAGAAACATTTTCTCTTTACAAATAATACATTGTTTTGGTTATCAGAACATTCCTTAACACAAACACTGTTTTGCTTAGACCTAATTACATTAGAACACTGCTGCCTTCTTTGCTCTTCTTCCAGTAATCTACCAGATAAGTAATTTATGGTTAAATCATTCTCAGATAACGAACCAAAGCTAATTGACAAAGTATCCCACGTTTCATTTAAAGAACTGAGAATTATATACACTTTGTTAGCTTCTGTAAATGGCATATCTCTCTGAGCCAGCTCCTGAAACAACTCTGTCATATAATGCAGGTGATCCTTAATATTATCAGATACACCTAATCTAGCGTGATAAAGTTTTCTTGTTAGTAAAACTTTACATAACGGTGAGCTTCTTAGATAAACATTCTTTAAAGCTTCCCAACACTTATAGGCTAACTGACAGTCTCTAACATAACATAACTGGCTATCTTCCAGACATAAAATTATGCTTGCCAATGCTCTATCGTCCTTTAGAGCAACTTCTTCATCTTTCAGGTCTGGTTCAGGGCAAAGTACACTCCTCCAAAGCCCTTCACGCCGAAGATACATTTCCATTTTATATGACCATGATGAATAATTATTGTCATTCAGTCTCTCCAGAGGAAATCCTCCCCCGACTGCAGGCAACATCTTCGCTGTGCTCATCTGTCTTCAGCCCCTTCTGGGCAGACACCAATGATTAAAGACACAGACCTTATCAGAACGTCCTCCAGCTGCAAAACAAGCGTAGGAGAAAAAAACACACACGCAGACACGGAGCCTGGTAGAACTCCAAATCACTCCAAATAGCCACACGACTCCTGGATAGGCTTCCAAAGCTTCCAGCTCACAGACTGCACACGATCCACCGATCCACAGCCAGTGCAAAGCCTTCCGTCGTCTATGGCGTCTCTGCCACCTCTGGGCCCATAACCCTGTCAGAGGGAGCGCGGATGTGGAGCGGCCTGCTTCTCTCCTAGGCACCAGTGATCCAAGTACTATGCAGTAAATAGACTCCAAACAGAAGTTATATCAAATATCCTATTTACTTTATATACATACGTATTTACAGATCACTTCCACAAGTAACAAATGATACACCATCAACGATACAGCTTTCACGAGGTAAATGGGAATAAAATGGAATACAGAATATCTCTGCGTTTATAGTCAAACTGACCTATCACATTATAGGTCAATCTTGTTAACTACCACACCCAACCTAACTCTAAGCACCTGTTGAATGAGTCACACATGACACATCATTCCTACAACAATGGCTGCTAATTGGGTGACTGTGCAGAATATGTCACCTTTTACCTAGAAATCAAGCCTCTCTGTATAATTTATATCTAGAAGTAAATTCCTGGGTTTATCAGACCCCAACAGATACACTGTGTAGTTTCCCATAACACAGATTTTGTTTGTTTTCTATACATTTGGATTATAGAGCAACACTGTAAAATTTAGGGATATGTGATTTCAGTGCACAATTTTTGTTTGAAAATGTAAAGACAGAAAACCAGTGTGATTCCTAGATGAAGGAATGTGCAGTTCCTAGGATGAAGGAGCATTTAGGAAATTCATCCGTCTTCAAAAAGTTTCAGAATCTTCAAACAAAATCTTTTATTTGGTCCTCCTTTCATTTTTCATGATGTACTGCTGCAATTCATGGTAGTGAAACAATTTGACAGGAAAGTTCAATAGATTGGTGTATTGTGTTCTGTGGAACATTCTAAACTACCAAGGACAATTTATTGTTCCATGTGCTCCCAAAAGACAGATTGTAGGATTTGTAGAAAGCCTATGAAGAGTTATGACTTTACTCTCAATAAGCCATTTAATTCAACCTCTTCTTTCCATAAAGATGCATTCTCTTGCGTAAGACACCTGGACTCTCATTAAACTTAACAAGTTAGGAGGGGGGAAGATCAAGAGTGGGAAAACGGTTGTTTTGAAACTAACAAGGGATGAATTCAGAGGGATGTTTTTAACTTTGAATGCTTGGCGTCAAATCTGGTATTCAGAGCTTCGCAGCTGTTCCATGTAGCCGTATTTTAATAAATGAATTATTTTAGCATTCTGATGAATTGTCTGGAGAATTTCTTAAGTTAAGATACTGGCACTGGGACCATCACAGAAAGCTCTTAATCCCAATAATGGCAACCTGCCCTGAGGATACTGTTCTTTTTGAGACAGCAGTACCTTCTGTGGACCCAGGGTTGTCAAGCAATCTGGACTTAGCTGTTATGGATGAGTGGCAAGATGAAGAACTCAGGGTCTGGAGGTGTCCTCCTAGCAGGAGTAAGGCTTTCCCATTCCCCCACATTGGATGTGGGGACTGGAAGCGTCCTCCCAGAAGGGGTAAGACTTTCCCAGTCCCCATTAATGGATTTGGAGACTGGAGGTGTCTACCCAACAGGAGTATGACTTTCCCAGTCCTCCATGTCAAAACAGGCCATGGTGGGCACTACCATGGTAGAGTTACTGGAAGGCTTCCAAACTGAAGAGACCTGGGACATGCAAAGTAAAGAGCCCCAGGTGAGAGAAGAACTACAGTAAAGATCCAGCTCCAGAAACAGAGGGGATGTTAGTCATCCCATGATGGAGTGGCAGAATTTTGGAGCCTGACCCAAAATCCAGTTCACAGAGATGGAGATGGGTCCAACCCCCCCACTATGGGAGGCGAGAGACAGATCGTTGACAGCAATTGGACGCAACGCAGATCCAGAGGCCACTTGGCATGTGACCATGGAGCGAGGATCCCGATCCAAATCGGGGCAACAAATCGGGGCAGTGGAATGTCCGGTATCAGACTTTGGAAATCATATGGAAGGCTTACAAGGCATCATCGAAGTGATGAGTCAACAAGTGAGGCAAATAGCCATGGCCACTACCGGCCAGCAATTCGCCAGAGGCCCCGGCCAACAATTTGCGACAAACCCACGAGAAGGGAATATCTTGGCTCGCCACAGCACCACCAGTGTTAGACCCCAGCCTGCACCTTTTTCACCAGGGCTGGGACACCAAACTAGTGGTGGAGGTGTAGGAATACAAGATCTGAAAGTGAAATTCAGAGGCAATCTGAAGTAATTGTCATGGTTCATGAATCAGGTTCATGGATTGATGGACGCATGGGGAAGAGATTTTCCAAATGATTTGAAAATCCAATATATTACAGCACACTTAGAAGACAACGTGGCCGATTGGGTGGCGGATCTGTACGACGCTGAAGCACCAGAGATAGAGGACTTCGACAAATTTATGTTCACTCTTCGAACTCGCTTCGAAGATCCCCTCATTGCGATGTGAGCCAGAACCAGTCTGCAAACTCTTAGACAAGGAAACTGATCTGTATCAGAGTATGCCTCGGAGTTTAAGAGGGAAAATGACTTTAAGAGTGGGAAAAATGACTGACTGGCCGGAGTCATTGAGAATTGAGTATTTCAGAGCCAGCTTAAAACCTGAAATTTTAGAATGGTCTCTGGCACAGGCCAAACCAAAGACCCTGCGAGGTTGGATTTGCCTAGCGGGAGAAGTAGAAGAAGCCCGCGCGCAAGTAAAACTACAGCACCACCTGCACGAAGTCAAAAAGTGCACTTCTACTACTATTGTGAGTACCAAGCGAAAAGAAAGATGCAGAAGATGCGGCAAGGAAGGCCATTGCATTGCTGCCTGCCCTCTATCCCAACCAGCTCAATGAGGTAAAAGCCCCAGCCGCAAACCCAAGTTGCCAACTACAAAAGCATCCAGTGGCGCCTCCATCGGCACTGAGCTCGCGCAAACCAGAGGAAACGCTGAGTTCGTGCCAAGAGGATTTTCCGACGCCAATGACAACTCAGCAGATGAAGAATTCCAGTTGCTGGGGAACTGGAATTGCCTGCCCTAAATGGCGCCCGAGGGCAGGCAGCAATAACTCAACACACCGAGCGTCCGGATACGATGGTGAGTGGACCCTGTCCCAGTCTATTGGTGGGAACTAAAATCACATCCTTATGAACTGGCAGGAATGCAGACTTAGTAGGACTTTTAGACAGTGGTTGCAGTCATTGCATAATGCACCCTGCAGTAGTAATGGGATTAAGACTAATGGGTTGCTGCAAAAGGGCGAGAAGGGGGCTTTGCAACCTTGCGCATATATTTCCTGCAAATTTACCGACACTGAATGCCACTGGCATGTTTGGGAGAAAGAGGCTTTTGCTGTACGACACGCGCTTGTCACTTGGCGCCACCTTTTGGAAGAAACTCATCAGTTTGAGGTTTGGACAGATCATAAAAATCTCCAAGTGCTCCAATCCCCCAGAAAACTGAATCCCAAACACATCCGCTGGGCGCAATTTTTTACCCGCTTTAATTTTACTTTGAAGTACACACAGGGAGGGAAAAATTTTCTCGCAGACGCGCTTTCCTGCCAGCCCCAGCATAACGGTCAGCGGGAGGAGGTTTTTGACTCCATCATTCCTCCTCCCCTTGGATTGGTTCCTGTTATTCCAAATGTCAATTCCCCCTCACTGCCAGCCATGCCTCCTCCCTCGCAACAGCATCATGTGAATAGGGTAGGGCTTGTCGAATCCAGATTGGCTGCAGTTACTCAAAGCACCAACTCCACCTCCATCACGCCTCCTGACTTGCAACAAGAGCTCACTGTTTATCAGCACCAAGATACGTGGCTGACTCAAAACAAAACTAACCTTACAGAATGCAACGGTACTTGGTGGCATGGCAATCAAATTTATGTTCCTGAGCCTCTACGTAAAAAGATGTTGCAACGTTCACATGATTCCAAACCTGCCAGCCACTTTGGTTTTATAAAGACTTTACATCTCATACACAGACAATTTTGGTGGCCATCCCTACGAAAGGATGTTCAGGACTACATCTCCACATGCCCTGTATGTGCTATGTCCAAACGCAAAGTGAGTAAACCTACTGGGCTTTTGCAAAATATGGCTAGCTCTACCAGACCTTGGGAACAAATTGTCATGGACTTCATTGTTGACTTACCTGAAAGTAAAAAGAAAACCGTTGTTTGGGTTGTCACTGATTTATACTCCAAACAAACACATTTTATCTCATGTGCACGATTACCTACTGCACCCCAACTAGCCAAAATATGTGTGCAACACATCTACAAATCACACGGCGTGCCTTCCAAAGTCATTTCCGATTGTGGCCCACAGTTCACATCCAAATTTTGGAAAGCATTCCTTAAACTCATAGGGGCGGAGTAAGCACTAAGCTCCGTCCGTTTCATCCTCAAACGGACAGATCAACTGAACATGTGAATGCCGTTTTAGAACAATATCTCTGATGTTATATTAGTTACCAACAGGACAACTGGGTGGACTTGCTTCCTTTTGCTGAAGTTGCTTATAACAATTCTGTTCACCAAAGCACTGGATTTGCCCCTTTTCACATCGTATATGGCCAAGACTTTGTCCCTATTCCTGAATTGTCTCAACAACCTGAACCACCCCTCTTGGTGGATGATTGGATTAAACGCATTCAGAAAAATTGGCCTGTGATGCTCCAAACCTTACAGGAAGCTAAAGACACATATAAACACTGCTGATCACAAATGCACGCCTGAATGGGACCTCTCTGTTGGCCAACAGGTTTACCTATCTACTAAACATCTTAAGTCCACCCAACCATCTAAGAAGTTAAGTGCGAAATTTATTGGACCTTTTCCTATTTTCAAAGTTATTAATCCTGTCACTGTTCAACTACAGTTGCCTAAGAATATGTGACGCATTCACCCTGTTTTTCATTGCAGTCTTCTTCTTTTTTATGAAGAATTTTATTAAGTTTAGAGCATAGATAAAAACTACAGAAAAATAAAAAGCTACAAAAAGAAAAAAAGAAAAAAAAGTGAAAAAGTGAAAAAGTGAAAAGTACAAGAAAAAGAATTTTGAAAGATTACATAAGAAGTGACTTCCGACTTTCAACAAGAATATATAGCAATTTCCATAATTAATTCCTTACTCTAAATTTAACCAAAATCACATTGTTTCTATAAATCATCCCATAGACATTTTATAGATCAATAAAAACAATTGCTTCTTCCATATATATATATATATATATATATATATATATATATATAATTAAACAAATATATAAACCTTCAAATCAACTCCCCCCCCCCCAATAAGAACTGATTAATAAAATGTTTCCCTCCTATCATTATTCTGTACGTTTCTGGCCACTATGTTAACAATCAACTTATATAAACATTTTAAAAAGACATTTAAATTATCTACTTTTGTACTTAATACTACAATCTTAACCCTATTAAACCTTAAAGTACAAACTTTAATTAACAATCAGATTATAAAAGCATTTTAAAAAACATTTAAATTATCTACTTTTATACTTAATACTATTGTTTCAATCTTACCCCTATTTAACCTTAAAAAGAAAACTTTAAATCATTGCAAAAAACTTTAAATCGTTACAGAAAAATAGAATCATACAGCCTTAAGATCAATCTACATACTTATTCTTAATTTCTTAAACCATTACTAAAAAAAAAATCATAGTCTTAAAATCAATCCACATGTTTATACTTAATTTCTTATCCCATCTCAAGATGAATATTGTTATTTCAATCTTACCGCTATTAAACCTTAAAAGGCAAACTTTAAATCATTACAAAAAACTTTAAATCATTACAAACAAGTAGAATCATAAAGCCTTAAAATCAATCCAAATATTTATTTTTAATTTCTTATCCCGCTTCAAAATAAACCAAAGCATTTATTTGCCTCCATATTGTACATAGGAGATTTTTTGTAAACAAATCAAGAAACCCAGCTGCCTACTCCAAAAAGTCAACAGTTATCTCCTCAGAACAGGCCCCAAAGTAAACAAACATTTCTGCAAGTCGAGTTGTAACTCCTTCATGACTGGCATTTCTTCACATTTCTCACATTTGGGAAGAATGCTTCCTCCTTGATAAATCTCTTCCTTTCCCTTTGCAAAATCCTTAGAAACAATGTCCCCTACATTTTGCAAAATAACTTGAGCAGCTTCATGGAAAATTTATTTAAAGTCAGCAGACAGAGCACAGACCTCTGGAGTTGTTTTGTTAAGGTCGTCCATAATTCAAGCAGTAAAGTCTGACACCTTCTACTGATGTATATGAGCTGAGGAGTTAATGAAAGGCTCCCAAAAGCTAAAATACAACATCCAAGGAAAGTGAACAGAAAGCTAAAAACTAAAAATAATCAAGTTTAATGTATGGGAAAATATTAAATCCTTCAAACTAAATAGAAATATAATAATGGAGAGATGATTATTTATTCTCAGTCCTCCTTAAATTTAGAATGGGAAGCAAGCTGGCAGCTAAAATTTTTTTTTTTTTAAACTCCTTCCTAAAACAATGTTATGCACCAAGAGATTAGTATCTTCTTGTTGTTAAGAGCCACTCTTGGGGTACAAGAATTTTAAAATATACAAATTAGGTGGTTTAGAAATGAGAAAGGCTCAACCTAGTGTCCCAGTGGGGCTGCAGCATGGTCTGGAAATGGCGGCGTCCCCGACTCCCGTCTCCTCTTACCAGATTTACGCCAACACCGTTGACGATCTTCAGGCTACAAGGTGATTTTGTGTAGTACAAATGGGATGATTCCGAGTGTTTTCTATCCATGAAAACACTCTAGGGCAACAGGAAAAGCCTGCCTGTGCCTCCAGAAAAAATCCACGCTGTTAGGTCTGCCTGCTAATCTTGCGAGCAGTGTGTTCAGTCGGCCATCTTCTCACTGGAAGTCCTTTTCATTGCAGTCTTCTCAAGCCGTTCAAACCATCTGCCCACTGGCATCCTATTCCGCCTCCCCTCAATCCTATTCTCATTGATGGAGAACAACACTTTGAAGTTCAATCCATTTTGGACTCCTGCAAATATCACGGCCAACTCCAGTACCTCGTGCAATGGAAAAACTTTCCTAAGGGTGACAGCAAATGGGTCTTCAGTCGCCATGTTCGAGCACCTGATTTAACCCGCTCTTTCCATTCCTGTTTTCTTAATAAACCTAAATAATTGTTTTTGTTCTCCTAGTAAAGTAGCTGCTTTGGAAGACGATGGTCAGGCATTCAAACAACATGACCGGTCCAGCGAAGTTGATGTTGGATGATCATTGTTTCAATGCTGGTGGTTTTCGCTTCTTCTAACACACTAACATTAGTCCGCCTATCTTCCCAAGTAATTTGCAGAATTTTTCGGAGGCAGCGTTGATGGAATCTTTCAAGAAGTTGGAGGTGGCGTTTGTAGAGGGTCCATGTTTCACAGGCGTACAGAAGGGTTGGTAGTACAATGGCTTTGTAAACAAGCATTTTGGTCTCCCTGCGAATGTCCCGATCCTCAAACACTCTACGCTTCATTCGGGAGAAAGCTACACTCGCAGAGCTCAGGCGATGCTGAATTTCAGTGTCGATGTCGGCTTTTGTAGATAGATGGCTGCCGAGATAAGAAAAGTGATCGACATTTTCTAGTGACACACCTTTAAGCTGGATTGATGGCACTGCAGAGGGATTGGTTCGAACTTGCTGGTAAAGCACTTTGGTTTTTTTAATGTTAATCGAGAGGCCGAGTTTTTCATATGCTTCTGCAAAGATGTTTAGGATAGTTTGAAGATCTTCCTCGGAGTGTGCACAGACTACGTTATCATCAGCATATTGAAGTTCTATAACAGAAGTTGCAATTACCTTATTTTTTGCTTTCAGCCTACTAAGATTAAAAAGCTTTCCATCTGTTCGATATATAATTTCTACACCAGTAGGAAGTTTCTCTTCAACAAGGTGCATAATCATATCACTGTGCTATAATCACTGTGCTATTATTACTGAGGCAATTGCCAACAAGCCTGGGTTGGTGGGAAGCCACATCCAGAATTTAGTTGGAAAGTCTGGGGGGCTGGCAATTGGTTGCATGGCTGTCCTGAGGCTTCAGTCTTCCTTGTTACGTTTCAGCAGCATCTCCTGAGGAAGTTATATGTGGGGCTCATTCACGCTTTGCGTCACAATGCTGAACTATACAGACTCATCGTCAGAGGCAGGATAACACAGCTTCCTATGTTCCTAAAAATCCTTTCAGATTTTCTGAGGACTATCAACGTGTTTTAGTCTTAAAGCCCTTTCTATCATTAAAAAATTATTTAACGGAATCTTTCTCCTTTTCTTCTGCTTTTGTCTCATTATCCCTAATTTTTATCTGATTATAAAATCTGATGAACTTTCTTGGCCAGTTGGTCACAATTATACAACTTCCTGACCAATACTTGCATGGATTTAATTAACTGTCCTGTTTCTAATTTGAACTTTGCCAAAATCTTTTCCACTGTGATTATTTCTATAAGTTTAAATATGAAGTAGTTAGTACCTAGAAAAGTATTTGGAATATTTTCCCTGGATTTTATTGGATATCTATTCAAGTACCTTTAAGATCATGGGGAATTTTTTTTTTAATTCTAGCAGCAGTAATACTTACTGTATGGGTAGTATATACAGTTGTATCCAATCAATATGGTTAATTTTGTACATTTTTGTGAGATTCTATGCAGTTCAGCAGAAAAACAATCAGGGCTTTCAAACGCCATCATTAAAGTCTCCTCAGAGCATTTAAACCTTCAGAAGCTCAACCCGGCAAGGATATATTTCTGAAGAGCTTTTACCTCCTGAAATCCCATCCAAGCCCTTAAGCCTGCCTGTCACCTTCCAAACTTTCGGAAAGTGGCTGAACCTTAAAAAGGTGCTTGTCCTGAAAGTATTTTCATATCAGCTTGTGCTAATTCTAAGTCTAGCCATAACTTAAAAAAAAAAAAAAAAGAAAGGAAGGAAAGGAAATATACTTTTTTCCAAGCAGGGGCACAAAAATGCTGTATTTTCAAAGCTAATGTAATTGCTTGTCTGCAATCAGCCTTAGGAAAACAATCCTTTGTGTAGCGTATGGCATTGGAATTATTCATTAAAATGAGCTGTTTTCACCATGCCCAGGTGGTAAACCTATCTCTCTTTCTCTTTTTTTCATACAAGACCCAAAATGAGCGAGTCCTGGCAAGCAATACGTAATGGTGTCATTAAACTGATTGTATACATGCCGGTGGTGGCAGATGCATGCTTTCTTTCAGCCGATATACATTTGGATGGTTGGTTATGATCAAACAAAAACAGACAGAAACGTCTGAGTTCTGTTTGTAAAAAGATAGCTTTCGTTTAGAGCCCGGACAGCCATAAAATAGCCAGACTGCAGGATCAGAGCTAATGCCTGCCCTTATTTCCTTTGATTAGAGCCGGACTCTCCACGTCAGTCCGCTTCTAGTTTACTCTGTGTGCGTTGCATCAAGCGTCACTTGCAGAAAATGTTTAGCAAGCCCGTTGAGGGAGAGAAATATACAAAACTTGGCAGCTGCTATGTGTAATATATATATATATGCACACACACATGATGGCCTTTTGCTCTCATCTATAAACGTTCCTCTTTGTTTAAAGAATAATTGATGACCTCCCAGTGATTGTTTACTCTGCCACATGAAATGACATCATCCTGGATATTGTTGCACTTCAGGGAATAAGACACATTTACGTACATATTCTTCTTCAGACAGAGTTCTGGGAATTCTAACAGAAGACCTGTTTTCCTTCTCTCTGACTCCCTTCCTCAGCCTGGTGCCCTCAAGACGTTTGGGGACTCCAATCCTCAGAATTCCTAATCTGTTGGCATCAGACTGAAGAAGGCCGACTAGACTTCCATCTAAGACTTGACCTGTTTGAGATGCAACTCGGGAGCTAGAAGAGGAACTTATATGGCTTGGACTCCTATCATCACATTCTGGACTGAAATCAAGAGGATTTATTGATATGAATCTGGATATATCACTGTGTGTTAAAGATCCATAGTATCCCTAGCATTTGGAATCTATGGATTTTTCTGGTAATTATCATAATTATTGATTTTGAGATTACATTGTATTATTAATATCACATAGGTACAGGTAGTCCTCATTTAGCAACTGACTTGTTTAGCAACCACAGTGATGACAGTGATGAAAAAGTAACTTTGTGACCAGTCCTCGCATTTGCAACCTTCGCGGATCTTTAAAGCAAAGGAAAGCTGAAGTAAGATCATAAGCACAGTTGCAGTTTCACTTAGCAACCGCTTCACTTAATGACCAACTTGCTGGTCCCAGTTGTAGTCACTAAATGAGGACTACCTGTATAATATTTAATAAGTTTGATACAATAACATAAAATATATCTATATTTGTTTGTTTGTCTGTTTGTTGCTTCAATTTATATGCCACCCCATTTTCAAAACTCTATAAATGTGGTTTATCTCTATGTGTTTTATAAAATGCTCTATTTTAGCATCCAAAAATGCTCTATTTTAGCATCCAAAAATGCTACGGAATTCCTGGAAATTTGGCACTCAGACAAATCAGCCATCAATAGACACATAGAAATAAACCATATTTACACACCATTCAAAAGAGACAACAGAAAGCTAAGAAGGATACACAAAAGACCAGAACACATCCCCTCCAGCAGCCAACACCCAGATAAGCAGGGATTAACAACAATGAAGCAGAAAACAATCATTGGCGATCACTCCTAGCCGAGTAAGATTGTCTTCCAAAGGTAAAATTTTAACAGTGGATCCGTAAGTGGCTGTAAAGGCCAATTCTGGATCCGCACAACCTCCCACAATGAGGGCATAGGTTTCCGGGTGGGAGACGGTCATGATGAGGGTTTGCCTGACGTGCCTTCCTATTAGCTCTTTTCTCCCTTTCGCCCTGTACTCGTGCTTCTTCAAACTACCAAGGAGAAAACCACACCCCCACCAACACTGGCAGGGCGAACGACTGTATATAAACAGGGAGCAAACCCTACAGTCACTCGCACTGATGATGTTACCTAGTTGGGTAATGAAACGTCTGCAGGCCAACCACCAAGCTCAGAGAGCACCAAGAACTCCACAGTTCAACCCTGAGCTACAGATATTCTCTTCTATTGGAACATTTTAAGCTCAAAACAAATGAAAGCCAATAAACCAATTGCAACAATAAAACAAGAGCTCCAGTTTGCTCTAGCGGTTAAGGTGCTGGACTAGGAAAAGGCAACAATAAACTGCTTCCAAAAATGTGGCCAGGAAAACTTCCAAAGGGCAGGGAAAAAACGCCAGAATATTTGTAAAGATGGCTTGCAATGAAGTTTGGCATTCAGGGTGAAATACTTTATTTTATTCCATTCCGTTTCATTTTCCTGATTATGCTATGAACTCTTTCTTTCTGTTTCTTTCTGTTTGCCTTTGATTAGATTTAGAGGACTAAAAAGCATGGTTTGCAAATGTACTTGCATCTCTCAAGATATCTGAGGTAATCCCACCTTATCAGAATTAATGTTGGGTCAGATGCCACAGCAAATAGTTTTTTTTAAAAAATGAACTACCCATACAGGAGATCCTGAACACATGTGTCATTTCTGATCTCAAAATCATTGTTTGAAGCTGACAGACTATATATTTGCACCAGATCATAGATTATATAAATTGTCAATAGCCAATAAGTTGATAGAAGTATAAAACTGACCTAGAATGCTCCTGATGTCATGGAAGTACAACTACCAAAAGACCTTTCCATGGGGCCAGTGAAGATGCTGGGAATCATAGTTCAACACCTTTTGGAGTGACCCAATTTCTGCTCTCCTCTGAAATCAGATGTCACTAAAATCAATGAGCTGTAAGCAAGTACATGTTGGGGACTACAAGTTGTTAGAACTGGCTCTGTTGGAAAACATTAGTTTGGCAGAGCTTATTATTAAATTCAGAGAGCCAGTTTGGTGTAGTGGTTAAGGCATCAGGCTAGAAACCAGCAGACCGTGAATTCTAGTCCCACCTTGGGCACGAAGCCAGCTGGGTGACCTTGGGCCAGTCACTCTCTCTCAGCCCTAGGAAGGAGGCCACTTCTGAAAAACCTGCCAAGAAAACTGCAGGGACTTGTCTGGGCAGTCTCCGAGAATTGGACATGACTGAACAAATTAAAAAAAAGTATATTAGATTCAGTGTTATGTTTCTCTTGGATATATAGCAGGGGAAAAAAAATAGGGAGGCTGGCCAGGTATAGGATTGCTGGTTCTACTTGCCCCCCAAAATTCAGCAAGAACTCATTTAAAGCTGAGTTTTATCACAACTGTTCTCTAACTACTTTTTGTTTCATTGATTTTTGCTCTGATAAATATTTATTGCTGGCACATTGTCATTCTTATAGATATTTTCAAGGTTGCATGAATCCTATCTTAGCTAGGAAGGCAAAGTAAAGAAAGTGACACTGTGCAGAGAGAGCATAAAAAACAGCTGTCAAAATGACTTCAACCCCCACCTCGAAGTGTTAGTTGAGTAGTAATCTGCCCTTTAGCTGATAGATTGTTTAATTAAACAGCTTTCAGCTGCTCAGCCCCGCATAAATTATTTAAGTGGATTTTATTTTTATCAACACTTTTATCAACCAAACCAACAGAAGTTTGTAGTTTGGGTATACGAGATCCATAAAAACATGACATATTGTTTTGGGATAAAGGTTTTTTTCCCCATTCACTCAAGAAACAAGTTGATTTTCTACACATTTAAATGGCATTTTATAGGTGAAGCTGTGGAGATACTGACCCAGTGTGTGGAGGTTGTTTGGGTCTCAACTTTGGCTCAATACTGATAAGACTGAGTGGCTGTGGCCCCCAGGGTCAGGGATGTTTTAATCATTGGTTTTGGATGGGGTAGCACTTCCCTATTTGAGACTAGTGCACAACTTGGGGGTCCATCTGGATTTGCAGCTACTGCTCAAACAGTAGGTGGCAACTGAGTCCAGGAGAGTCTTTGCAGAGGTTCACTTACGTACCAGTTGTGCCCTTTGATGGCTGAGAGGCCCTTCAGAGAGTCACTCACCCCCAGTCACTTCAGCAATGTGCTGTATATGGGGCTGCCCTTGAAGCCCATCCCGAAGCTACAACTGGTTCAAAATGCAGTGGTACAAGCAGTAATGGGTGATTTTCAGTATGCCCATGTGTGACCACTGTTATGTGAGCTGCATTGGTTGCTAGTCTGCTTCTGGGCACAAATGCACTGCAGCAACCCAGAACACCAAAAAAAAGGGGGAGGGGAAACAGACTGTGATAACCCTCAGTGTCAGAATTCCCAATCAAGAAATCCCTCAGGCAATTACTCTAAAGGATTCATTTATTCAGGATCAGTACACTTCAGGCGAGGAGAAGCCTCGAATAAGGATTTTTGCGCCCAAGCAGCATTATCAAAACATCCCTCTGACATCACCCAGAGTCCAGCCATAACAATTCAGTTCCCACCCCAAGCATCCCCCCTCCCGACAGAATGTCTGTTGGAAGAGCAGGTGCTTATCACAGTTCTCGCCAAGCGATGCAGGAATGCCGAGAGGGAGGCTTCTTGAAGCAATTAAGTGCAGGCCAGCAAACTACACGTGTACAACAGTCAGGGAAGCATGGCAGATGAACATGCGAGGCTGACCCAGACCTCCTATACAACATCTTCCAACAAAATGGATACCCACACAACTTTATCGAAAAATACCTGACCAGTCAACCCACTACAGCACAACCAGCACAACCTATGAAAAGGATAACACTACTGTACATCAAAAACATCTCAGAAACAACCAACAGACTATTACAACCACGTGGCATCACTGTAGCAGAGTAGCACACAGGCCTATGGAAAAGAGGACACTAACATTGACTCCCAGAACTTCTTTGCTGTGGGGAGCTTTTCTGCTTGGAAGTGGCTACTCAGCTGCACCCCTCCCCCCTCCACTTAGTGCTGGAGTACTAGAGTATATAGGGGCGTAGAGGCTCAGTGGGTAAGACGCCAGGCTTGTCGATCACAAGATCGCAAGTTCGGAGGTTCAAATCCCTAGCCCTGCATGATGGAGTGAGCTCCCGCACTAGCCCCAGCTCTTGCCAACCTAGCAATTCAAAAGCATGCAAATGCAAGTAGATGAATAGGTACCACTTTGGTGGGAAGGTAACAGCGTTCCATGTGCCTCATGCCGGCCACATGACCATGGAAGCGTCTTCAGACAACACTGGCTCTTTGGCTAACAAACGGAGATGAGCACCGGCCCCTAGGGTCAGACACGACTGCACAAATGTGTGGGGGGAACCTTTACCTTTTTTACTAGAGTATATAATCTGCTGAGTAAACAGCTGCTCCTCTCCCACTTCCCTTCCCCTGTGAATAGAGAAGCAGAGTAAGTCACTGCTGAATGGCGAAGCATGCTCCCCGCTCCAAAGAGCAGAGGACCCTCTCCCCTCTTCGGCAGAAGAAGTGCAAGAGAGAGAAGCAGCAGAGGTCCTTTGGTGGGATTTCTAGGACCCCGGGGTGATCACTCCTCCTGTTGACATTAGCCCCAATCGGCTTCATTGCCAAGGCAGAATCGGTGTCAGAAGAGCAGCTCTTGCAGTACAGGAGAGCAGTTTACTGCTGCTGTGTGGAAAAACCTTTAGATTTCAGTGGCTTGGCTGGGAGCTATGGAATAAGGGACATGCTCTTGTTATCAGTTCTGGGTCTATCTTGTAGCACTTTAGTCCTGGAAACCAGCATAATTACCCCTCCCCCTTAGCGCGCGGTAATAATATATATATGAATGTCTGTATAATATATGAATTTGCAATGTTGTTGTAAGCCGCCTAGAGTCCTCCGATAGGGAGGGGATAGGCGGGGTATAAATATGATAAATAAATAAATAAATAAATAAATAAATAAATAAATAAATAAATATGTTTTCATTCATTCGTTTGTTTTTGCACTGGTAAATGGCATTGTTTGAGAAATGCTTGATTTAAATCACTTCTTCATGTTCAGGTGCAATAGGGCCTGACTAAAGCTGGACCATAAGGAAGGCTGAGCGAAGGGAGATAGATGCTTTTGAACTGTGGTGTTGGAGGAAAATTCTGAGAGTGCCTTGGACTGCAAGAAGATCAAACCAGTCCATACTCCAGGAAATAAAGCCAGACTGCTCCCTTGAGGGAATGATATTAAAGGCAAAACTGAAGTACTTTGGCCACATAATGAGAAGACAGGATACCCTGGAGAAGCAGCTGATGCTAGGGAAAGTGGAAGGCCAAAGGAAGAGGGGCCGACCAAGGGCAAGATGGATGGATGATTTTCTGGAGGTGACGGACTCAACTGTGGGGGAGCTGGGGATGGTGACGGCCGGCAGGAAGCTCTGGCATGGGCTGGTCCATGAAGTCACGAAGAGTCGGAAGCGACTGAACGAATAAACAACAACAGAAAAAGCAATGAATTTCATCATAAGTTCTGGAAGCATGGAAGTATGTTAATTGGTTTCCTACATAATGTTGTGCTTATATATCTATTTGCTAATTTGTGTAAGATGTAATGTGTAAGATTTTTATTAAACAAAACATCATTAGTCCCATCACTGTCTAATGATAGGCCAATGTTTATTCTTATGAGTTTTAGTGCAGGTGGTGGTGTCAGAACTCCAGGCTTTCATGAATAAAGCTGATTATTTGGATTTTTCTTATCTGAGTTTGGTTCTGGTCTTTAGAATGAAAAGAGTTTTCAATGACCTATGCCAGGCATTGTTAAAGAACTGCATTCACTGCTATTAACCACGATATCCTCTTGAGATGCTTTACAGCTCACAGAATTGTTTTGCTGTGGTTATACTCATATTTTCTTGAATATGCAAAAAATTTTGACAGCTTTACTCCCTGTCTGTTGGCCTGTGGGAATTCCCTGGGCTTTATTTTGCCCCCTATTATTTTTAGCATCCATAAAAAAAAAACACTGGGGCAGTCATTCTTGTATGCTGCCTAGAGTCATTGTTATGATCTGGATGGCAGTGTAAATCATTAAATAAATAAATAAAATCCCAAATTTTGGAATTGGGGTGCATCATTATGATTGTACCCAATTGTCTGTTCTTTAAGAATACTGTAGGTCATGAGTGTCCAAACTTTTGGCTTCCCTGGGCCACATTGAGTGAAGAGGAATTGTCTTGGGCCACACATAAAATATATAATATAGTTAATGTATATAAGTAATAAAACTTTTGCTAGGGAAAGTGGAAGGCAAAAGGAAGAGGGGCCGATCAAGGGCAAGATGGATGGATGGTATTCTGGAGGTGACGGACTCGACCTTGGGGGAACTGGGGATGGTGACGGCTGACAGAAAGCTCTGGCGTGGGCTGGTCTATGAAGTCACGAAGAGTCGGAAACGACTGAACGAATAAACAACAACAAATAAAACTTCATTTATTTTTTTATATTTTTTATTTTTAAAACTAGTGGGATATTTGACCTTGTTTTTGTGAAACTAATGCATCAATGTCTGGTTCGATGAAAGTGGTTGCAATTCTCAGTGAGTTCTCAAGCTGTTCGTCAGAAATTTTAATTCTAATTTTACTCTTTGTGTGCTTCATCCTTGAAAATAGTTGCTCACAAATGTATGTGCTGCCAAAAAGCGATGTCATGAATAAGGTGTGATTGTGAAGTGAGGGATATTTTTCTCTGGGAAGATAGGTCTTATAAAAATCCAGTAGAGAGACATGATCAAATTTTTCTTTGAGTTGAATGTCTGATTGCAACTCTATGCATTCCATTTGAAAATTTGGAGGTAATGTAGTTATGTCGACTGAAAATGGAGTAAAAAATATACCAAAATATTGATGATTTTTCTGGAAATCTTGAAACTATCAAACCAAAAATCAAGGCTGCATATTTCTCGCTGTTCACAGGACTGTGTTTAGCCAACATATTAAAACGTATAAGATTATTTTCCATAACCTGAGCTTGCCATACTTTAAGTTTCATTTCAAACGCTGTTATGGTTTGAAACATTGCCTTGATAAGTTGGTTTTCACCTTGAAGATGCATGTTTAACTCATTTAAATGAGCAGTCAAATCCACCAAAAATGCTAAATCTGTGAGCCATTTTTCATCTTCAAGTTCTGGCACAAATTTTCTTTTTGATTCCATAAACGACTTGATTTCATTTTGCAAATCATAAAATCTTCTCAGCATTTTACCCCGACTTAGCCACCTTACTTCAGAAAAGTAAATGATGTCCCCATAATCAGCATCCATACTTTTAAGGAACTCCTGGAATTGGCAATGATTCAATCCCTTGGCCCTTATGAAATTCACTGCTTTGATGACAATTTGCATGACATCATCCATTTTTAAAGCTTTCGTGCATAAATTTTCTTGATGTAGACTGCAGTGATACTTCATCAAACGTGAGTTGCTGGCTGCACTTGCATCATCTTCTATCAATTTTCTAAGTCCCTCACTTTTACCAACCATCGCTGGGGCGCCATCAGTAGATATACCAGATATGTTGACAATGGTTAAAGAAAATCACTTTAATGTCATTTTTACTGCTTCGTACAAATCAAGGATTTAGTTGTGTCTTTTAATGGCACCAAAGAGGCCATTTCTTCAGTGACATTATATTCGTTATAAATACCTCTAATAAAAATGGCAAGTTGAGCTGTATCTGTAGCATCAGTACTTTCACCCATCGCCAAAGCATAAAATTTGAAATTAGCAGCTTTACTGTTCAAACCTCTTTTGATAGATTTTCCTATTTCTTCAATTTGCCTGGCTATAGTCTGGTGAGACAAACTGATTTTAGAAAAATCACTTTTTTTATCAGGACAAATTATATCTGCCGCACTTTCCATACATTGCTTAATAAACTCACCATCGGTAAATGATTTTGATTTTTTTGCAGATTTGCTACCAAATAACTAGCTTTTATAATAGAGTCCTTTTGAGTTGTGACTATTTAAAAAAAAATTGTTGAGATGACAAACTTCTTTTCAGTTCTGCTACTTTGTCTTTATGACAAATTCCTTGATATGCTTTGAATTTGGCAGCATGTTTTTCCATATAATGCCTTTTCAAATTGTAGTCTTTGAAAACTGACACATTTTCCCTACAAATTAAGCATAGTGCCTTAGTATTTGCCTCGACAAAAAGCACTCATCTGTCCATTTTTCGTTGAATACTCTTCCTTCATCCGCAATTTTTCTTTTTTCTTTTTTCTTTTTTTGTGTTCCGTTTTCTGTTGGAATGACGTTGAAGCCATGCTGGAATAAATTTATTTAGGAATAAATATTTTTTTAAAGAAATAACACAACAAGTTCATCGTAAATTGTTAGGTAGGCAAATAAACAAAGCAAAGTTTAATAATCAAATAAGAGAACTTACATGTCTACTTAATAATAATAACAATAAACACCTGTCATCACAGAACACGTGTAGGTAGGTTGAAATTTTATTTATTTATTTATTGGATTTCATCACCACCCATCTCCTCCCAAAAGGGGGGACTCTGGGCAGTTTACAATAAGATCATTATTAAAATTTCAATACACATTACAAATACAATAGTATCAAAATATAAATACAAATATAAATAACAATAAAAATATGGGTGAAATAAAATCCAGATGGCTAAAGATCTTTACACTATACATGTGTAGCAGGCAGCGGCAGCGTTAGCATTGCACTGCCCCCTCCCCTACACAGCGTTCTGTTGTTTCTACCTATGCAGTCCGCGTTCAAGCACCATGCAATCAAGTCACAAAAAAAAATTGCAAAATAATGTTAAAAGTTTACAATTTTGGGGGGCTGCATTACTAGCTGTTCAGGGCCGCATGTGGCCCATGGGCCGCGGGTTGGACACGCCTGCTGTAGATGCTGTAGATATTGTGTAATGTTCCCTGGCCCACAGTGAAGCTTTGGATGTTGGTGGAGAAATAAATCTTATTTCAGATAAATAGAAAATCTGCTGATTTAGTAGGCAAATTAACCTGAGGATCAGGATACAACGGATTCTGCAAGAATAGCACTCCCTCTAAATGAAAAAAATTATAATCTGGGGGTGCTCTTGGCTGAAGTTAATGTTAGTCCCGAAAGGCCAGGTTGCAGCAGTGGCGAAAACCATCTTTCTCCAGTTTCAACTAGTGCATCAACTATGCCTTACTTGAGAATGAAGATCTGATTATAGCAATACATAACATGACCCATTAGAGGCTATTCTTGAAAAATGTTCAGAAACAATAGTATTCATTTTACAGAACATATAACATTATTGACTTTCAATTTCTGTGCCCAATTTATCTGCTGATTGTTACCTGTAAAGATCATAAAGGATTTGTGACCAAACATCTAAAAGGTTGATTCTTCCCATTTGAACCTGCCCATAATTCGCAGAGGCCCAAGATAAGTTATGTTGGTGAACATATGAGACTGAGCCATTTCTGTAGCAGCAAATCCAGAGGAATTGTCTCATTTTTAAGTCAGTGAAACCTGAGCCTGGAGGTATTTCTCAGGTCTAATAGAAAGTATTTCTTATATATGGGTCATCATAACAGAAGGAAAGTCACAATTCACAATTTTTATTGTGAACCGCCCAGAGTTCTCCATGGGGGGAGATGGGCGGTTATAGAAATTAAATAAATAAAATAAAAGTCCCTGTTCCTACATTACAGGGATTTATCTGACTGATATCACAGCTATAAGAATATATTTAAATGTAAATCCCACTGAATTTTATCAGACATATCCCCAGATAATGATGCATAAGATGGCCATCTAAAAGTTTATAAAATAATAGACCTCAACTACTTCTGAAAGTTTTAAAGCACAGGAAAAGCTTTCAAAAGACTTCAGAAGTTTTTATTAGAAGCATCCACCATTGTGGCAAAGACCAATATAATGGGCTTCATCTCATAGGGCATAGGGCCTGGGTATCTGAGGGATCGCTCGTCTCTAATCATTTCTACCTGCCCAATACATCCCAGCAGAGTGGGTGTGCTCTAGGTCCCCTCTATTAAATGTTGTCATCTTGCGGGACCGAGGAAGCGTGCCTTCTCTGTTGTGGCCCCCACCTTCTGGAACAGCTTCCCCACAGGGATACGTATGGCACCTTCTCTCTGAGGTTCCAGAAAGCTCTTAAAACCTGGCTTTGGTCCAAGGCCTGGGGTTAATGTATTATTGTATTTGGGGGGACCCTGTTTTGTTTTGATTTGTGTTACTTTTAAGACAGTTTTCACTAGGACTGTCTGTGTGGTTTTATGTTTTATCTATTTTTATGGATTTTTTGGTTCTGCATGCCACCGAGAGTGCATTGGAGTTGGGCACTTTTTGAAATTTGAATGAATGAATGAATGAATGAATGAATGAATGAATGAATGAATGAATCTCACTTCCTGAGGTAACATGGGATAATCTCGGTCGATTTCCCTTTTCTTAGAGAGAAGCAAAATTGATTCTGAATCTCAACAAAGCTTCATTTTGGTTCTGGTTCTCACAAACTGGGGGTGCTGCAAATGGTAAGGCAGCAGGACTTGTGGCTATGCATATATGTTTTAAAAGTTTCATTGTTTATATCCAGAGTGGGAAAGGAGTCCTACATTTCAAAGACCGACAGATTTTTCCTTCTGCCAGAGTGATGCTTACAATCAGATATCCATTTTTTGAAACCTATACTGTATATATTTTTTTGCTTGAAGTAAAAACATAGCCAGGTTATATTCATGGGAAAAATAGCTGAAATTAAGATGATTAAGCGGCCTGTCTTCTTCTGTAGATCAAGACAGCAGCTTTATGACTGCATTGGTAAAAGAATAATAATAATTGAAAGAAAACACTTTGTGGAAAAATACACATGGCTGAACATTATA
This sequence comes from Charina bottae, assembly GCA_023362775.1. Taxonomy (NCBI): domain Eukaryota; kingdom Metazoa; phylum Chordata; class Lepidosauria; order Squamata; family Charinaidae; genus Charina; species Charina bottae. Next base: position 3,486,622 of record JALMGJ010000029.1, on the reverse strand, counting down.
TGTTGTTTCGGCCTAAAGCCACAAGCTTTGTTTGGAACAGGCACAAGTTTCCCAACTGTTTTCTCTCTAGACCAAAAGGGGAATCTTGAGCCCATTAAAAATTTGGGAACATATCATCATTGCTGTTTTCCTTATTTCCTGATGTCAACAGAACCTGTGTGTCCGTCTTATCATTGGGCAAAAAGTTGAGGGCCAAATAAAGATGGAAATTACAATTTGTTTATGTCAGTGATTAGGCTTTTGTGCTATAGCCTTTCCAGACTCTGGAAACCATTATATCATTGCCAACCAAGTGTTGGATTGCTTTATAGCTTTTTAGCACTAATTCCATGCAAAAAATTGGGTTCAGTTTCCAAGTTCATATACAACTGATAATGATGAAACCTGCTAAGAAACTATGTGCAGTAAATGTAACATTAAAAACAGACAACTGGAATGGAAGAGATTTAAATTAAATAGATGACAGTGCTATTAATTCCAGGCACACACATTTAGCCATGAGAATTACATTTGCAAAGGTAACAAAACTAGCAAATACTTTCTGAGTTAACAGTGAACATGCAATTTGAAGGCTGAATGCTTTCATGGTCAAATCATAAGTGTTAATGTTAATGTTAAAGTCCATTAAACAAATCAGCCCATTTATATACATGCTCCATTAAACCGTATAAGGCCCAAGTTAGTGTGCCTGCCCCTTTTTCTATGTTATCAACATCAGCCCCTTAAAATGGCTTAAGGAAAACATTCACGTTGCACTACTAGCCTACATGGACTATAACATTGTAATGGTTTCCCTTTAATTACCTGAAAAAGCCAACAACCTAACATTCTGGTTACAAAACCATACTCATGGAGGATGATATAGTTGTCCTAGGTACTATTTTATGCTGATACTGCATGAAGGAATCCAATAGTTCACTGACAAAGATCTTATTGCTTTCAGTGGTTGGAGTAATTACAGTAGAAAAGTTTATTCATCAACATAAGCAAATCATAATTTAGATATTAAATTTTTATTATAGTCTTATAAAGTTGATCTGATCTAATTTACACCTATATCTGGCCTTCAACTTTAGTCAAAGAAAGCTGCTCTCCTAAGATGATCCTACTGGAAGACATATAAACCTAGGATCAGGTTGGAGAAAACTTTGCATAGTGGGAAAGCAAGGTTGGTGCCTTACAGTAGGAAAGATGAAATAAGAGAGCAGATAATTATTTCCCACCCACCAGTTCCAAGTAATTCTAAAGTTTGACATAAGAAGCTGTACCCATGTTAACACTACAGTGAAAGTTTGGCTAGAAAATTATATCTGATGCCTTGTTTCATCTTATGGAACCAGTTAATGGACTTCTTTCAGATAGATTATTAAGACATTCTCTATGTCCAAGAAAGTCTATATGAGGCCAATGTTATGTACTAAACTGCAAATATTTCTGTAAATTGTACTAGTATCACTTTTACACAAAAGTATTCTGGTACTGGCTTACATTTAGTAACAAACCGAGAAAATGGATTAATTCCTAAGAAATGGTCCATCCACATCTAATTTAAGTTTCCATTCTTATGAGTTAAGCATGATAATATGTGCTGCATATTTATTGTAGGGCCAGGAGCTCCAAACTAAGTCCAAGTACAATCTGTCTAAATGTCTTTCTACAACTTTCACAACTAGCACTGGACTAAGAAAGTTTTCTGAATTTCCCCCCTACTGGTTCTTTTTCTATTTGATCAAAGAGAATTTGCTTTGGGAATTCTTTCCAAGGAGAAGACGGTTTTGGAGATATTCCCATGGGTGGAATGCGGTATTCATGTACTTGTTTAGGTACCAGATGGCCAAGCACTGTGTGTGACTGTCCTATTTTTCATTATTTTCATCTTTCCAGCAGACTGAATCCTTCCTGGCTTCCAAGACCTTAATTCAATTCTATCATGAGTAAACTGCTGCTCTTCTCGTTAAGTTTTCGTTCTTTTTTTTAAAAAAAATAATGATAGTGATACTATTTATCACTGCTAAGATAATTTCTTTCTTTTGTCCCAGAAAAAAATGTTGGGCAATTTATTCAGAGAAATTATCTACCCAATATCCCTGCCCACAACTTTGGTGGTGAATTTCAACAGCTCTGTTTAAAGCACTAGTTTGCTGTATCCAATTTGTCCATCACTTTCTCATTTTTCTTGGCAGAGTTGCTTGGGACAATGACCAGATGAAAATTCCCGCACATTTATGTGCACTTTCCTTGTTATACATAGATTCTGAATGCAGTTTTCAAGTAATGTATACACACTGTTGCAAGCAATTTCCCCTGATATACACATTTCAGTGCAATTTTCGCAGTTATGTGTGCAACTCCTCTTAAAATGTACATATTTGACCAGAGATTAGCATAGCAAAATATTCTGTTTTGAGAATATAATTTAATAATCAAATAATCAAAGGTATATGACAAATCCTTAACATTGATGCATTTCTTCCCATCTTTTCAAGATAGAAAGGTAAAGGAAACTATATACACACAGAGTTACCCACCCACTCATTATGCATGCTTGTTTGTTTTCTCATGCATTATATTGTTTACACAGCAGGAGATATGAGATCACAAAACTTTTCTGTATGTTTGGAATTTTGCAACATCCATCATCTTAATTTCTTGGGTAGCTCTTCATTAGCACTGGAATGTTTGTAAATCAGATTGATATTTCTAGTTGTTTTGAAACTCATATGAGATCATGCATGGAAAATCTTGCTCAGATATTATAACAGAAAAAAAGGAGAGGGAAAATAAGCCAAGATGCAGCAAAATATTTTTAAATAAATCCATAACTGTTTTCCAACACATTACAAGCTTAGATGGCTCTTTGTCAGGAAAATCTAAGCAGCAAGAAGAGTCTTCCCTTGCACGTAACTTCTGCATGGAAATGACCCTACAAGATGATAGTCTTGACTGATCTGGATATGCCAATATGTGATTTATGTTATAGAACATACTGTTCCTTCCGAGGAACAATATTTTTTCCCCAAATCATCTCATTTTTTTCCTCCACATTAAAGTGATTTTCAGTGCCAATTCTCTATGCAAGCAGCTGGTCTTCATATGCTCAACAGACTACTGAATGTGCCTTTCCAGGAATGATTTATAAAAGGCACACTTTGAAGGCCCGATTCATTTTTAATGTCACCTGTACCTGGGAAAGTTCTTTCAGCTCAGTGGGTGAGCAAGGAATATGCAGGCAATAAAAAGGCTTTGGAATGTCTTGCCCACACATGATGCTGGCACCTTCCGTGAAGTCGAAATAATGTTTTTACAGTATTTTGCTGCCATTTTGTCTCCCTGAATGTTCCTTTCAAATATCCACAGATCCGGCTTTGTTTTCTTTAGCTAAATGGTAATCAACGCTGGCCCGTACATCTGATTTGAGTAAAAGTGAGATAATTTTCAGTGGATCTAAATTAAATTTGCACAGGGTTAGTATACAAATCAAGTGAGAGCAAAGAAGAACTTCTGGTATCAGTGAAAAGAACTAATTTGATTAAGAAACACTGGTGCACAGCTGCAGATCCTGTCTTTTTCTCCGCTTTTATACCACATGGTAACCACAAGCAAGTAAGTATAGATCTTTGAGTTTATCTTATTTTTATAATAGTTTCCATTCTCCATTTCATTTGTCAAAGAAAGATAAAAAAAGAATGGATCTTAATAGATTTAATGAACGTAAAGAAGGAATTAATATTTTCTTTAAAATCCTTCACTTTCCTGTGTTTCTTCTCCTTAAACCTTTTCTTTTCTCTTACACTTGCTTTTCTTTCTCTTATTTTTCATTTGTGAGATTCTGTTTACTCTGGATATTCATAGCATCCCATGTTACTTTTCTTCATCTTTTTTAAAGGATTCAGTTCCTTTATTTCAGTCCTCAATTGAGGAGACAAGCATGTGCTCTTTCTCTACAAGCCAGAGTAGAGACATCTTTATTCTGCCACAGGCTGACATTTTTATCCTGCTGAATCTGCAGCTTTCTTGTACCCAAACAGAACAGAAGGAGAAGACCTGGCAGATGGACAATCTCTCTCTCTCTCTCACACACACACACACACACACATACACACACTATGCACTGCCTCAGGCATAGTTTTCAGTGTGTCTCACAGGAGAACCAGCTCTGTTTGGTTAATCCTGGGGGAACACATTTATATTTGCTGGTTCCTAGTCCTTAGTATCTTGTTATGGCTTTTTATTTTCCAAGTAAAATGGCAAGAATGCAGGCAGAGATCTTGCCTTGATAATGTGTTTAGCATTGCATAAATATGGATTGCTCTCCTTATAAGTAATGACTTTGTGTGATAATATGCATCATTTATGATGATCATTTGGTGATATTGAACCATCTTCTAATCAGGACTCCTTCCAAAGCTACATTTGTGGTTTTTATTTTGGCTGCTGCTTACAGAGTCCTGACAGTCTGCCATTAATCAGTAACTAATATATTACAACAGAATAGACAAAGATGGAGGCTTCAAATGACAAAAAGGGAAACTCTATGCTTATTTCTTTCTGTTTGCCTTGGCCACCATGAAATGTCAAAGAAGAGAGGCATACTTCTGCTTTAACTTAATATCAGCAGATGTTACATTGGAACAAACTCTTTTGCTAGGGGAATAATTCATCTATGTGTTTCAATTAGTAAAAAAAGGTAAAGATTCCTTTGACGTCTGGTGGCTTCATGGACATCTCTATATAGTTTTGTAGTGGTGTGCCATTGCCTTCTCCCAGAATGACGTTTTTAACTTCCAAGTCTAATCCAGCAACCTGTGATTCTCTAGAGGTCTCCTGTTCCATGAATCAATTCAGATCTGAGCCCAGGCAAGGATAGCCATCAGAGACCTTAAATGCTCAAAGTTTTCCACAAATATTTTTTGATGCGGTGCATGTGTTGAAGTAAAATCTTTGGTGGAGGTGGGATGCAAAGTTCATCATAATTATCCAATGGATTTGAGTTGTTATTTCGTGTCAGAAGCTTTCGCTTCTGTAGTAAAAGGATTTGCCGGTGACATCACCATTGCCCAAGGAGGCTCCTTGCCACAGAGTTCATTTGGTCAAAATTTACAATAAGGAACATGATATCCTATAGTAGTTGAAAGTTACAAAATATCTTCAAAGGTAGATCTAGAATTAAAATTAAATATAAAGAAGTCCCAACTAATGACAACAGGTACAACAACCAGCCTTAGAATGGACAATTAAGGTATTGAAGTGGTAGATAGCTTCCGCCTTTTAGGATCATCCCTTGACAGTGAAGGAATAAGCAGTCAAGAAATATGCTTCAGACTAGCACTGGTACAGCAGCCATTGAAAGCCTTGGAAAAGATATTCAAATGCTGTTATGTGTCTATACCTACAAAGATCAGAACAGTACAAGCAATAAGACACCATAGAAGTGAAAACTGGATTTGAAGAAACGGGATAGAAAGTGTATTGACGCTTTTGCAATTTGGTGTTGGAGAAAACTCCTGAGAATACCATGGACAGCCCAGAAAACAAACAAATGGATCATTAAAACAAATCAAGCCAGAGTTCTCACTTGAGGCACAAATGATGAGGCTCAAATTATTCTACTTCATACCTAGTTCTCTGGAGAAGGCTCTCATACTGAGAAAGGTGGAAGGAAAGAGAAGATGATGACCAGCAGCACGGTGGATAGATTAGTTACAGTGGGATGGGTGTACCGTTGGAAGACCTGAAGGACCAGGTTAGGGCCAGATCATCATGGAGAAAATCTATGTGGTCACGAAGACTTGATGGCACATAATCAATCAGATCTAGAATCAACTCATGTGTATCAACAGCAAAATTCATCTTATGTTGCAGCCAGCAGATCAGATTAAACTAAGAAAAGGCATTCTAAAAACCAACATCACCTGTGCTTCCACAGACGGCATCACATACCAGTAGAGTTCCAAATGGTTAAGCAAGTTTTCAATCCCACCCAAAATCCTTCAGAATCCTTTATCTATCATCCTCCATCTTGTCTGGAGTAAGTTTCAGTTCCAGTTGAAACAATCTAGGAAATATGCAACTAGGTAGGTAGCTTATCCTGCATCTGCCGTTTGCCTTTTGATTTGGGCTTTTCACGACATAAGCCAGGTAAACAATGGCTTTTGCTTTCATGCAAATATCACAACAACAACAAAGCCTGAATTTCTGCAGCACTTTGTTTTGTGGAAATTATTGGTTAGTTCAAGTATTTTTCAAATAAAATATGTTGTCTTTTAAAGTCCCATGATCCCTTTTCTTAAAAAAATATTTTTCAAATAAATTTTGTTGGACTTACCTCTGCTCCAATTTTCCGCCTAGCAAGAACACAAATGATTTTTTTTCACGGAAACATTATGTCCCTCTCCACTCTCTACCAGAGATCTGCTTTTTAGCAAAAGGAAAAATACAAATATTAGGTAACAAACAAGTTCAGTTTTTCTTCTCATGTATATAGGAAAAATAAATTTTAAAAAGTTGGCAGAGTTTCTTTAATAATCTAATTTATTCCACAAACCTAGCTTTTCTTTTGCTTTTTAAATTCTACTTGCCCTCCACAGCTTTCTGTTCGTGTTGTCATTTCACCTTTACTTATTTAGGCTTCTCTTGCATTTATCTTTTCTCCCTTTCAAATCTGGGCTGTCATCAACCTCTACCAATTCTTCCTTTGTGGCATCATCTGCTCCCTGCAGGTTCTTACAGCTCCGGTTCCTCTTTCATTTTTCCCTTCCTGGCCTCCAGGTATCTCATGTTACCCTTACAAATCCTTTCTGAAAGGCTACTGCAGAAGTCACTGTCAGGCCACTGGGATTTTATCTAGTCATTTTTTTCCCATTACCCTGGACACAGTCAAGCTTTTCATAATAAATATGATGGCTTGGAGCTCAATATCTCTGCATCCTTGAAGATATCTAAACTCTGTTAGACACTCCATAGGCCATAGATACTCAACAGCTTGAAACAAAGAAGATGGCACCTTCCCTCCTTTACTGTGGACATAATTAACAGGAGTGGTAGTTGCTTTATCACACTGGGACAATGTATTTTACTGGCAGAAGGGACTTTTCTCTGGGAGGGTCAAAGTCAAGTTGGGAGCCATGACTGACTGATTGAAGCCCTGCCCCTTTTAAAGGCAGTGTGGGGGAAATAAGTTTTCAGATGAATGGTCCCGTTTAAACCAAATTGAAACATAAAGGAATGTGGCAACAACCTTGGAAGCTATCTCTCTGCACCTTCTGCTAACTTTTATCAGGACATTCCCATAGCAACCCACAAATCTCTATATTCAAGAAGTTTGCTCCTCCCTTCTTCCCACTAAGACAATGGCTTTCTTCAGTAGGGCAGAAAGTAACTTGAGAGCTATTGCTTATGAATATGTACGTATGCCTGCATCATCATATGAATATGTATGCTTGCATCATTTCCTTTTCTGTAATGTATAAATATCAGTGCATTTCTTTTGTCTGCAGGGGAGGCACCCACCATCTTGGTGGGAACCCCTCCAGTGCACACTGTATCAATAAACACTGTAGTCAGCCTTGATTATTTGTGCTTTGAGTCCTGTGTTGATTCCACAGCAGGATTTCCATCACGTGCTTGTAGCCACCATCCTGACTTTTTCTACCCAAGTGGCCCAGACTGACCGAGGGGCCAGCATGAATTGCCCCACATAGGGTATCTCCCAAAGCTTGTCTTAGTCTACGTAATGAAAGGGTCAGCCCTCTCAAGGTGAGCTGCAACTTACCACACAAAATAAAACCTAAACCAGTAAACAATTGTTGGAAGATCAGTGAAAAGTAGCACAGGTAAAGAAGCCTCAAAATATCTTTTTAAAAAAACACGGAGAAAAAACAACATACCAACCGAAGGGCATGAAACGGCCCCACAGAGCCAAGTGTCTTTGCCTGGCACTGAAACTATAACAACTTGGGCCCTTCGTGGATCTTTCTTGGGCTCTTGTCTAAGAAATTTTATACTACTTGGAGTATAATGCCACTTGCCAATCCTCAGATGAAAGGGAATCTGGAATCAGAGCTTTAACTGCTGTCTCAGGTTTGGGCAGGGATGCACAAATAATGCAGCTTGTTAATTGTGCAGAAGGAGAAATTCTGTGCAGGGATGGATGAATCTATTTTTAATCTGGGTCACTTTTGCTTATTTGTTCTACTTAATGCCATTCCATGCCCTCATCAATTCATATTAAGATGCGTGTGTACATTAAGCATAGGTATTTAGTATAGATCAAATAAAGATGCATATGGTATTCAATAATGTATTTAATACCACTTTAAATTTTAATATATCTTTAAGTACATGTTTTAATATGCATTTAAATGTGTATCTCCTTTCAAAATAGCAATATCTATCTGAATGATATAAACTGCAAAATGTGATGAGAGAAAGGCAAAATGTGAGAGATGTAGCTATATTCTGAACTTTGCAAATAATATTATTGGGAGTAGGAGGGAAAGGCTTTTCTGTCAGGCCTTGTGATCTTTCTAATGTTTTTGTTGTTGTCGTCATTAAAGCTAAAATAGTGTGATTGTGGGGAAGCTGGGGAAAGAAGGGAAGGGAAGGTAGACATACACAATTCACAGGTAGGGACTTCCGATGGGGACATGGAGGACTGAAGAGCTGTGCCCAAAGGCTCAGCGGGCAGAACTGACAACACGGCAGTTTTTTTGGGTTCAGGCAGGTTTTCCTGAAGCCCAGGAGTGTTCTCCGGAAAAAAGGAAAACACCTGGAATCACCCCATTTGTCCTCTGGATGGCTGCTTGCAGCCAGAAGATCGCAAACAGCATTTCACGTTCGACTGGTAAACACTAGCTGGGAGGCGGGGATGTCACCATTTCCCAAGCCATGCTGTAGCCTTAAAGAGACACTAAGACTAGGCACCCCATTTCTAAATCACCCAATTTATATTATTTTTAAGTATGCATACCTTAAGAGAGGCTTTCTACAGCAAGGAGAAGCGGGTTCTCTTGGTGCTTATCGTTATTTTTGGAATTGTTTTTTTAAAAAATCTTTTTAAGTTTTTGTAATTTATATTGTATTTTAATCCTAATTTTTATTGTAAGCCGCCCAGAGTCCCCTGTTGCGGGAGTTGGGCGGTCATATAAATTTAAATAATAAGTAAGTAAGTAAGTAAGTAAGTAAGTAAGTAAGTAAGTTTTGGACTTTGTTTTCTCTCCAAATATTAAGGAGGATCGAGAGTAAATAATTGTCTCCCTGTTATTATTTTGCACTAAATTTGAAGATATTAGCATTTTCCTACACATTGAATAGGCTGATTTGAACCTTCAGCTTTCTGTTTCTACTTTCTCTGGGGAACTGTCTGCATATCTCACTTTCGCTTGTGTAAACACATTCTGGAACTTTTTCATATCTTTGACTTTTGCTGGTTAAGCTCTTAGGGGGCGCCATAATCTACTGTGTGAGACATGGAAGATTTTAAACAGATCCTTTCTGACTCCTACCAAGTTTTTATGCAAGACATTCAGGACATTGTGGAAAATATGAGGTCCAAAATGTGTCATCTGGTTGGGGATGTCATGGATGAAATTGAGGAATTCAACAGTGATAGAAAAGTTTCTTCTAAGAGTGAGATCGTGATTTCTATTGAGGTGCTGGATGAAGATCAAATAGTGGAGTTGCAGAAATTTAAGGGAGAGAATGATCTGCAAGCCACAAGTGAAATTGATCTTCTGGAGGAATGCTATGAAAAAGATGGGATTATTATGTATGGGAGGCTTTCTGAAGAGAAGTCAAGAGTTTTTGAGGGGGGCAGTTGGGCTGTTTGAACTTTTTAAGAAAAAAGTTCTGCACACATTGTGGGGATATGTAAATGCTGTGCTTTATTTTGAAGTGGGATAAGGGTTAAAGAATATTTATCTAGATTGCTTTTAAGGTTTGGCTGATTTCATTTCTCTTTACTGATTTGGATTAAGATTAATAAAGTATTAAAATGTCTACTTGGAGGGTTTTGGGTTTATTAAGATTAAGATCTTTAAAATTGTTGTATTATTAAGTATAACGGCAGACAATTTATGTGCTTTTTAGTTTGATTTTTATTATAGTAGACAGAAATGTATAGAATAGTAGCAAGAAAGGAATAATTAAACAGGTGTTATTTTGGGGGAGGGGGAAGTTAGGAGGTTTATATGAATTTTGCTTTTTTTTTTCTTTTAATATAAGGGAAGGGAGTACTTAGTGATTTTTATAATGTGCCAATGTACTAATTGGCCAACAGTTCACTTGTGTTCATCTCTTTGCCAGAAAGGGTTGGTGTTGGCAGTTGTCTGCAAGCTCTGTAGACTACTGAACAAATAAATGTGCTCATATTCAGAGCACCCTAATATCCAAAAAGATCTGAAAATAATCACAGTCTATCTCAGGAAGATTCAGAAGAGTTGGCAGAGACAAAGGCTGGTGGTCTGAGAAATCCATCTCCTCTTGATTCGCTGAGCAAGTGTGGAATGTTCTTCCATGTCACACTTCTACTGCTGGATCATTCACGTTATCATTTTCTCTAAGTTAACTTTCACATGCAGTTGGTAATTTGAGGTTATCGGACACTCCACTGGGCAATTATGGAGTATTTTTTTTCTAATATTTTCAGAGGATGGCTGTCACGGGTTCTTTTTTATACCCAAAATTTGATTGTTTCAGGCTCAAAATTATCTCCCAAAAAGCACTGAGTTCTACAACACTTGGAGTTTTTATATCTCCCCTTTACAGGTTGGGGAGATGTTTTATTTTAAACAAAATAATCTACAGTACAAAAGTGAATCTTTCAAAAGCTATGTGACTTTTCTAGAGCTAATATCTTACTATCCTACCTTATTACTAATGAAACTATACTACTAATGAAGCTATACTATACAATGTTATTCTAATCTTATCTCACTATACTCTATACTACTATCTCTCGGCTTTACTATTACAGATATATTCTAACTATTCTTATTCTACCACTACTATTACTAGCCTGTTACTACTGCTAGTATAGAGCTTTTGTACTGGGCAGTTTGTACAGCACTTGCCCCTTCTCACTGGTTTGCTGCAGGGCTTTGCCTCTTCTCCCTGTTTCCTCTGGACTCCAAAGTCTGTGAGGAAAACAAAACCTCTCTGCTTTTCTTTGGCTGCTTTCCTTCGTGGCTACTGCAGGGCCTCAGAACACACCCGTCTCATCTAAACTCCTCACGTCTCCTCCCCAGCTTTTTCAAGGCTGTGGCTTTTATTGGCCGCTCTGCTCTCCTAACGTTGGGGAGGAGGTTTGAAATAGGAGGGAGGGAGGCAACACAGGTGCCTGTGATTGTTCCAGCAGCCTGCTCTTCCACAATGGCCACTTAGCTTCACCTTATGATGTAGAAATTAGTTTCCAGGAAAGCTTCTCATTGACCTTATTCTTATGAGGTAGAAATATCACCAAACCTGAATAGACCAGGCAAAATATCTCACTTCTTTTTCTATGAGAAAATATATTTTGGGGAAATGTGGGGGAACATTTCATTCTGCAACTAAGTGATTAGCTAAGGTAAAGGTAAAGGTTTTCCTCTGCACAGTCGTGTCCGACTCTAGGGCGGTGCTCATGTCCGTTTCTTAGCCAAAGAGCCAGCGCTGTCCAAAGAAGCTTCCGCAGTCATGTGGCTGGCATGATGCATGCGGAACGCTGTTGCCATCCCACCGCAGTGGTACCTATTTATCTACTTGCATCTGCATGCTTTCGAATTGCTAGGTTGGCAAGAGCTGGGGCGAGTGCGGGAGCTCACTCTGTCATGCGGCGCTCGGGTTTCGAACCGCCGAACTTGCAACCTTCCGATCGACAAGCCTGGCGTCTTAACCACTGAGCCATCGCACCCCATAAGTGATTAGCTACTCTAGTTAATATCTATTAAGTTATGATGAGATTTTTTAATTTTAATTTTATTTATTTATTTTCTATCCCGCCTTTATTTTTAAAAATAACTCAAGGCAGTAAACATACCTAACACTCCTTCCTCTTCCTATTTTCCCCACAACAGCAACCCTGTGAGGTGAGTTGGGCTGAGAGAGAGTGACTGACCCAAGGTCACCTAGCTGGCTTTCATGCCTCAGGTGGGACTAGAACTCTCAGTCTCCTGGTTTCTAGCCCTTTGCCTTAACCACTAGACCAAACTGGCTCTCTCTAGACCAAACTGAATTGAGTAAAATACTGGAGAGAACAGCTGTTCCACATTAAGAATCTTTTTTTTCCTTTTGCTGTCCCAATGAACTCAAATGGAAATAACAACAGCCAATATGTTAACAATATAGTTGACTGGGAAAAAAATAAGAATTTTCCAAAGAACTATATCTGTTGCTTCCAGAACCATGATACTGCAGCTATTTCAAAGCTAAGATATACATTTTAGATTAGAGAAGGGATACAAAGATAGGTGGTAGGTAGGTAGGTAGGTAGGTAGGTAGGTAGATAGATAGATAGATAGATAGATAGATAGATAGATAGATAGATATACACACATACATACATACACACACACATACATACACACACCACACGCACACAAGTGTGTGTGTGTGTGTGTGTACATACATAGATACATACATACATATAGTGGGGCCCTGTACAGACAGGTAAGTCTGTACAGAATTTCAGTCCAGCTAAAATTTATTTAACTCAAAGCCAGTTCAATGTACAGTGCCAAATAAACTTTCTTGATGTTATATTTAAAGTACTGTAGGGTATCAAAATAACAAATGATAAATCCTATGATTTTTCGCTTTCATACTATCCACATAAGTAAATCTCTGCTTCTATGAAAACAGGCAATCTACTACAAGAGCAAATACATTTGCATTTTTTAAATGTACCCTTTAAAAAAAATAGTTCAAACTATTTCAGATGGAGTTTTATGAACCAATCTCGGTAAATTTTTACACTAGTCCCCTACAACATTTTTCAGTTTAACCACCCATTTTCTACAACTGTGTACATTGCTATACATTCTCTTTCTAATTTCTTCCACATTGTGTTCTGTAGATTTGGCAGATGCATTTTATAATCTCCTCATTAACATTTGAGGAGAGGAGAGGAGGAGATTTCTATAAACATTGTGTATGTACCATCCTGATCTACGTGGATGCTGTTTTCCTAAACTGTAACTGTGTTAATGGAATCTAAATTTTCACAAGGTTTTTTTTAAATACCTAAGTGTTTTCCCCCCCTCTTAGATGAACAAGATATACAGAACCTATATTTACGAGATACTTTTGAAAAGGCACCCTCAATTTCAATGCAGGCCACAATATAATTGTATTTTTTTCTGCACAAAGCACCTGGAAAATATAGCAGCCTTATTCAAATATTTTAAAATATATGGAGACCATAGTTTTAATTTTGCTTCTAAGCCAAGCGTCAGGTTACTTGCTATCCTTCAAACAGTTTGGACATCCATACCTTCAGTCTACGACAGTTGCAAAGAATTGTGGAAATTGCGGTATAAAACATCTGGAGGATACTGGATTGCCTACCCCACTTTTATCTATGACTTTCCTCTGCAGATGATGAATGTCTCTGTTACTTCATTGTTGGGAAGCGGACAATCTCATAGCATCAGGTGTTGGCATCAGGATGGGATAAAAGCCAGGTTATGTCCCAGGGGGATTTTTCTAGGACAGGAAGAAAGGTCAAGTTGCTCTTCTTACAACCTATTTTTATGTACCGCAGATGTTAAGCTGTGTAATTTAGCTTTCTGGAGTTCTCCTTCCTGAGTGGGGGTTTCCAACCATGGAATGATCAGACCTGACATCTAGGATCTGTTGACAGGAGATAATAGCACTTGCTTCTGTAGCGCAAATATTGCCCTCTTGTCCTGGTCTTGCAAATCTTAGCACACTATTCAAGCCTGGTTCCAATCATGAAGTACAACATTGTCTTGCATGATACATATCCAATGAAATGTGGGGAAATTATGAAGACCTTGTGAGTTGAACAAATGTATCAGCTATGATGGTAGAGCCATTTCCCACTCTCTTGGGTCTGGAAACAAAGAGGGAGTCTTTTTTCCTGTCCTCCCAGTTTGTATGCCTACATTTCCACATGTGTGACATACATATACTGTATTCGTATCCAGAAGGATAATGAGATTTTTATCGAAGCACCTCGTCCTGGTGTTTGACTCATCTACGTATACTAGAAATAAGGAATAACCATCTGAAAAAGATGTGCTGCATATAATGTATAGAACTCACAAGTGCTGACTTTACATCTGGCTATTTATTTATTTAAACTACAGAACATGCATAGGTTCACTTCAGAAGGAGAGACGAATATGAAAAGGTTTGTCTGTGCCCACAGTCCTGACTCCTGAACAAATGCACTCATTTATTATTTATTTATTCAAAGGAATAAAACTCACAAGGGAAAAAGAAAACAACAACACGCTACCCTTCCTGGATATCCTCATCAGCAGAGGAAACAGCAGCAAATTAGAAACACCAAGACTATTGAAAAACAGCCCACACTAACCAAGTGCTCCATTACCAAAGTAACAACGCAACCTTCCACAAGAGGAGCTGTGTAAGAACAGACAAGCAGAAATGCATTGCAGCAGCCCAGAACACCAGAAAAAGGAAACAGACCACCTATAAAACATCTTCCAACAAAAGGGATACCCACATAATTTAATCAGAAAGGACCTGACCACTCAACCCACTACAGCACAACCAACATAAGCTATGCAAAGGATAACACTACCATACAATCAAAAACATCTCAGAAACAACCAACAGACTATTGTAACCACACGGCATCACTGTAGCACACAAACCAACTAAAGCCCTCCAAAACATTTTAAGTAACCCAAAAGACCCAGTAGCCCAAGAAGAAAAAGCAGGAGTCATCTACAACATACAATGTAAGGACTGTAACAGCCATTGTGTAGGACAGACAGGCAGAAGACTAGCAGAGCACATCCATGAACACCAACTAGCAGTCAGAAGACAGGATGAAAACTCCTTAATCTCACAACACATGGACAGATTCAATCGTAGTTTCAACTGGGAAACTGAGAGCATCCTAGACCAAGCTAAATCCAAAACTGCTAGGGAATTCCTGGAAGCTTGGTATTCAGACAAATCAGCCATCAATAGACACATAGAGATAAATCACATTCAAAAGAGAAAATAAAAAAGCTAAGAAGGAAACAAAAAGACAAGAGCACATCCTCTCCAGCAACCAACACCGAGATAAGCAGGGATTAACACCAGACAATCAAGCAGAAAACTATCCTAATCAAGGAACTACCAAGGAGAAAGCCACACCCCCACCAAAACTGGCAGGGCAAGCTACTGTATATAAACAGGGAGCAAACCCCACACTCACTAGCATTCATGATGTTAGCTAGTTGGGTAATGAAACGTCTGCAAGCAAACAACTAAGCTCAGAAAGCACCAAGAACCCCACAGTTCAACCCTGATTTACATATATTCTCTTCTATCGGACTCATTTATTATGTGTGATAATTGTGGCTCTGATCGTTAGCATTTACCATCAACATTTAGAATCATCTAGTTTGACAAAAGCATTTGTCCAGGTGAGAATTCCTAAATATTCTACAGATCAAGCACTGCTTTCCCCAAAGGATTTTCTTAAGAACAGATTGTGCAATGAAATTCTGTATGTATACAATCAATGGGCTACAGACCACATATTCAAAGCTAATTTCTTTCAATGCAACTCTTATTCATTGCTATAAAACCAAGTTTAAGGGATGGATGGATGGGATTTAATTTTCTCAGCCTATTTAATATCTGATGGGATTATTGTATCTGTATCCAATGATAGCCTTATCATAATGAAAAGCCCTTAGATTTATTCATATTTACCTAGTTTTATAATGCAAGCGAGGTGCCATGGCTGGGGAGTTTGGCATGGTGGGGATCCGTTCATCTGTAGAAATAGTTTCCATTAGTCCAAAGGCACCAATTTAGATAAAGCCCATTGTTTTTAGCCTTTCCAAATGAAATGAATGAGTGTATAATGAAGATACCCTACAGCACTTACCACTTCAAGAAGTGGTATGATTTTTGACCCCAGATGGGTGGTTTTTTTAATATTGATTTTACTATTTAAGTTATTATTTTGGTTTTTGGATTTAAGTTTTGTACTCCACCTAGAGTCACCTCAGTGAGATGAGTTGCTTATTAATTGCTTAGATCAGAGCTTTCCAAACTTTTCATGTTGGTGACAAACTTTTTAGACATGCATCATTTCGCGACACACTCTTACAGCAGGGCACAAGGCAGGCACTAGGACCTGTGCAGAATCACAGCAGGTTTGGAGGCAGCAAGGCACAAGGCAGGCACTAGGACCTGCATGGAATCTTGGCAGGGCTCGGAGGCAGCAGCAGCCGTGACACACCCAGACACTGCAGCCGACAGACTAATCTGTTGCGACAAACAGTTTGGAAAGCTCTGGCTTAGATGGTAGGTAGGTAGGTAGGTAGGTAGGTAGGTAGGTAGATAGATAGATAGATAGATAGATAGATAGATAGATAGATAGATGCTGTGCATATAGTACCAAATTACTGTATAATCTGCAGAGGTAAATGTGCATGTTGTTGATATTTATATGCTAACCTTATATGCTAAAAGAAAACTTGTATAAAATGAATAAACTTTTTTTCAGATCCTTGCAGATTTAATGTATGTAAATCCAAAAAGCAAAGAGAAGTTCCCTGCCTTTGACTGATAATATGGAATTCTTACTTAGCAAAATAGGGAGCAGTGAATAGAGACTAAGCTGATATCAATTGGACTTTGTGTAGGCAGGTGTGTAACATAAACTCTGTTCAGCGAACAAGGCATTTATGGCCTTCTTCTCCACAGAATATGCCCCTGCAGTGTTCATTAAGAATTACCATGCTTTGAGTATTATTGTAAGTGTAGTAAGATACTTTCCCCTCAATCACAATATCTTACTGTGTTTAACAGGGCATAGCTAGCACCTCATGCTTGACTGTCAGTCCACATTCTCATGAGGGAGAATTGTTCTTTGTCATGTATACAGTCATCTTCTCCTTCTGTAGGATGTAGAAAAGTATTATTAGATCTAGATGCTAGATCTTCTTTTCTCAGTTCTCTATACAAGTTAGAAAAATTAGGTTTTATGTTAACATTGAATCATTGTGAGGGGTTCCTTGTTTTCCAATGACTGGACACACCACAGTGTAGGAGAGAAACATACAAAATTCTTTATTGTAGCAGACGCATTCCGCAGTAATAGGCTGTTGCCCTCGGTTAACTCCACCCTCCTAGGCCTTAGAAGTTGATGTAGCCGTGTAAACAAGACTTGATGCTCAGCCCTTACAACAGGTGAAAGTCTTAAAGTTTGTAAAGCTTTTGCAGCCTTTGCCTCCCTCCAAACATTCTTCCATTCATTGAGAATAGATGCTGCCTCAGTGCAGTTGTCCTTCTCTGATTGCTGCCAAGCTTCAGGCCAAGCTCCAAGCTCTGCTCTTAAGCACTGTTGCTCTTGACCACCAGCTTTGTTCCTGGCAGGAATCAAGCCAAGATTACCATAACTGGTGGTCCTGGCAGCTGACTGACAGATGGCTTGTTTGCCTGTAACAGTTGCACTTGCCCAGACATCACTTCCCGCTTCCTCATCCACTTTCTGTCTCCTTCTTATCTCCTTTTCTCCCACCCTGTGTTAGCTTTCCATTTTCAAGACCAGTGTTTCTCAACCTTGGCCAATTGAAGATGTGTGGACTTCAACTCCCAGAATTCCCCAGCCAGCCATTCCCCATGCTGGCTGGGGAATTCTGAGAATTGAAGTCCACACATCTTCAAATGGCTAAGGTTGAGAAACACTGGTCTAGGCGAAGGGCATGG
Source organism: Charina bottae (assembly GCA_023362775.1). Taxonomy (NCBI): domain Eukaryota; kingdom Metazoa; phylum Chordata; class Lepidosauria; order Squamata; family Charinaidae; genus Charina; species Charina bottae. The sequence goes on along the minus strand of JALMGJ010000029.1, from coordinate 3,468,721 downwards.
GTGGGGTGAGGTGTGTTAACCTGGCTACCTATGGATGTTGGCACATTCCTGAAAATGCCAGGGTGTGATTCAACTAGGCAGCTGGGGATGTTCTTGCACCAGTCAGCTACCTGTGTGTGGCCAAATGACTAGGTGGGACACTGGCATGGATGCCTGTGGATGAGTCTGTGCCAGTCAGTCCATATCTCCCAGCAAACGGGGAAGGGGAGGATTCAGCCCTTCTCCTCTAAGGTTTCTGAGTTTGTAAACTTTTATGTCCCTTTTGGGAATGGGGTAAGCTGAGCCTAGCCTTGTAGGGCAGGGGGTGGGTGGGAAGTGTTTTTGCACATCTGCACCTGCTTCAGGGTTTTCCATGCTTCTTTTTTCACTCCTCTCTTCCTCACAATCATATCTCAGGGTTGTGAAAGGTTATATAAATGTCCTTCACAATTTCCTTCTGATTGGTAATTTTAATTTTGAAACTGTCAATTTTGTCTCTACAGGGCAGGTGCATGCCACCTTTTTATCTGCCTGGAGCCTTGTATTTTCTTTTTGGATTTTATGTTGCTTAATTCATTTGTAGCTGCTATATCCCCTGACCTAAGCAGCTCTAAAATTTATCTCTTCCAATACTGAATGCTTGCATTTTAAGATGTAAAATTTAAAATATTTTTGTACATTCTTTTTTTTCTTTTAAAATAAAGTTTGATTTTGTTTTTTTCTTATGAGATTGGTCTACCTCCCAAAAAAGAACTGAATCCTCTAGCCATATAAAAAGGTAAAGGTTTCCCCTGCACATTTTGTGCAGTCATGTCCAAATCTAGGGGCCAGTGCTCATCTCCGTTTGTTAGCCGAAGAGCCAGCGTTGTCCGAAGATGCTTCCACGGTCATGTGGCCGGCATGATGCGTGCGGAACGCTGTTACCTTCCCACCGAAGCGGTAGCTATTCATCTACTTGCACTTGCATGCTTTCGAATTGCTAGGTTGGCAAGAGCTGGGGCGAGTGCGGGAACTCAGTCTGTCACGCGGGGCTACGGATTTGAACCTCCGAACTTGTGATCTTCCGATCAACAAGCCTGGCATCTTACATATGGCCCAAAGCTGGCATTGTATAAATTATTTCAGTTTTTTGCATTTTTATATTTTAAACATAGAAAGGCAGCATAGGTTGTGAGAGCTTGCTCTCTTAGACACACTTAGGGTTAGGGAGAGGACTCCAGATGAAGTATGCTCTGGAAGATAAGTGGTGGCAACAGGAACAACCCCAAAGAAGTAGGTGGGAGCAATACCTGAAGACCAAGGAAATTTCTGGGAGGGAAATTTGAGTTCTACAGTACCCCAAGCTATGGGCTCAGGAGCCACACAACTTTGCTGTTTTACCATAATGAATGGATTACGATGCAAAACCTTTGATCCCATTCTGATTTTGCAGCACACCTTTTGGTAAATCATTTCAGATCTAAGGCAAAAATCAATTGGATGTGGTTTAGAAGTTAAAGGATGAATGAATTGACAGTTTTCTTTGATGGTATTAATAGTAATTACTCTGACTTTTGACTGAAGCATTTATTTCCAACCAACTTAGCCAAAAATAAAAATAATGGTGGGGGGATGGGGAGACTTGGAAGAGAAACATGAAGCAGACTTTAGAATCATTTCTGAAGCTTTTCAGAGTTGATGAAAGAACATCAGGCATCAGTCTCTAAATTACAGAGAATATTTTAAAAACAGTGGTGGAGGCAGAATAAGCACTGTTTTCATTTGGCACCCAGCTGTTCGGGTAGATTCTTCCTCTTGGAAATAGCAGCAAAATGTTGCTAAAAAAAAAACCTTAATAGAGATTCCTGGTTTAAGCCTGTCACATTAAGCAAGTAAGTTTATTTGGTTTAAGTCTTTCAGTAAGATATGTCTCTTACTGAAACATAAACATAAACATAAGGATGATGATGATGATGATGATGATGATGATGATGATGATTTAATTTACACTCCAAGATCAAACTGACAAATTTTAAAATATATGTAACAGTTAAAAATATAAAACATAGCAATGGAAAAGCAGCCAAAGATGTGAGGAAGGCATCAGCCAATTCCTATAAGCTGAAGCTACAGATAAAATTTGGCCACCATCCTTGGTACATCTAAAATTGGTCACTTAAAAAGAAAGCTGTGATCTCTCCATTGTGAGGGAGATTAAAATTTCTAATAAATAATAATAATGTATTAAATTGATATGCCACCCAACTCCTAGTGACCCTGGGTGGGTTACAAATTGTTAAAAACATTAAAACAAGAAAACAACACAAAAGAAAAAAGAACAAAGATGGCAGAGATAGCAAATCCAGATGGGAACAAAGAATAAGCAGAAAAAGGGGCTTCAAACATACTTGCCAAGGCCTGGGCAAAGAGCCAGGTCTTTAGGGCCCTTCAAAACACCAGTACGGTCAGGGCCATTTGTATCTCAAGGGAACCTCATTCCAGAGGGCAGGCGCTGCTACAGAAAAGGTATGCTTCCAGGGTCCTGATAGATAGAGTTACATCTATAATAACTGGAGTTACAACTTCTGACCTTCATTGGATATAAAGTTCTATTAAACACTTTAATAGAACATGAGATGTGAATTCAACCTGTGTATTGGAACATATACAAATATGATTTTCATATGAGAGATTGAAGTATCTTCCAGTTGCCACCCTGATGGGCAGAGCGTTGATTCAGGTCAATGCAGAGCATGTATGATCTTTAAAAAACAACTAGGGAGTCTCCAGGCGGAGAGATGGGGCAATTTTACTGTAATAAAGATGGGAAATTATGGCCTGATCCAATTAAATATCTAAGTCTTGAAATCTCTGCCTGAATTCTGCTAAGGTTTTATTGAGGCCTAAACTAAGCAAAGCTGCTATTGACATACTTTCGTCAGTCAGCTTTCAGAAGGTAGATTCAAATCTATCATTCTGGATAAGATGAACCAAGGAGGTCCCCCAAAGGATTTGCTTTGCAATACCTTATAAGACTATACCTTATGGGGTATAGTCTTGCACAGGTCCCAAAAGAGATGCAGCCCAATTCTAATCACCTACAGCATTAGAGATCAAGTGAGGGTATGCACTATTGTTTTTATAAATTGAGATTGCATTGAGTCAAAGATTGAGATCTTCTTAGAGACACACACCTGCATTCCATAGAGCAACATGTTCTGACGTTTGGCCTTGAATAGCTTAATGCAGCTAAGACAAATTGATTCCCATGCCATACTTGCACACATTCCTCAGTTTGTTTCAGTTTCTGGACCTTCTGAAGCAGACCTCCAGGACAATAGCCTTTATCTACAATTCAGTATCAAAAGATTGTAAGGAAAATGAAAAGTCAATAGTACTATAAATACTCAATTCATATAGAACAGAGCAGGACATTTTTCAGAAGGCTGACTGAATTTTCAGGCTAAAATCTTTAATTTACCATTTGTATATTTGCAACCAAATGAGTATGCGAAACAATGAGTTGGCAGCCACAGAAATATGTGAAATGAGTTGTTTAAAAAATAGATATGTCTTCTTGGTTTTTTCTCTCTAAATGGTCCTTCTGTAAAATTAGATGACAAAGATCTGGCCTATTTAAATTTATTTTTGGACATTTCTACGCCAAACTATTTTCACTATCCAATCCTTCACAAAGCAATTTTAAGTTATCTTTCAGTCATCTTCTACTGACTTCCAGGTGTTAAAAACATCTAGCAGAGAGTGCATAAAATATCATCCAGTGTCCCAACATTTGAGCTACTGTAGATTCTGAAACAATAAAAATCCTCTCAGCCTACACCAAATGAAAAGGAAACATATAATTTGCTATTCCTCCTCTCAATCCATGTTTTCAGTGCATGTGGTGTGTATAGGCTGACCATACGTCCCGTTTTGAACGGGACAGTCCCGTTTTTTTAGCATTTTTCAACCGTCCCGTTGTTTTGATAAAAATCTCAATTTTGTCCCATTTTTTAAACCTGGTGGGAATGGCGTGGAAGGAGGATCCGAGCCGGAGCTGCCGATTGGAGGCAGCCCGGAAGAGGAAGCCCTTCTGCCTATCAGCACGTGGCAAAGGAGGGACCGGAGGGCGGGGTTTGCAGGCGGGAGCCAATCGCATGGACCAGGGGGCGGGGACCCCTGTCTTTTTCATGAATATGGAATATTAGATAAGACCCTGTCCCATTTTGCCATCCCAGTGTCCTGTTTTGTCTCAAGGAAATATGGTCAGCCTAGGTGTGTAGTTGCCTGGCCAGGTACAGTAAGCAAGTAAGTAAATAAAATGAAAATTCTGAGCACTTGCTAGGAGTGGAAAGTTCCTGGCTGCAAAGACACCATTCCTCTGTTGCAGTTAAAAACCTTTCACACTATGTGATGGTGAAATTTTAGCATGTCAGTATTTTACAAGGAGTTTTTCCTAAAATCTCTAACCACGTTTGCATATTGCTATGGGAGCTGAAGTGAGGAGAACAGGAGATGTTGGTAACAGGCACAAGGAACAGAATGCTGAAACTTGCTGAAGCAGAGAGCAATGGTTATAGAGTGCAAGAAAAAGGACATGGGTATGAAAAGTATTCTCACCCATTGAAAATGGCTTCCTCATATGCTCTGCAGAATCTCAGCCTTGCAAATAGCAAATCAGGCTTTTTTCTGCAATGCTAATGTTACTAAAGAATGAGAGATAAATCAGCTCAGCTGTAAAACACAAACAACAGTGTGAGCTCACACAGGTCTATAAGGATAATAGATAGATAGATAGATAGATAGATAGATAGATAGATAGATAGATAAGGATAAGGGGTCCAGGAGGCGTGCCTTCTCTGCGATAGCGCCCGCCTTGTGGAATATTCTGCCCCCGGAGGTGAGACTGGCCCCCTCCCTCCTGGCCTTTCGGAAGCCCTTAAGACCTGGCTCTGCCACCTGGCCTGGGACGACGGAGGTGGTAGTGCCTCCTGGGGTTGGCTGGCCCCATAGCTCCACTATCTATTCTGCGGGTCCAAGTCCATCCTGGATTTTATTTTATTATGTTTTGCTTGTGTTTTTAGATATTTTGTATAGTTTTTAAATTTTTATTTATTGTAACCCGCCCAGAGTCCCTTGCATGGGAGATGGGCGGGGAATAAATTTGAAAAATTAAATAAATAAATAATAGATAGATAGATTATAATATAATATAATATAATATAATATAATATAATATAATATAATATAATATATGGATAAGGAGCGAAACGTTTCCACTGAGAAAATAGAAATCCAGTTGAGATGATTCAAGCTACAGACAATTCCACCTGGATGACTGAGAACCTTCATAGACACACACAGGTCTATAGCTAATTCCAGAGTGGTACAAAGACTCTGCGTTGACATACCCAACGACAGAGCTCATATTCCATTAATCTAATTCAGAGATAAATGATGCAGTTAACCTAGTGTTGGCAAACATGAAGACTCATCCATCCTGATTTGTCATTTATGGTTGATTATTTCAGCTTAGACCTAAGAAATATGTAAGATTGGAAAGAGATTTCCATATGGCTGATATATGGTAATAACTTTAAAAGACTTTGGATAGAACATTTTTGATTTATATTATTTGATTTATTTAATGGGTAACCTGTCTTTCTATTTAGTTAAGCGATCAAGATGGCTTACATTAAAACTGTGTCTAAAAAGTTAAAGGTAAAATACAAAATAAAAATACAAACTATGCAAACACTATACAAACTAAGTAAACACTAAAATCATCTAATAATGAAAAGAGGTGGGTTTTTCAGATTTCCTAAACTACTCAGAGGATATGGGTAAAATGTGGGTCCAAAGAGGGTGGGTCCCATAGGGTGGGAGCAGCACAGGAGAAGACCCTCTACTGCTTGCTGGAAAGACAAGCTTCTGACAGTATATGCAAACTCCACCCTTTAGAGGCCCTCTTTGGAGACCCTCTACCCATTAGAGTTTGAAAATGCCAGGAGTCATCTTAAGCAGCATATCTGGGATATTGTTCTCCAAACCAGACTAAGTCAGAATCCAACCCCATATTCCATGGATTTTTTCAAATGGACATGTGCCATCCTATCTCTCCGCCATTATCTGAAATTTTGCCAGGCCTTCACCTTGGCCAGGTTGGACACATAACTGGGTGTTGATTGCTGGCAAGGAGGTGTTCTGGTCTTTTGGCTTTTCTATTGTCTCTTATGAATGGTGTGTAAATGTTGTTTACTGATAGGATGTATGCTGGCTTATAGGGAAAAATCAAGGCTTAAGAGTAAACAGACAGAGTGCAGCTTGTAAAAGCTATAAAATCTTTACTTGTGATAAACGCAAAGTTCAATATACATGGTACAGCATTGCAAAAGGAAAAACAAACTTACAAGCAGAGTTTCGTGTATTGTTTCCATTGGCAGACATGAAGGGGCTCATGCCATGGCCTACACACACAGCCACGCATAGCTACGCACTTCCCAGTCTTCAGAAGTAGAACACACACACGAACATGGCTAAAAGACCGGACAGAAGTCAAGAAGCATAGACCCATAGTTCACAGCTGAGATATACACTTGTTTCAGCTTTCTGATTGGTGGAACCTTAGGATCAGAGGGTCACAAAGCTTTTTCAGATTTACAAAGCCTAAAGCGTTCAGGATTGCACATAGCATGACCTTCTATTGGGTGGCAGTGCTGCATCTAAGCAAGCATGTGATCCCCCCCCTCCCTTGCTCTACACAGAGCAAGGCTTCCCACAGATGCATCATGGCAAACTGTTCCCATGGGAAGGTTTAGAGACTAGACGTAAACAATACATCACATGGTACCTTCTAGCTTCATATCTAAAGAAGATATAAGCAAAGCCATTCAAAGCTATGGGAAGGCTTTGTTGTTATCTGGCCACCTGGCGTCACGTCATCATGAGAACGCTGTGCTTTGTATAATTTGCTAATTTCATACGAGAAATCTGACATTTACCTCTACGTGTCTGTTGATGGCTGCTTTGTCTGTGTGCCAAGCTTCCGGGAATTCTCTAGCATTTTTCTGATTTGGCTCAGTTTCCCAGTTGAAAGTATGTTTGAGTCTGTCCATGTGTTGTGAGATTAAGGAGTTTTCATAGTGTCTTCTGACTGCTAGTTGGTGTTTGTGGATGCGCTCTGCTAGTCTTCTGCCCATCTGTCCTACATAGTGGCTGCTACAGTCCAACCAAACCCCTTCAGAACATCTTAAGTAACCCAAAAGACCCAGTAGCTCAAGAAGAAAAAACAGGAGTTATCTACAACATACAGTGTAAGGACTGTAGCAGCCACTATGTAGGGCACATGGGCAGAAGACTAGCAGAGCGCATCCACGAACACCAACTAGCAGTGAGAAGACATAATGAAAACTCCTTAATCTCACAATACATGGACAGATTCAACCATACTTTCAACTGGGAAACTGTGAGCATCTTAAACCAAGCCAAATCCAAGAACGCTAGAGAATTCCTGGAAGCTTGGCACTCAGACAAAGCAGCCATCAACAGACACATAGAGGTAAACAACATTTACTTACCATTCATAAGAGACAATAGAAAAGCCAAAGGACCAGAACACCTCCTTGCCAACAATCAACACCTAGATATGCAAAGATAAACATCAGGATTAGCACCAGAGGAACAATCAAACAGCACAATATACCCTAATCGAGGAACTATTAACTCAGGCAATCAAGCAAGCAGCAAACAACAGCCCAATCAAGGAACTCCTAAGGGGAAAACAACACCTCCACCAACACAAGCAGGACAAGCCATGGTATATAAACAGAGAGCAAGTCCCACTCCCTTTTCGCACTGAAGATGTTGCCTAGTCTGGCAATGAAACATCTGCAAGAAAACGACAAGGCTCAGAGAGCACCAAGGACTCCACATTTGTTACATTAGCAGGTCTGGCCTGAAGGTTAAGCAAAGTAAAGCAACTGCTCCTCAGATAACAGATGTTAGGAGACAGCAGAGGAAATTTCTCATTCCTCTTGTTTTTCATATGCTATTACCTGTGTTGGATTTCTTTTCTCTATAGGAAAATGCTGCACTGAATTGATAATTGCACATTTAATCTACCAACACAACCAGTTTCTTGTGTGGAATGAGGAAGGCGGTCCATCACTTGTCCATCTCAGGCAACAAAATGTCTCGGCCTGATCCTACCTATCAATGTAAAAGGAATTACAGTGTGATAAATATGTCTATGAGAACTAATAAAATTGCATTTTATTAATAATACAATGCTAAATCAATTTATTAAGCTTTAAATCACACTGTGATTTAATAAAGCTTACTCTCAGGAAAATTTAAAATGATTTTCATTATTATAATTGTGCTTTATGAGTTATGCATGAAAGCAACTTTTGTTTTTCAGACCGGTTTTACATACAGGGACATTATTTTGCATATTGCTGCTGCTACAAAAATCTGGCTTCAAGTATGGAGACGCAAAAAATACACCCCAATTCCTTTGGGAATTACTTGCAGGGTAACCATTGCATAGCATTTTCCTTGGCTTAGTTTTACTCTTATTTTTGTGGTGAATAAATCACTTTTATTTTTATTTTTTTTCCAATGGTTATTATCTGTCTAATCAGGAAAAGCCAAGCATTGATTTATAAATAAGGACACACTTGATACTAAGGTTCCATGGTTTTTCAAAGGTTAATAAATGATTAACAGATGTTACATTCATGTTTAATAGCATGCTATTGCTCTTACAATTTGACAGACTGTTGCAAAGAATGTTATGGATGTGAATAACATATGTCTAGAGTCATGTGGTCACTAGTGAAAAGCGTTACATACTGTAGGTATTCTTGACATAAGTAAAAATGTCAGTAAATTTTTGAACTCAAAAACTCATATGGCTTCCTTTAAAGATGAGGTGAGGCTTAGGAGTCCCTGCCTTCTTCTGCAGCTTGAAGCTGAAAAGCTTCTCTTTTTCACCCATTCATCCACAAGAATGCATGAGGAATAGGTAGGAGGCTGGTCAGGCGCCCTGCTCGTCTGATCCAGCATTCTGGTCCCATAGTGGCCAGAGGCATTTGGGAAGCTCACGAGTCTGAACTGGAGCCTTCCACTGTCACAGCAGCAGCGGTTGATGGGCTAATGGTCCATGAACCTGTCCCATTCCCTTTCAAATCCATCCAGACTGGCTGCCGTGGCCACAATTGCTGGGGAGCGAATGTCACTATTTACCTCTATGTTGTGTGAAAAAGTGTAGTTTTCTCTTGTTCCTGAATCTCCCTCCATTTTGTTTCAATAGATAATCTTCAGCCCTAACATTGTGCGTGTGAGAAAAGAACTTTTCTCTCCACATTATTGATGCTATGAATGATTTTTTACACAGTAGTGCTTAAAATTTGTGAACCTTTTTGAATTTTCAATATTTCTGCATAAATATGACCTAAAATGTGATTTGTTCTCCATACAAGTCCTAAAACTAGATATAGAGATCCCAGTTAAAAAATGAGTCAAAGACATCATATTGTTCACTTATTTATTGAGGAAAATGATCCAAACCTACATATTTCCTTATGGGGAGCTGCTCAGCTTGGTTCCTCCCCATCTTGTAGCACTTTTCCTAGCTCCATAATATCCTTCCTGAAGTGCAGCGATCAATACTCCTAGTCTGCTCTCACTGTAGATTTGTATCAGTCCACAGTTATGCAGGTCCTTCTATTTTCAGTTTCCTTTTTAAGGATTCCAAGTATAGAATTTCTTTCTTTGCAGCAGTGCAGTGCTTCTCAAGCTTGGCAACTTTAAGATATGTGGATTTCAACTCCCAGAATTCCCCAGCCATCATCCTGGGTTCACATTTTCTTCAAACTGGCCATTGTAACTCTAGTATCCCTTTTCTGATCAGTCACTGCCAGTTCAAATCCCATTCATTTATTATTATTATTATTATTATTATTATTATTATTATTATTTTAATATGGCCACCCAATTGCATATGTGATACTTGGATTTTAAAAATCGATTTATTATTTCTTTTTCTGCCAATATGTATCACCCTACCCATTCTGTTATATGGCTGCTGCATTAGTGTTAGAAGGCAATAGCAGGACAGGAAAAAAATCAGAATATCTCTCCCTCTGTTTTCCTCCACATTTCTTTCTCTCTCCTTTTGTTTTTCATTTCATGTTAACATATGTTAACAACTGTTTTTATATGTATTATTTAGTTGTGTTATTTGTATGACTTCAACATCTTTTAAATGCACAAACCATCTTATCTCAGAGCAGATGCAGATAATGGTTTCTCCATATTGCCTTCTTCTAGGATATTTCCCCAATGATCTAGTCCACTGACTAGAAATCCTCAGATTTTCCCCGTGGTCTCCCATCCAAGTACTAACCAGATGAAACACTTATTTACCTTTTTTAAATCAGCCAAGGTTGGCTTGGTAAAGGCAGTAGCAAACCATTTCCATGCTGATGCCAAGAAAACTATCTGGATGTGTCTATATTGTCAACAAGGAGATGAGATTTTGAGGAGTTGTGATCTTCTTCAGCTTTTTTGAAGATCAACCAAGGTTGTGACTAAGCATTTAAGTTTGGTGGCCAGCTAGAATTTAGCATATACTTTAACACAATAATAAGCACTCATTTTTGAAGGGAAAGAACATAGACGATTTCAAAATATACTTAGGCACAATATTAATCTCATAGGTTGGACAATAATCACAAACATAGACACTCACAGAACCTTGTGTTCTTCCCCTTGAAATCAGATCTTAACAAGTAGCATACTAATTTTAAAGATAAAATAAAATCCCAGTGATTCCCACCATATTGGCTTAATGCAAGAACAGTCCCACTGTTCTTCTCAGCGAAGCAACTGGGTGAAGCATCTTCTTAGAAGTTTTCCTTGAAGGGCTACTAATTCCTACCAGCCTCTTCTTTGGTTGTGGGTCCTGACAAGGCCAACTGCTCTAACTCTATGCTATGTTAACAAAATGTGATGTGGATAAGTAGCCTTACATTGCATTTCCCAATTAAATTAAACCAGCCAACTCTTCTTTGGCTAACAGCTAATCTCATTATAGCATAGTAACTGCTGTGTACTCCCAGGAATGTTGCCTTTGAGGGCTAAAAATGGGAATGAGGAAAACCAGGCTATTCTGGCAGTGCAGTAATTAAAGTCATCCACTTAGCTGGGCTCAGAAAAAGTTGAGTCTGAAACTCTCCTAAGAGAAATAAATTGGGGGAAATTGCCTTTCAGTGGGTTATTGTACTAACCTTTGTATACGCTTGTAATTGTGTGCCCTGGTGGAATTGAGGACTGAAGAATAGCCTTGTCCAGCTTTGCTCGCTGGTAACCTGGAGTGCCAAGAAGAGTCAGCTGCCTCATTATGAATGCTGCCCTTGCAAGATGTATTGAGGAGCACCTGGCTTAGAACCAGGATCTGAGACATTGTAATTGCTAACTCTGAATATGCCGACTCCTGCTTATTTGCTCTGAGAGGGCCCGGATTTCCGCAGCAGCAAAGCATCCTAGGACTGTGCCACAAGTATGAGAAAGGCTCCCAGTGACATTTCTCCCTGAAAGCCTCCCTTTTGTCTAACCCTCCAAATGTGGTTGAACCAGCATCTCCCACCATTGCTATGTTCCAGAGGCTGCTAGACATTTTAATTCAACAACAGCTAGAAGGCCACTTCTTCGTATCTGTGCCAAACATCAAATGAGTCTTCTTTCTTCCTCCCCGTGTAAGGCAGAGACATAGGTGTATCTTCCATCTCAAAATGGATAAAGCCTAGGATTAACCCTACCATTATGATGCTGTAAGTCCTACCACTATGGATGACTGGGTGCCACAACATCTGGCTTGCATCACATAGATTAATCTGATATTCCATACTAAGCTCTGCACTGAAATAAGACTGAAGTCAGACTGGTTAATTGTGAGGGTGGAAAATGGGAGCAGAGAGCTGCCACTGTGTCTTTCACTTGAAGCAGAAAATGTCCTGGCCAGTTCTGAATCCCCCTGAGAACGAGTCATATAGACCTGCAACCTGTGTCCTTCTGTACAAATGGATGTGTTGACCCCATAGCAAATTTGTTTTGCAGAGCATAGGACCTCTCTGTGTTCAACACATGGTTTGCGCAGGCTCCCCAAAAGGATCTGAACCTCTGCTGATGCAAATGGTTAACATTTAGCTGCTCAGTTTCCTCCTTATACCTGCTTTGATTTTAATTTCCTTTACTCGAATTACTGGCCACGTTTAGGTCAGACATACTGTACTTCATTCCGGTTTTACAAAGGAAATTTCATTTTTTTTTACATAAATTTTTATTAAATTTTAAGATACATATTAAAATGTAGAACAAGAAATAAAGAAAAAAATACAAAGTAAGAAAAAAGTAAAAGAAAAGTGAAGTTAAGAAAAATAATATACAAAAGAAGTATAGAAAAGAGATGGCCTCCAATCTGTCTTTGGTCCTTAAGTACAATATTTGCTTTAAATGTTGGTCTTTCATACAATATACAGGAACTTTTCTTTGTCATATACATTTCAATTTATATAGTCCAATCTTCTAATCTTCATACAAAGGAAATTTCAGATTGGCTGGTGGCTCCCTGAGAGGCTCTGAGCAATTCTTGACTTCCGTGGTTACAATGAAACAAAGGGTGAATGGACGAAGAACAGAGGAAAAAGCAGATTTCTAGGGAAGTGCCCCTAAAAGGATAGAAGCAGTGACCTAGAACCGAACTTCTGTGTTACACGGTTTGATTCCTAGATATATAATACCTGCATTCAAAAGCAAATTTACTTTCTGACTATGGATCTTTACTTTGCCAAAATAAAAATAATTAAAAAGGTCAACACATATGAAAAAGAAGCTAGAACAGCCCTGCTGCACAGAGCAAGGCCTGTCTTAGCCCTGCATTTTGTTTCTGTCTCTCAATGGCCCTCTAAATACCTCTGGGAAGTTCACAAGCAGAAGACAACTGTGGTTCCCTCCTAATTTGCATTTAAAGGTATGCTATCCCCAACCCTTAGGTAACACTGAATCTTCACTGCTGATAGCCCTTGATAGACTATTAATTTATCCAATCCCCCTTTAAAGCCATTGAAGTTAGTGGCTATCTTCACTTCTTACGGCAATGAATTCCAAGTGTCTTTTTTGTCTCTTCTAAATCTTCTCCCCATCAGCTTCATTTAATAATCCTTGGTCCTAGTGTTTTACGCATAGATATCAATAGAAGTGAGAAAAAAATCAGGATGGTGGCACAACCCTGCCCCTCTTTGAATGCATTGTAAGAAGGGGTGGGGATTTCATGGATATGGCCGCCATCTTGACTTTTTTTACCCCCTCCCTACAGATGCCCTGATTTTGTGAGAGGGAGAAAAATTCTCCCTGTTTACTTTTTCTATGCACATGTTATTTTATAGAGCTTGATCATATCCCCCACTCCCCCCATATCCCCACCCTTTTTTCTAAACTGGAGTCCCACTAGACTTTTCTCCTAAGGAAGAAGTTGGACCCTCTGATATTTTGACCACCCTGTTCTGCACTTTTCCCAGCCCCATTACATCGTTTTTTATATTTTGTTGTTCTTGTTCAGTCGTTTAGTCGTGTCCGACTCTTCGTGACCATACAGCAACCCAAACCGTAAAAATATTCCAGGTGCTGATGTACCATATATTTCTATAATAGCTTCCTATGCTGGCACATTTAGTTTCAGTCCCTAGCATGGGACATGCCTTTGGGAAGTTGTAGAAGTAACTTTGAAAAAAAAACTAAAGGGAATCTGCCCACCTCCTCCAAAAAACCTGTGTCATCTGAACATGCTCAGTGGTCATAAAATCCTAAGTGACTGATGCATAAAAGCAGATAAATCCTGGAATAGATGAAATAGGTGGAGTCGAGAGTATAGCAAAATATTTTTGTTGTTTGGTTCCTTTTTCTTTTCTTTTTTCCTTTTCATTTTTTTCCTGTTGAAGAAAGGCAAAAAATTAAAAAGAAAAAAAATGAAAGAAACGAGTACAGTATGTATAACCTGGAGAAGGCCAGGTTAAAGAGTAGCTTCACAGATATAGAGCATTAATTGTTTTTTATGAACCTTTTACATTTCCCTGAAGAGCAGCAGCCAACCAATGGGTTCAAACTATTAGAAAGTATTCAGGCTGAACCAGATTGCAGCTCTTCTTGATCTCTCAGCAGCTTTCAGTACCATGGTACCCTTCTGGACTATCTATGAGGAGTGGGAAATACTGTGTTGGGTGGTTCTGTTCCTTCCTCTGGGCCAGTTCTAGTTGGTGTTGGTTGGGGGGGGGGGAGATTGAAGCCGAGGCCCCTGATGTGTGGGGTGCCACAGGGCTCAACACTCTCCCCACTCCTGTTTAATATCTACATGAGGCCACTGGGGGAGATCTGATGAACCATCTGGCTGCATCGTGTCTGCCCATCCTGTTTGATCTGACAGAGCTGTATGCTCTGTTCCCATCAATCAAATGAGCCTTCTCTATCACAGTGGCTGCCATCTGGCACAGCTTCCACCCAGAGATTTGTATTACCCCTACTCTGGCCACATTCAGAGGGGCCCCTAAAACCTCACTGCCCCCCCCCCCAGCTCCTGGGTTTGGTTGGAAAGTCTATATATTTTGGCAAAGTGTTGGTTTACTGTTCGTGGAAGTCCACCATTTTCTTTCCTTATTGTTAATGTGTTTTTAATGTTTGACGCCACCCAGAATTATTATGAAGTTGAGTGGCCTTACAAATCTTACAAATAATAAATAAAATGGGGCCATTAGCTAATAAAATTTACAAAACGTGTTTGTAAGACTTAGGATTATAACTTGTATTTCTTAGGAAGCTGTGCAAAAACATGTTTTGTTTTAACGAACATTCACAGAATACACCAGTTTGTATCTGCTTTACAAAGCAATCATTCACACACACACACATACACACACACACACAGAGAGAGAGAGAGAGAGAGAGAGAGAGACTTTTAAAAGCAAAGAAGCTCTTCTGGAAATACAGGTGGCTACTGGAATTGCCATCAACATTTCAAGATGATACAAAATGTGTCGACAAGGAAAAACCTACTCTATCCATAATATCCTAGAATTATGAGTAGTTCAACTCCGTAAGTTTATGCTGGTAGATTTTCCTTAAGCAGTCCCCAGCTCTTGAAATCAATACTGACATTCTGTCCACACTTACCTGATGGAAAGTACCTTTGAAACAGCAAGGAGTTCTTCTGACTTAATCTCAATAATCTTACAAGTCCTGCCTCAAACTCTCAGGAAATTTCAGCATTCCCATCCTAAAATTCACAAGAATTTGGATTTGAATACTGAGCTCTAGCAAGAATTGGGAAGATTTGAGCTGTTCATGTCTGCCTGCCTGCCTGCCTGCCTGCCTGCCTGCCTGCCATGCCTAGATTGTGATCACTGGAATATACAAGGTTGTCCATCTTTCTTTATCAACATCAGCTGGAATAGGATGAGTAATGTATATATTAAACAGAAGGACAGCTTATACTCTGGCTCAAGATTTCAATGTTGATTGCTTTCTGCTGTCTAAGAACAGCATGCTACCAAAAACAAAGTAATTGAATGCCATGAAGTTGTGTACAGAGCTACACAACTTTCATTTTTATTTTGAATTTCCATTGGTGCTAAGAAAGAGTGTTAGATCTACCCATCTAACTCTATTGTGTGAAGTCCTGCTTGTTTCATATACACACTTCCATACTAAATTCAAAGCAAGCATGTGTTATGCAGCTTTTCTCAATTGTTTCTGAAATATCAATTATTTGTCTTTTGTCATAATGCTAGAAAAGGAGCTCTAGCAGCATGCTGGGGTAATTTCCTTTTCCTGTTGCTGATAGTACTGAGTAAGATTACAATCTGTTCTTGGAACAAATCCATGGACACAAACACACAGCCATATGCTGGTGATGTTGTGAACTGCTCTCCAGAAGGATGGATCTTCTGAACTGTGATGTTCAGGAAACAAGAACAACCTCTGACTTGATCTGAATCCTTTCTATTTCCTTTTCATTGACGTGCGGTTTTCTCCAGCAATTTCACTTTGCAGGCACTTTTGGAACTCCTCCACTGACGTCAGTTCTTTGTTAGGGATTCTGTTCCTGTCAGCAAATAAATGTTTGGACATAGGTTTTATCACACAGTTCATGTGGTCACCACCGACTGTACTCTTTGCTTGGAGAATACATTCATTTGGAGAATGTGTTATTTGATCCATGCATACTGAAGATACAGCTGTTGCTCTGAGTAGCTGGAAGGCTGAAGGCACCTTGTAGAGGATTGTTTTTTTAAAAAATGTACTGATATACTTTTACACACCCTGTGAGATCCCATTTTTGAGGTGTTACCCATCCAAATGCATCTCTGGAATGCTCAGAAAGCACATTATCAAATCTGGCCATATGGTGGTTTACAGGTTCAATATTAATAACAGGTTGAAAGGATAGGTATGAGAGTTTGGACTTAAAGTTTAGTGTTACCAGTTACTGAGATGTTTGATATTCAAGCATTCGGAGCATGAAATTTCTGCTTGCCATGCTCCATTGTTGTGATTTCTGTCAGTCATTTTTCAAGCTATTGGCTACCTCACAGAATCAATTTTATGTCAATAGAGATGTGGATAGGGGGTGGATATATCTGTATGTCCCATCCCTGAATGGGAATACAATGGGAAAACATTAGGTCGGCAATTTATTTATTTTTTTATTATTTATTTAACTTATATGACCTGCTAAATTCCTGCTTAAGCTGGGAGAAACATGCCTAGATTGGTTTTCAGATATCCAACAGTAAGGCTGTCTGCAGGATATGATGAAAAAGTCAAGATGGTGGCATTGCACATTAAAAAAAAAAACAGGCAGAGCTTTGATTGCACCATCATGGCTGCCATATTGACTTTTTTTTTATCATACCTTGCAGACACTCGTGCCCAGGATATTTCCACACAATTAACCCAACATTTCTAGTATAACTGTAAATTGAAATAATTCAAGAGGAGGTAGAAAAGTTATATTTAGTTATATTTCTTAGTCTTCATAAATCAAGAAACCTTGTTGGGAGATACCAGATGACTCTGGGGTTTTTTTAATCAGAGTTTGGCAATTGTACTTTGTGCAAATGTTTTATTTTATGTTGTTAACTGTCCAAAATTGTTTACCCTCAATCGTTTATTAATAGGATTTGCATGTCACCTTCTATCCCTAAGGGACTCATGGACCTTGCCAACTGGCACTCATGAATTAGATATCAAGCAGTTAGAATTTTTCTAGCAAACCTGCAGTTTATCTAACCTAAGAAGCAATTCAATTATTGATTATATACTTTGTGAAAATACAATCAGTATGGAACAGGCTTCAGAATGTGTGAATGGTGGGTATCATTGGGCAGGGAGATTTAGCAGTCAGTTCTTGAGATCTCCAAATAAATGACTGGTTTATAGGAGAAATTAAGGGAGTACAGGAGAAGAGAGCAAGGAACTCTTGCTACATTGACACAGAGTTAGTTCCTTAACACTTCCTGAAAGGAAGAATAAAACAGGAAATAGCCATGGATTGAGAACTGCAGTAAGTACCAAAGGCAGAAGATGACTAGGGCCAAGAAACAATGGCCTTTAATGTTTCTTCATGATCAAAGAAAAAGTCAGAGGAACTGGGTGATAGCAACTTGCTTTTCCCCCTCTCTTCCTTGCGTGTTTTTATTTATGAAAAATCTCTGCTAAATACGCACCAAAAGATAAAGTGGTTAAGTCCAATTAGTTTGCTCTTTGTGAATAATGTTCCATATAAAATAATGGAAGGCATTTTATCTGAGGTCATTTAGTACTCTCCAACCCGAGTGCACATTAAGAATGATTGCAGAAAATATGCTTTGGTATGCAATTTCTGAAGATGAGTATCTTTTCTCCAAGTCCCCTGAGTGTTAAAATGTTCATTTCATTCACAGCACTCAGATTAATCTCCCTTTGTAGACTCATCTCCATGTGGAAGAATGCAGAAACCGATAGCTTTATGGGAGAATAAATGTCACTGTTTCTTTAATTCTGCAAGCAAATGCTAGCATCACTTTTATTAGGCTCATAAAAAATAGATGGCAATATACTGTAACGTACAAGCAGCGGCGTTGTTGAAGGCCTGGAATCTCTCCTATTAAATGTTGAAAAAGGATGGTAAAAATACAGGCTGCATGTGCCATTGGGCAGAGGACAATCCTTAATATTAACATCAGAAATAAGAATCAGAGCAATGAAATCCCAATTTAATTTCTGAAAAGTTATTTAATTAACTTACCTTTTGTTGTTGTTCAATGTTTAAGCTGCCTCAATTGTCTAAGCACTTCTATGACTCCAGGAAAAAGCTTAACTACATAACTATGAATATGCAGTAGGCTGTGTATTGACACTTGGTTCGGATGATATTGCTTAATCTCTCCTCTTTGGGATATTATATTGGCATCAGACCTAGCAGTCTTTTTGTAAAAGTAAAATTGATGTTGACCTAATCTTAATTCATGGTGGGTTACATGGACACATTACACGATACAAAGTGGTTTTCATTGCTTTCTTCTGGGATACGTCCCTGCTTCGCCTGCAGCTGTGAGCTTCCCTGGAAGTCTCCTATTGCAGTGGCATGAGCAGCCATAAACATGCCACACTATGCCCACATGAGCTGCACTGGCTACCAGTTGGCTTCTGGGTGCAGTTCAACGTGCCTTCATGGCACGTTGTTGTTTGTTGTTCAACACAACACGTTGTTGTGTCCGACTCGTTGTGACCTCATGGACCATAGCACGCCAGGCCTTCCAGTCCTCCACTGTCTCCCGGAGTTTACTCAAATTCATGTTCATTACATCGGTGATGCTATCTAACCATCTCATCCTCTGCCCAGCTTCAGTATCTGTCCTTCTAATGAGCAGTCAGGGTTGATTTCCTTTAGGATTGACTGATTTGACCTCCTTGCAGTCCAAGGGACTCTTAAGCCCCTTAATGCCCTTCATTGCATAGGGCCCAGCTATTTGAGGGAACATCTACTTCCAATTGTTTCTGCCGATCCAGTGAGATCAGGCAGAGTGTACCCACTTCAGGTCCCTTTGATTAAACAACACCATCTATCAGGACCTAGAAAGTGGGCCTTCTCTGACACAGGACCTGCCCCAGAAAGAACCATATGGATGACGTTCAGAAAGTCATTGGAAACTTGGCTGTTCTCCCAGGCTTGGGTTGCAGCCCTGTAGGATGTTTTCTTATCTTGCAGTTTGCCTTCTGGATGCTTATGATCTGTTTCTTTTTTATTGTTGTTCTTACTTGTCTTGAAGGTAAGTCATCTAGAGTCAGGAGAACCTTAAATTGTAATTAATAAATAAATAAATAAATAAATAAATAAATAAATAAATGTAAAGCTTAAGGTCTGATGACTTTATGAACACATTCAAATAATTTTCTTGGGAATAATAAAGAAAAGTTCACCATTTTCTTCTTCTGGGATGTTTTTGACTTCCCAGATTAACTTACAGTCCTGGTCATTGCAAATTGTCCCACATTCCAAGTACTAAATGGAGTTAGCCCTCCTTGCTTGCTTATTTATTTATTTGTCTGTCTGTTTGTTTGTTTTATTTATTTATATTTATATGCCACCCAACTCCCAACAACTCTGGGCAGCTCACAAGTAAAAACATTAAGAACAACAAGAGAGAATACAATAAGAGACAAAAATGAAGAATAGAAGATGGCAAAAGGCTGACAAAAAACCGCACAGCAATGAAAAAATGAACCCACACAATCCAAAGGGGTCTTCACTCACCCTTGCCACCCTTTGCTTGTGACCTGCCCAGAACTGTTGGGAGTCGGGCGGCATATGCATTTAAATTAATAAATAAATAAGCAAGCAAGCAAGCAGGGTTAACTCCGTTTGGTACTTGGAATGTGGGACAATCTGACTCTTTCCACATCAAAATGGCTCTTTTGTGGAGTCACGCAGGAATAGGAGAGATCCACATTAGCACCGACATCATGGAGTCACACCATTGAACTGTGCCTGACGAGCTCCTAAACCCAAGTCTATCATAAATTATTTTATTGTAAACCACCCAGAGTTCCCCGTTGGGGGAGATGGGCGGTCATATAAATTAAATAAATAATAAAATAATAAATAATAAATAATAAAACGTGAAAGGCATTCTGAAAAACCCCATGTTATAAATGACCAAGCATTAAAGAAAACTTGTTATATAATCTGATATGAAGGTTTTTTTTTTCCTAATGTATTAAAAAATGCATTGCCTCTCTATGGCCACTTTGATCAACAATAAAAACAGAACACCGTGAAAATTTTAAATTATCAAATATCCAGTAGGAAAGTGAAGGCAAACCAGAAGCATTTTTTTAACAAAATGAAGCATGATAAACTCCAATCTCCCCTTACACCAAACTAAAGTGCCTACTGTGGTGAAAACAGGATTTATTTGGACAGAAGTAGCATAATTCATTCCAAATTTATTTGGGGAATAAATATCTTTCAACATCCCACTGGAATCACCCCCAAATGAACCTTCGTGTATCTGAAAGCAAATGGTCCTTTGAAAAATCAGATAAAACAGCAAACAGGAATCAGGAATCCCTACCCCATATATTACTAAGGGAAAACCAATTTCCTTCAACATTTCACAGCTGAAAATATTTATTGGGTACCTAACATTTCCATTTTACCAAGATGGTCAATTATTGAAGCACTGCACATATTATATTAATGTTGGCCACAGTGAAGGCATGAGAAGAGCCGATTTCTCCAATTAATTTTAATTTCATTTTATAATTCATATTTTAAAATTGCCTGTTACGAAGTTATTTCTTAATAACTGAAACTTATTAACATCTACATTTTTTGGTGTTGTGTATAACTTCTGATCTTTGATCATAGTAAAGATTTGATTTGGTACTAATTTCCTTTACAATACAATGACTTCAAGAGTTAATTCTTAGCAAATCTTATAACAATTACAATCATATCTAATGGAGTGTTTGCATTCTATGCAAGCTCATTGAGAAGGAGAACTGTTGCAATTGTTTATACAATAAGATCTGTTGTCCTCAGGGCCCTGCAAAGAATTTAGGAACCCTGGCACAGGTTTCATATGCACCCATTCCCCCATTCCATACAACTATCCACTGAAATGCTAGGGGGCGTGGTGGCTCAGCGGGTAAGACGCCAGGCTTGTCAATTGGAAGATCGCAAGTTCAGAGGTTCGAATCCCTAGCCCTGCGTGACGGAGTGAGCTCCCGCACTAGCCCCAGCTCTTGCCAACCTAGCAATTTGAAAGCATGCAAATGCAAGTAGATGAATAGGTACCACTTTGGTGGGTAGGTAACAGCGTTCCATGCGCATCATGCGGCCACATGACCATGGAAGCGTCTTTAAATTTAAATTCATGATATTCAGGGGTGTCCACAGGATGTGGTCAAAGAAGTCAAGATGGCAGCCACAATGGTGAGATCAAAGCTCATAAAAAACAGGCAGAGCTTTGATTGCAATGTCAGGGCCACCATCTTGACAAAAATCCCTGGAGCCACTCTGTTGTGAGAAGGATGAAGAAAAGAATTGCAGTCATTCAATGGCTCCTTCGCTGACTAACTTCAGCCTGAAATTTCTGCTATCAAGTGGGACTCTTCCTCAACTTTGAAAAAAAAAGCCTCCTTTTTAATTTTTCATAATGGAGAAAAAAAGGTGCTTTTGGGCATGTGGGGGCACAAACCTTTTTCACCTGCATCTTTTCTCAGCATTGCAGCTGCAGCATGATGCCAGGAAAAGACATTTTTGCTTCATGGAGTTGCAGATAGTTACTATATGCTCACACCTTTTGTTTTCATATTCAAAGTACTTAGGAGCCCTACAGAAGAATAACAAGCTATGTGCAAGTAGCAATAGCCAAGAAATTAAAGTTCACGATCTGTTGCCCATGGGCCTATTATATTAATCTCTTCAGACTTATATTTGAGTAGACATGCAAAGTATTATACTAGTAACCTAGGACAATTAGAAGCAAGCTGGAATCCAAAAAGTTGGGCATAGGCTCATGTGCTTCTATTTTCTTCAGATCTTCCCTTCCAACAGCAGTATTTTACTCCTCACAGGCAAAATACACAGCAAGACTATCCAGAACCATCCAGAGAGTTCCAGGACCATCCAATGAAACCTCCGACAGAACTTCTTGAAAACTGGCAAAGATTTAATTTGCCTAAAAATCCTCTTGTGGGCCTTGGGCTTCTCAGATTCAGATTCAGGGCCCAGGTTCCAGAAATATTTGCAACCCTATTTGAAAAGACACCCAAAGCATTTGTACTAAATAAATAGTATTTATTTACTATAACTGAAGACAAAATTATTGTGCATTTTAAAGCTCAACATAGAAATTTCTGTCCATGAAGAAGCTTGAATGTCAGCATGTAGGCTCTTCACTGAGAATAATAATAATAATAATAATAATAATAATAATAATAATAATAATAATACCTCAAAAATGCCACATTCCCACTATTAAACAGACATCTCTTTCTCATTGGTGCTTCCTGAACACCTCAGCAGCCTGCAATCTCAGGGTCAAGTATTATTCATGGCCTAGGTTTAAGTGATGCATTATGGCTTCATTATAAGATATCAAATTGCACCTCTGCAAATGATATGAACTGGTTGTGTAATTGCAGACCAAACAGTAATTATATATGCTTTCCTGGGGAAGAAATCTAATTTAGTGCACTAACAAATGTTGAGGAATGTTGAACACTTTTCTGTTGAGACTGCAGCCATGCCTTCCTTGTCTTCTGTTTCCTCCATATGTTCCATGGCTTCTTAAGCATAATAGCTTCTTGTTTTTCTAAGTTCATTGGATCTGGCAGATAATGGAATTCCAAGGGAGATTCTGAACGTTCTTTATAAGCATAACTAATGTCAAATCTGAGTTCTATCTAATAGAAATGTTGAGTAACAGCATGCTAATCATGTCTGCATGCCAGCTATGATGAATTGTAACAGTCCAGGTCAGATCCGTATCATTGATCTGTATCCCTCTTCCCAAAGATTTGTCTTTGGTGAGTGGCCGTCCCAGGGACAGCCCACTTCCCTTAATGCAAGCCAAAATGGCATGTTAAAGTTTAATAACCAGCATTCATACCCTGTAATTTTGAAATCCTTGACTCATAGTGACCAAAATTCAACACACTAATGTTCTTTAACCTCCAAAAATGACTGTAGAGACGTAAGTGTACCATCTCTTTTAAAAACCATCTCTCTAAAGCATAGCTTTCCAAACTGTGTGTCGCGACATTTTATTGTGTTGCAACACACAGTTTAGTGTGTCGCGAAGCACCGGCGTGGGGGTGCGCGCGGCGGCAGCAGTGTTTACGGCAGCGGCAGCAGCGAAGACGGCAGCGGCGCGCCATCAGGGCTTCCGCGTTTTAGCGCTGCTGCCGCCATGCACACCACCACCGCGCGCCCCCCGCACCGCCACCATGCACGCGCGCGCCTCCTGTCACTCTGGAAAGCACTGCTCTAAAGACTTTGGTGAACCTGAAAACAGACATGGCTACTTTCATGAGCTGACTCACAAACATACCCTTGTCTTTAAGGCAACTCCTTAAAGCCCCACAGTTTTTTTCAGGTTTGTGTGTAAGCCTTTCAGTCTCTGCTTGAAAGATGTGTGGTGTTTGTACTCCCACGACTCC
>JALMGJ010000029.1:3352500-3442500 GCA_023362775.1 Charina bottae | reverse complement strand
CGCCCCCGGCGACTAATGGACCCGATAGGGTTTCAGAGGGAGCTGGGGGTTATATCCGAGGATCTAATGCACGGTCCAGCGGAGGCCCTGGCCACAGTCTGGAATAAGAGGGCGGCTGGGGCCTTGGACAGGATCGCGCCTATGCAACCTCTCTTGTCCCATCCGACCCAATATTCCCTGTGGTATACGGAGGGATTGAGGGTACTGAAGAGGGTCAAGAGACGCCTAGAGCGCCGCTGGAGAAAGACAAAGACCGAATCAGACCGAACACAAGCTAGAGCCGCAGTTAAAGCCTACCTTGTGGCGGTAAGAGCGGCGAAACGTCAATATTTCTCCGCTCTTATTGCGTCCGCAGAATGCCGCCCGACGGCCCTGTTTAGGATTACTCGATCTCTCCTAGGTAAGGTGGGCCCAGTGACCCACCTGCAGGGCCGTGCGGAGGAATTTGCAGAGCATCTGATGGATAAAATCGCTCGGATTCGTTCTAAGTTAGACTCCAAGCGTGACGCATGGTCTGGGGAGATGCTGAGGGAGCGTCTGTGCCCAGTTATCTGGGAACAGTTTGATCCTGTTGGACCTGAGGAAGTGGACAGGATCCTCCGGACTGTAAGGGCCACTACTTGTCATCTTGACCCATGCCCCTCCTGGCTGGTGAAAGCAGCCAGTGAGGTGACATGTGGCTGGGTCCATGCGATGGTTCTTACATCCTTGGGAGAGGGAGTGTTTCTGGCAGCCTTTAAGGAGGTGCTGGTGCACCCCCTCCTCAAGAAGCCATCGCTGGACCCTACAGTGTTGGATAACTTTCGTCCTGTCTCCCACCTCCCCTTTTTGGGGAAGGTGGTTGAGAAAGTGGTGGCATTACAGCTCCAGAGGATTCTGGATGATACGGATTATCTAGACCACTTTCAGTCAGGATTCAGACCGGGATATGGGGTAGAAACTGCATTGGTCGCACTTACTGATGATCTCTGGCGGGCACGGGATGGCGGCAGTGCATCCATCCTAGCCCTTCTTGACCTCTCAGTGGCTTTCGATACCATTGACCATGGTATCCTTTTGGGACGGCTTAGGGGGTTGGGGATTGGCGGCGTGGTTTTACACTGGTTCAACTCCTTCCTCCAGGGCCGATCCCAATCGGTGGTTATAGGAGATGAGAGGTCCGACCCTCGGCCCCTACTTTGTGGGGTGCCACAGGGTTCGGTTCTCTCCCCTCTCCTATTTAATATCTACATGAAACTGCTGGATGAGGTATCATCAATATGCTGATGATACTCAATTATATATCTCCATCCCGGGTGAGTTAAGTGATGCAGTGGCTGCCCTTTCTCAGTGTCTGAAGGCTGTGGGGGCCTGGATGGGGAACAACAGGCTTCAGCTGAACCCTGGTAAGACGGAGTGGCTGTGGATTGATGGTGCCTCGAGATCCAGGGAGTTGTCATCTTTAGATCTGGACGGGGTGGCACTACCCCGTTCAGACAAAGTGCGGAACCTGGGTGTCCTTCTGGACTCACGACTCCTGCTTGAAGAGCAGGTGGCAGCCGTGGCCAGAAGGGCATTTGTACAACTTCGAGTTGTGCGCCAGCTACGCCCTTTCCTGGACCAAGACACCCTCCGTACAGTCACTCATGCCCTGGTCATCTCCCACATAGACTATTGCAATGCGCTCTACATGGGGCTACCCTTGAAGAGTATCCGGAAGCTTCAACTGGTCCAGAATGCGGCTGCGCGTGCAGTTATGGGTGCCCCAAGGTCGGCACATGTGACACCTCTGCTGCGCGAGCTGCATTGGTTACCGGTTTGCTTCCGGGTCCAATTCAAGGTGTTGGTTGTCACCTTTAAAGCCCTACATGGCATGGGACCAGGTTACCTAAAGGACCGCCTCATCCCCAGAACATCGACCCATTCCACCCAGCTATGCAGAGAGGGCTTGCTTCGGACCCCGTCTATAAGAGAATTCCACCTGACGGGGTCCAGGAGGCGGGCTTTCTCGGCAGTGGCACCCGCCCTCTGGAATATTCTGCCCCTGGAGGTGAGGCGAGCCCCCACACTTATGACCTTCCGGAAACAACTGAAGACCTGGCTCTGCCACCTCGCTTGGGATGGGGGGAGTAATAGCTCCTCTTGGGGTTGGCTTGCTCCATAGGGTTCTTTAAAGCCTAACATCAGAGCCTCTTGGATATTATATATTTAATTAAATTATGTATTCTATTTTATAAATTTTTATATGTTTTAATTGCTGGCTTGGTGTAAACCGCCCAGAGTCCCCTCCAGAATGGGGGGAGATGGACAGTGATATATGTTAGAAATATAAATAAATAAATTAATTAATTAAATCAGAGTTCCTGACACAAGCCACTCAGGGATATGAAGGAATCTTTATTAAAGCCAGTGATCCATTGCACATTAAAGACTCAAGTGAATCAAGCTCCCACAACCAACAGTTTAAAAATCTCCAAGTTTCCCCCCCGCCATCGGGATTCGCGGCTCGATCACCCTTCCCTTTGTGTCTCAGGTCTCAGATCTTTTTGGGTCCGAATCAACTGATGCAGTGATATCGCCCTTTGATCTATCCTGGGTGCTGAAATGCTTGGCAGGAGACTTTGCTTTATGTAGTTTGCAGTTCTGTGAATACAACAAACCCCTACTTTACATGTCTGGTAGTTTTATTGTCAGGCACCCCCAAACGACCCTGTGAGTTTAATGGAGTGGCGGGATGTTCCTTCCTGGCGCCATGGCAGGATGGCATGGATGACATCCTGACATGTAAATTCTTTGCATGCCAACTCCAACAGCCGCCTGCCTCTAAGAGGAAATCACTTGCCCCCTAAGCATTCATCACTTTCAGTGAAGTGATGGTGACCATTTTTTTCAAATATAATTTTATTAATAATTTTAATTACAATAGTAAAAACTAATACAAACTAAACTTAGAGAAAGAGAAGAGAATGGAATGAAAGAATAAAAAGTGTAAGAAAAAAAAGAAAGAAGAAAAAGAAAACAGAATATAATAGAGAAAAAGGAATGAAATATATATAGAAGTGACTTCCAACCTTCATCACAAGTACAAACAAATGTAATAACTCTTTACCCCCTATAAGGTTAAACATTTATCTCTTCATCCCATATCCCATCCATTATACACTGCTCAAAAAAACAAAGGGAACACTGAAATAAGACATCCTAGATCTGAATGAATGAAATATTCGTATTAATTACTTTGTTCATAACATAGTTGAATGTGCTGACAACAAAATCACACAAAAAGCAATGGAAATCAAATGTAAGCAACCCCTGGAGGTCTGGATGTGGAGTTAACACTCAAAATTAAAGTGGAAAAGAACACTACAGGCTGATCCAACGTTGATGTAATGTCCTTAAAACAAGTCAAAATGAGGCTCAGTAGTGTGTGTGGCCTCCACGTGCCTGTATGACCTCCCTACAATGCCTGGGCATGCTCCTGATGAGGTGGCGGATGGTCTCCTGAGGGATCTCCTCCCACACCTGGACTAAAGCATCCCCCAACTCCTGGACAGTCTGTGGTGCAACGTGGCGTTGGTGGATGGAGCGAGACATGATGTCCCAGATGTGCTCAATTGGATTCAGGTCTGGGGAACGGGCGGGCCAGTCCATAGCATCAATGCCTTCGTCTTGCAGGAACTGCCGGCACACTCCAGCCACATGAGGTCTAGCATTGTCTTGCATTAGGAGGAACCCAGAGCCAACCGCACCAACATATGGTCTCACAAGGGGTCTGAGGATCTCATCTCGGTACCTAATGGCAGTCAGGCTACCTCTGGCGAGCACATGGAGGGCTGTGTGGCCCCCTAAAGAAATGCCACCCCACACCATTACTGACCCACTGCCAAACCGGTCATGCTGGAGGATGTTGCAGGCAGCAGAACGTTCTCCACGGCGTCTCCAGACCCTGTCACGTCTGTCACATGTGCTCAGTGGGAACCTGCTTTCATCTGTGAAGAGCACAGGGCGCCAGTGGCGAAGTTGCCAATCTTGGTGTTCTCTGGCAAATGCCAAACGTCCTGCACGGTGTTGGGCTGTAAGCACAACCCCCACCTGTGGACGTCAGGCCCTCATACCACCCTCATGGAGTCTGTTTCTGACCATTTGAGCAGCCACACGCACATTTGTGGCCCACTGGAGGTCATTTTGCAGGGCTCTGGCAGTGCTCCTCCTGTCCCTCCTTGCACAAAGGCGGAGGTAGCGGTCCTGCTGCTGGGTTGTTGCCCTCCTACGGCCTCCTCCACGTCTCCTGATGTACTGACCTGTCTTCTGGTAGCGCCTCCATGCTCTGGACACTACGCCGACAGACACAGCAAACCTTCTTGCCACAGCTCGCATTGATGTGCCATCCTGGATGAGCTGCACTACCTGAATCACTTGTGTGTGTTGTAGACTCCGTCTCATGCTACCACTAGAGTGGAAGCACCGCCAGCATTCAAAAGTGACCAAACCATCAGCCAGAAAGCATAGGAACTGAGAAGTGGTCTGTGGTCACCACCTGCAGATCCACTCCTTTATTAGGGCTGTCTTGCTAACTGTCTATGCTTTCCACCTGTTGTCTATTCCATGTGCACAACAGCATGTGAAATTGATTGTCAATCAGTGTTGCTACCTAAGTGGACAGTTTGATTTCACAGACGTGTGATTGACTTGGACTTACATTGTGTTGTTTCAGTGTTCCCTTTATTTTTTTGAGCAGCTTATATAAGCAAATCCATAAAACGTCAACTTTTCAATCCTGGTATCAGCAAAAATCCATAAAGTTTTGCCAGAAAGTTGCAAAAAAGTCTTAGTTTAACCTTGATCAAATAAATCAACTTTATATTCCTTCCTTTTATATCTAACAGTCTTAATCTTTAATTCAATCAAATATTGTCAATGTGATAAACCTCAGTGTTAAAATTCCCAATCAAGAAATCCCTCAGACAACTACTCTAAAGCAGAGCTTTCCAAACTTTTCATGTTGGTGACACACTTTTTAGACATGCATCATTTCGCAACACACTCTTACAGCAGGGCACAAGGCAGGCACAAGAACCTGCGTGGAATCTCAGCAGGTTTGGAGGCAGCAAGGCACAAGGCAGGCACTAGGACCTGCGTGGAAGCCAGGAGGCAGCAGCAGCCACGACACACCCAGACACTGCAGCCGACACACTAACGTGTCCCGACACACAGTTTGGAAAGCTCTGCTCTAAAGGATTCATTTATTCAGGATTAGTACACTTCAGGCCAAGGGAAGCCTTGAATAAAAGTTTTCGCGCCTAAGCAGTATTATTAAAAAAAACGTTTCTCTGACATCAACTAGAGGCCAGCCATAACAATCCAGTTCCCACTCTAAGAATCCCCCCTCCCAACAGAATGTCCACTGGAAAAGCAGGTTCTCGCCAAGCAATGCAAAAATGTGAAGGGAAACCTCTTTAAGCAAAATAGTGCAGACCAGCAACCTACACATGGAGAACAGTCAGAAGCATAGCAGTCGATCATGCGAGGCTGACAGTCAAAGGATTTTATTTCTCTTCAATTCTTCTTTATCCCGTCACAGATTTCTTCAAGGCTTTAGCAAGCCTGTTTTGTAGATTGAATAAGAAAACATTTTCCAGGTCGGTCTCTTGGTTTATCATATCATATCTCCCCGTTGGGGGAGATGGGCGGTTATATAAATTTAATTAAATAAAATAAATAAATAAATAAATATCATCCCTTTTAATTTTTAAAACTTCAGCCAGTTTCTTTTGTAAATACAGTAAAGTGTCCTTTTCCGAATCATTATCTTGGCAAAAGCTGGGTTGCAGTTAAACCTCAAAAAAACCAAGATTATGGCAACCAGCTTGATTGATAACTGGCAAATAGAGGGAGAAAAAGTGGAGGCAGTGACAGACTTTGTATTTCTAGGCGCAAAGATTACTGCAGATGCTGACTGCAGCCAGGAAATCAGAAGACGTCTACTTCTTGGGAGGAGAGCAATGGCAAATCTTGATAAAATAGTTAAGAGCAGAGACATCACACTGACAACAAAGGTCCGCATAGTTAAAGCAATGGTATTCCCTGTAGTAACCTATGGCTGTGAGAGCTGGACCATAAGGAAGGCTGAGCGAAAGAAGATAGATGCTTTTGAACTGTGGTGTTGGAGGAAAATTCTGAGAGTGCCTTGGACTGCAAGAAGATCAAACCAGTCCATACTCCAGGAAATAAAGCCAGACTGCTCACTTGAGGGAATGATTTTAAAGGCAAAACTGAAGTACTTTGGCCACATAATGAGAAGACAGGATACCCTGGAGAAGAAACTGATGCTAGGGAAAGTGGAAGGCAAAAGGAAGAGGGGCCGACCAAGGGCAAGATGGATGGATGATATTCTGGAGGTGACGGACTCAACCGTGGGGGAGCTGGGGATGTCGACGGCCGACAGGAAGCTCTGGCGTGGGCTGGTCCATGAAGTCACGAAGAGTCGGAAGCGACTGAACGAATAAACAACAATCTTGGCCTCTAATTTGTAGTTCCACATTCTGTACTTTCTCTGTCTTATCAGATATAATTTGTTCCACATCTGTCATGCCTTCATTAACATCTTTTAGACATAGTCTACCATTGAAGCAGACATCATTACTGACAGTGTTGATATTGTAGTTACTAGCTTCTGGCTCAATTCTTCAAATATCTCCTTTAATATTTCCGACGTTATAATGCTTTGTATCATTCTGTAAGTCCCAGTATTAACTGACATCAAGAAGAGGCTTGTATTTTTTTTTCTTCTCCTTAAAATCTTCACTCCCCTCTAGTGTCCAGTTTCTAAAATCATCACTTATCTTTTGATATGACTTGCAAAATAACTCTGGTTCCCACGAGAAGGTGTTTATTTTTTATAGTTAATTCCAAAATCTTATAGTAAAAGTCAATATTCCAAATTTATCTGGACCCTTAGTCCATTTATAACTTTCTTAGATCAAAATCTTATTTAGCTTTTTGCTGTTTATTTCAAATTCTTTAAGTTCTTAAGGTTATAATTATGTTTTATTTTGTTCAGAGTGGAAGATAGACTCACCTGATGAAAACTCTCAAACCTGTCATTCTGAAGGTCTCTAATACCTTTAGAATAGTTAATGAACAATTTCCAAAAGTGATTAGAAAGTGTGGTTTGTGACTTAGTGTCCTTTAAAAGGTTCCACTGCTGTTGCGAGCAAGTTGGCTAACCCTGTTGTCTCCTGGTGCTCAAACCATGGAAAACCATTGTCCTGTGGTCTACTTGTGCAGAGCAGCCATCTGGAGCACATGTGGGCAATCTCCTGTTCTCTCCTTATCCAGAGAGGTTCTGAGGAACCGGTCTACTCACTGGTTCCTTGGTCTTTGCCACTGTCGTCAGTTCCGCTTTCACAGAGCCATCTTCAGTTCACTATTCCTCCCCCGGATGTCCGATGGTGGACAGTTTTTCAGACAGAAATGGCATTTACAGTTCAAGTCTCAAACTGTGCACAAAGACTGTCTTTATGATTGAGCATTGTCTTAATTCATAATACTTACAATCAGGACATCACTGCCAGTGGCAGTTTCTGATGTCCAGACGGTAGTTCTCCTGGTGTCATTTGCTGCTCACAATGGAGCTAACCCATGGCCTCTTGGTGTGTTCAGCGGGGTATGTATAATGGTGGGACTTGAGTGTTGAACAGGTCAGGTGGAGGAGGTACAATCTCCTCCACCTGATATTTTCTATACATCTATGGAACCCATCTTTGGAAACATTGCCTCATGTATGGCATGCATCTTACTTTTACTGCAGAAATATCTCTCCATATGCTTTTGCTTTTTCCATAGGAATGAATGGGAACTATTCTTTTAGGGGAAAAGAAATATACCTGGAAATGGAATTCACTGAATCACAATTGGATCTTAGGCCTTTCGTCCTTATATACGTTCGCTGAAGAATAAGTTCCGCTTAATGTTACAGAATTGGATTATATATATATATATATCAGATTTATTCACCACCCATCTCACTCGGAGAGCGACTCTGGGTGGTTATAAAGGGGAAACACTACAGCTCACTGATAGAACATAGACTGATGATCTAGTTTTCACCTTTTGTATCTCCACTTAAGGCAGGAAAGAAAAACTGCTCCAGAAAGAAGCTACCAGTCAGTGGGGCTATGCAAACTCCAAAAATGGCTTGGAAGATGTCCTCAGACCTCACATGCACACAGCACCTCTCTGCTCTTCATTAAAGCATGCATGTCTTTTTTTTTCAGGCTCCCACATATTAACTTTAATGAACTGAATCCTTAAAACAGCTGCACCTTTTTCAGCTTTGCCCAAAAATCTGAAGAAAGAGGAGCTCCTTTAATGAATACCAGAGAGGCTGTGTGCTTGCAGTTGTGTGAGGTCTAAAGTACATCTTCCAAATCATTTTTAAGCGTATGCAGCTCTGCCAGTCAGTGTAAATACAGAGCTAGCTGCCACTAATTTGTTCCCTGTCCCACAATTCTTCAGTCTTTAAAAATAAACCATACACCCAGGCTCACACGCGCGCACACACACACACACCAATTGGCTATTCTGTCCAAAAAGGAGATCAGGTTGGTTTGGCATGTCTTGTCCTTGATAAACCTAAGCTGGCTGCTGCCAAGCAATGCATTTTTTCCCTAAATGTTCACAAACCAACTGTTAAATAATCTGTTCTACTTTTGCTCAGTATTGATGTCAAGCTGACCGGTCTGTAGTTATGTGGGTCTTCTTTTTTCCTTTTTATAAGAAGAGGAATTGCTCTTCTCCAATCTCCTGGCATTACACCCTCCCTCCATGATTTCTCAAAGACCACAGAAAATTATATGTTCTAGGCTGCTCGATGATAGATGCAATTCACAATACTATCATTTAGGGAAATGATGACACAAACTCCAAGTCTGAATATCAGGATTTGTCATTCTTTTAACACAGAGAGATACACAGTCCACAAAGTTAACTGAGGTAAGGTTGTTGCAGGAAAAGTCACAAATTATCCCATGGAATCTTAACTAACAAATTGATGGTTTCATCTACCATTCTGCACCTGAATGAGATAACTCTCACATTCCTACCATTCCTTCTCCCCAGTTCTTCAAAAGCAGCTGTTTAAAATGTGTTTAAAGTCTGCAGTTGTCTTTATGATATCAACCCTTGAATTTTATTAATCCTTTTATGGATTGGTTATCAGCGGAAGCAATGAGTGATCTTCATTCTTTTTCCTTGAGCCCATTATAGTTGATGGCATTTGTTCCCCTGAAGAAAGTAGTCCAGTTCTTGTTGCTTTTAAACAGGACTCTCACCCTTGGGAATTTTGACAGATTGCCTGCTGAACAAACAAGGAATTTTTCTAAGAAAGATGCATAGAGTTAGGGGACCACACATACAATGCACTGGATGTATTTGTGTGTTTATCATTAAGTTGTTGGCTGGGACACCAACCAAAACCCCCAGGCCTATGAACTAGATTGGGAAGTGAAAAAAGAAAACTTTTCAGAAGGTGGCCATGGCAAACACCTTCCATATTGTTGGCAAGATAATTCCATGGACTTATCCAAGAAGTCATAAGAAGCTGAACTTAATTCAGAAGCCATGCCCTTCCAAGAAGTACAACCTAGAGAACTTAAAGAGAGAAACACTATACATTACAATCAAGATATACTCAACTAGCATTAATTAAAAGAACAAGAAGAGAAGAAAGATGAACCTATCCAACTAGCTGTGAAAAAAATTAGTCAGGGAAAATATACTAAAATTACAAAACAGCTAAAGGTGTCACACTGTGACTAAAGAGAAATCTGGATGGAAGCCAAGGAGTACATTTAGATGGAGTTGGAAGCAGATTGAAACTTTTTAAGCACACATATCCTTCTTTTTATGACTTACCCCTAGTCTTTGGTCAAACAGGTTATGATATAATTTTAAAACTTTATAAACTTGCTTAACAGAGGCAAACATATATGAGGAATCTCACTGCACAAGGTAATCATGCTTTCTGATAAGATTGTGCAAAGCATTTCAAAGAGGAGCTTGTGGCTGGGGAATTCTGGGAGTTGAAGTCCACACATCTTCAAGCTGCCAAGGTTGAGAAACACTGCTCTAACTCTTCAAAACAGTTGTATCTTTTCAAGGCTTGAAAGCTGTCCTCTGTTGCCTATGTGTGAGTGTGTGTGCACAGATGACACTTCCATATGAAGAAACTGGTGAAGAGCAGCAGCTCCATGAACCTTGCTAAATTCATGGATGTTTTAATAATTTAAAGATGTGTGCTTTATTTATGCAGAGATTGATTTTCTAATTGCCTTCCATGTTGAGCACAACATATTCCAAGAACAGATTAAAAAAAAAGAGGAGACAGAATTTATATGCCTGATTTGACTGGAACAACAATGCTAAAGGGGAAAGATAGACATTCCTTCAAATGCTGTTCAGCTCCTGGTGACCACATGAAATAACCATGCAATTTTGCCATTGCCTTCTTCCGGGGAGTGGCATCCTCAGTCAACTGTGATGATGTCAAAATGCCAATATACGCATGGTGACTTCATCACACAAATACCACCATGGTATACTTATGTTTGATCAAGTATCATAGCATTCATCTCATGACATCACCTCACAAATTTTGTTGTTTGCCCCCCAGCAGACACCATGTTTTTCTCAGATTCCCAGTCTATCCTACAGGAATGAGGTGTCCTGCTAGTTTGTTCATTACCTGCTTAGTTTTGAGATCAAAGTTAAGCTGATCCCAGGGGCAACCTAGCAATTCGAAAGCATGCAAATGCAAGTAGATGAATAGGTGGGTAGGTAACAGTTTTACGCATGCGTCATGTGGCCACATGAATGTGGAAGCGTCTTCGGACAACACTTGACAATGTCAAGATGGTGACTACAACTGATCAAAGCCCTGGCTTTATCTTTACATGTGTCACAAAGTAAACTAATTGCTTTCTCCAACTTTCCGCTGTTGAAAACAACTCTCCCTCTCATATTTGTTTTGGAACGAAAAAGCTAAATTTGGAGAACATTTCTAAAGTTCTGGTGAATCTTGTTTGAATACTTGCTAACAGTGGGAGAATTTTGTAATATACTGTGTGTGTGTGTATGTATGTATGACAATTTAACTATCCAGAGGTCACACAGCAGGGTAATAAGTGCAGTGTAGAGTCATAAAGCAGCAGAAAGTTCAGGTATCTTCAAGATCTGTTTAATCCAGCATTCAAGTCAATGCAGTCTAGTATTAGTAGCAAAATATTGTCAGGACCATTCAAATGTAGGCTGACCATATTTCCTTGAGACAAAAATGGGACATTGGGATGGCAAAACGGGACGGGGTCTTATGTAATATTCCGTATTTATGAAAAAGACAGGGGTCCTTGCCCCCCAGTCCACGCGATTGGCTCCCACCTGCAAACCCCACCCCCTGGTCCACGCGATTGGCTCCTGCCTGCAAGCCCCACCCCGGTCCACCCTCCTCTCCGCCTCTCCGCCCTCCTTGGCCACGCACTGATAGGTGGGAGGGCTTCCTCTTCCGGGCTGCCTCCAATTGGCAGCTCCGGCTCGGATCCTCCTTCCGCACCATTCGTGCTGGGTTTAAAAAACGGGACAAAATTGAGATTTTTATCAAAACGAAAGGACGGTTGAAAAATGCTAAAAAAAAACGGGACTGTCCCGTTCGAAATGGGACGTATGGTCAGCCTATTCAAATGTCAGAATCAGAACTATATCAGATTATCATAAAAATTGTTCCAACATTTAATTGTGCAGAAAGACTGAAACCTTCTGGTCTTCATTCGAATACAGCTTGTGTGGTTCAAAATTAATTGCAGAACCTGGACTGTATGAGTGTAATAATCTACTCCCATGAAGGTCATTACTCCAAGTAGACCAATATTTCAGGTAGTCTGGCACTCCATCTCTCTGCCCTTTGGTTCTTGACATAGACCCATTCACAGTGGTTTGGATCAGGAGTTTGGATTATGTGGGGATCAGAATCCAGGAATATAGCTAGGAACAGTGGAGCTGGATCTGTAAAAAGCTTAGCGTTAACTTTGGCGCTACTGGGGAAGTCTTGCCACGTTGTTTATCCGAAAATCTTAGAAGAGGCCCTCAGAGCCATCCTAACAATGGCTAAGAAATGGAAACTTTTAATATGACAGATTTTAAATATATATATATATATATATATATATACACATACATACATACATACATACATACATACATACATACATACATACACGGGGCATCCACTAAATATAAATCAATCAAATTTAATCCACTCCATTATGGAAACTGACACCATGCATGTCATTCAAAGGTGAAATACAATACTCAGCCCATAGAAAGCTCTGCACTACTTGGATAAAAATGACAGGTTTTAGACTTATTGCAGGATTGACTATATCAGACTAAACATGCCAAAATCCACTGGAGTAGGCAGAGTCCTGTGGCAGCTACAAGCCCAGCAAATTTATTGTGGGATTATTTTCATGCAATAAAACCCATTTGATTAAAAAGAATACTGATCTATTCTTAAGAGATAATTGAAAATGTAGAAAACCTATATCTGAATTTCTTACCAGCTTCTCTCATTGAATTGGCAATTTTGCTTCAAAATGTTCCAGTTTATTGTCTTCTGCTCAGTGATTGTCACTGTTGAAATGCTCTCACTTTTTCCCCTGTAATGCTCTTCAAAGCACAAAGAAGACTTTAAGACTTATGACTGACTCCAGAAGTGATTCTGGCTTGCTGAGTTTTTGTATAATCTACTAATTTAAGGAGCACTTTCTAAGCTTTTGCTCTACTGTAGTCATTAATTATAATGATGAAATGGAATGGGCCAAGGACAAAATAGGGACCTTATTTTATCTTCCTCTTGTTTGGACAATCAGTCATTAATAATAATTAATCCCTTTGCCATGCAGCTCTTCAGTACTCATTGTAACCCCTTGACAATAATTGTCACTTCGTAGTTATCTCATTTCTGAACCAGATTTTTCTGAAGGGTTTTGCCATGTGTTTCCTGCTTCCATGTCAGTCCTAACCAATACTAGAATCTGTTGGGTAATGCTATGCCCTTATTATTTATTAAGTGGCGGCCCTGCAATTTCAGAAAGCCCTAGAGGAAGCAAATTATTTGGACCCATAGCAGCCAGGTTTCAGGCTGGGATACAACATGGAAACTGTGTTAGTTGTGCTTGTGGATGACCTATGATGAGATCAAGATTGGGAGAGTGCAACCCTCCTGGTCCTCCTTGAGTTCGCTGTGGCTTTCAGTACCATCAACCATGGTACCTTTCTTGACCGCTTCCAGAATGGGATTGGGGTAGAAACATTGTTTCACAGTGGTTCTCCTCCTTCTTGAGGGGAAGATTCCAATCAGTGGGAGTGATTCATGAATCTTTCTTCTTTCCTCTCCTTTTTAATATCTACATGAAACTGCTGGGGAGTTATCCTTCAGCATGGGGTTTGGTGTCATCAACGTGCTGAAGACACCCAGCTATGCATCTCAGCCCTGTATCAAATAGTAGAAGAACTTACCTGGAGCACTGGAGGTTGTCATAATCTGGATGGAGAGGAAGAGATTCAGATTGAATCCCTCCAAGACAAGGGATTTGGGTTTGTATGCCTAATGATTCCAGAGAAATGCCATCTTTAACTCTGAATGAATTTATATTCTCCTGCTCAGTGGTGATCCACAATTTGGGGGTTCTTCTGAACTCGCAGCTCCTGCTCAATGGGCAGGTGGCAGCTGTGGCTACAAGGGCTTTCTCACAGTTACATCTTGTATTTATTTTATTTATTTATAATTCAATTTATATCACCGCCCCATCTCCCACGAAGGGGACTCAATTGTATGCCAATTGCAGCCATACCTGGATCAGAGAGACCTATTCACAGCTACCCAAATCCAACTCACCTCCCATATGGATTAGTATAATGCCTTTGAAGAGTGTTTGGAAGCTACAGGAGGTACAGGATGCAACTGCCTGGGAAGCAATGGGTGAATCCCAGTTTATTGAAGTCTTAGGGAACTGCACTGACTTCCAGGTACAATTCAAGGCTCTGGTTATCACCTTTAAGGCCCTACTTGGTTCTGGACTTGATTATCTGAGGGACCACCTTCTCCCATATTCATCTGCTTGTCCAACAAGATTAAACAGGGTTAAGTCCCTTCCAATCTTGGCCCTACATGATTGTCATCTGACAGGGCTTGAGAATGGGTTGTTTCACACTTTGTAACTCTCTTCTTGCAGGGATTGCCAGCTCAATCCTTGCTGGGCCTTAGGAAAGCTTCCAAGACTTATCTGCTCCATCTAGCAGAGAAGGAAATGCTCTGATTGGAAGCGGGCTTCATGAGTGCACAACTTTTCTGGTTTTACCTTTCAATTTTGATTTCCCTTCCCAATGTATATTTGGCTATATTCTTATTCTTATTCTTATTCTTATTCTTATTCTTATTCTTTTATTCTTTTATTCTTATTCTCTTATTCTCTTATTCTTATTCTTATTCTTATTCTTATTCTTATTCTTATTCTTATTCTTATTCTTATTCTTATTCTTATTCTTATTCTTATTCTTATTCTTATTCTTATTCTTTGGATGCTTTTAGCTTACGATGAGATTGTTAGCTGTGTAGAGCCCTCAGGATTGGGCAGCATAGAGAAGAAGTGAATAAATAAATGAATGTTGTACTCATTCACTGAACAGAGCAACAGTGCTCTGGTTTAATCAGTGTGGCCATTCTATTTATAAAGGCTTTGTGAGAGACCCCCCTGATGCAAGGAAACTGAGATGAATGGCTGAAGGCCATTCATACTCGCTGCAGTCATTGAAAAAGGACAAGTAAAGTGCAGAATTGCTTCTTTTCCTCAGAGTTCTCCACTTGACTTTCTCCAGCTGTTTCATCCTGCAGGGTGTATCAGACAGGGGAACAACATGCAGCCTTCTGCATTTCAAGATTGAGCTGGTGTTATTAGGCAGCAAAGCAGCCAGATTTTCACTGAAGGCTTTTGGATTGATTTGTGGTGGGGCCAAAACAATCCAAAAGGTTAGAACGGGAGTGTTCTGCTTCCCATGGGCCTCCTGCTTCCATTTGCACTCTGAAATTGCCTGCCAACGAAACTACGACTCTTGTTTTCTATTCTTTTTTTTTTTCCTATTTGTTTTGGTTTCTATTCTCCCTCCTGAAAATATAGTACTGGAATCTCATTATTCAGGTTTTCCTATAGTCCAATATAAATGTATTGTTCATGGTTAGTTCAATGTGAAGGCGGTCAATTTACAGTATACTGTAAATGCAGATGAGGTTTAAGATCCAGTCAATTTGTAGCAGAATTGAGATGAGATGATCAAATGGTAGATTGCAAAGAAAATAGAATGAAGAGGGGGAAATGAGTTAGAGGTTAGATGGCAGGAAACCGTTGCTCTTGTGGTTGCATCTGGATAGTGGATGATCTGAGGATGGTTCTTCCACGCAGAATACCTTGAAACCGCCTAAAGTCAGGTTGCTCCAAGGCTTGGCTAATCATCAGGCACTTTAGAGTCTAAGTGGCAGCATTCCTGGGCATGTGGAATTCTGGGTGAGGCAGGATAGTTTAAAAAGTCCAAGTGTAGGCAAAAAGGCCCTGAATATAGATATATTGCTTGAAGAAGCAGTATGATGGCTGTCTTCAAGTATCTAAACTGTCATGTACTAGAGAAATGGGACAGACTTGCTCAGAATTCTTCCGGAATACAAGTCAAGAAAGAGGGGATCTAAACTGCAACGAAGGAGATTTTGTTTGGGGATCAAAACCGATTCCTAATGGTAAGGGTGGGTCAACAATAGAAGTGGCTGCCTCAGGAGGAGGTGGATTCTCCTTTGCTGGAGATGTTAAAGAAAGGCTGGATGAGCAACTCTCAGAAATGCCATTTAGAGGATATTGTACTGGGCAGACATAGACTGAATGATCCCCAAGGTACCTTCCAACCAGTTGATGATTTTATGACAGGGAGGGTCAAGCAAGGGAAATTAAATCAATCTCTAATGTCTTTTGTGTCCATTTATTCCATGGCTGGCTGGGGAATTCTGGGAATTGAAGTCCACGAATCTTAAAGTTGTCAAGGTTGAGAAATACTGAGATAGAGGATAGGATTGTAGTTCATTGGTACTGAGGAAGAGCCTATTTGAAACCATGGTGAACAGCTATCAGAGGAGAAAGCCCTAACCTAGATATGTTCAAACTAGGACTATTTTAATCAATTACTTGGTGCAATTAAGTAGAGGGCTATTTTTATAGTAAATGGTAGTTATTCACAGTAAAAAAAATAGGTATTCCTATTCAGAAACTGCTTGTTCAAGCAATGTATTACATTGAATGATTAATATGTAACTACTATCTGATTTTGAAACATACATGGAAGCCACAGTTCCTCCTGAGTGTTTCTTCCATTGTTCATTTGTGACACATGCTCATACCACATATTAATAACAATACCAATGATCCATTACTGAGTAAGTTTAGAGGCAGAATATATTATCTCTACCTGGTTGAAACTTTCCTTTCCTCTTAACCTTTTAAACCTGTCACTGCATTCAGTCAAGGTATCAGAACAGCAAAATGTGGCACTCTCAAGTCCCCATCTTTAGCACTCCAGCCAGCCAGCTAAGTATGCCCTTCTCCGGCCTATTCCATAATTCCAGCATGATCTCTGCTTGTTAATCTGCTTCCCCCATCAGTCGCTTAACATTTCATGCCCACTGAGCATGCTTTTTGGGAGTTTTTTGAGCTGGTGGGCAAGCTCCCCTTAGAGTTGGGTGTGTTTTGTTTATTAAGTTATGTCTACAAAGGAAGCTCCCCCAAGGGCAGGTTTGCATGCTAGAGACTGAAAATAAATCCACCAGCATAGGAAACCATTATGCAAACCTGTTGTACATTTGCATCTGGAATACTGCGTACCGTTTGAATTGCTGTATATGAAAAAGGATTTAACAGGGCTGGGAAGAGTGCATAAGAGGGCATTGTG
Organism: Charina bottae; assembly: GCA_023362775.1. Taxonomy (NCBI): domain Eukaryota; kingdom Metazoa; phylum Chordata; class Lepidosauria; order Squamata; family Charinaidae; genus Charina; species Charina bottae. The sequence goes on along the minus strand of JALMGJ010000029.1, from coordinate 3,425,481 downwards.
CCTTGTTGCTCGGTACAGACCTTTAGACATTTTGAAGTTCCTGTCCTTAAAAACTAGCTCCGTCATGATTTTTGCATGAAGTTTCATAACAGTTTCAAGCCATCACCCCCAGCTCTCAAAACACAAAAGACCATTTGTACTCAGTGCATCTCTTGTTGTGGTTGAGAGTAGAAATGAAGAAATACGATGACTTTGATTGCTTTTTACCATATCTGGACTGGTTTCTTTGCATGGTTAATGCCCCAGTCAGGAAAACTTTACCAATTGCTTTTCTGTCTGCCTGTTCAAAGAAACAGGAGTCTTGATAGGATTTTGCAGTGCCCTAGATAGTTGCTTTAGTTTTATGAGAAGCTGTGTCTTAAATTTTGCTATGTAAAACATACTCCTGTTGCCATTTCCCTTGACCAGCTACCTCATTTCATGGCATTTCTACCACTGAAGTAGAAATATCATTTTCTTTTTCAGGAAAGGAAAAAAATCACTCTCCTTGGATTGTGTTGATAATCTATTAAGAGGCTCTATTATTGGCAGGTAAGAATAACTTTCAATGATTATTTGGACAGCAATATTTTGTGCCAACTGTAAAAATACAGGGTTAGACTGGCACTGGGGAGATCCAGTTTCATGTCTCCTCTTGAAATGGAAAAGGGCCAGTCATTCTCTCTCAGGCTAAACTGTCATGGAAGAAAAATGGGTGAAGAATCCATATACAGTACTGTTCCTTGTAAAAGAAAAGGGTTTTTTTTAAGCGGACGTAGTACAGCTGTTTGTACAGCAGTTTTCACTTTGGTCTCTTTGTTATTCTGTAGCCAATATTTTCTGATCCAAAGGGCTGCACGTGGCAGTGAGTTGAGCTGAGTGTCAGTAGCTTTGATTAGAGCCAATGATGAGTAAAGTCTGGGCTGATAGTAGGCATATACCATGATATCTTTATGTTCTTTAAGTTGGGTTCCTGTGAACAGTTGGGAGAGTTGCTGCTGTACCAGCCTCCCTGCTGCATAGCATCCTCCCTGCCCGAGCTGCTGGAGGCCGTCTCGGGGTTGGCGGTGGAGTTCCCCAGACTTATGGTTCTGGGGGACTTCAATCTGCCGTCCCTGGGATGGGCCTCGGAAGCGGCCCGGGAGTTCATGGTCACCATGGTGACCATGGACCTGTTCCAGATTATTCAGGGCCCGACTCGAGATAGTGGACTCACACCAGATTTAGTTTTCTTGTCGGAGAAATGGCAATGTGATCTGAGGGGAGAATTACAACTCTCCCCTTTATCATGGTCAGATCACGCCCTGGTGACTTTGAGATTCTCTCATGCCACCCCCCTCCGCAGGGAGGCGGGACCTATTTGATTGGTCCATCCCCGGTGACTGATGGACCCAGAAGGGTTTCAGAGGGAGCTGGGGGTTATACCCGAAGATTTGCTGAACGGTCCAGCGGAGGCCCTGGCTGCTACCTGGAATAGAGAGGTGGCTGGGGCCTTGAACAAGATCGCGCCTATGCGGCCTCTCTTATCCCAGTGAACCCAATACTCCCCGTGGTTCACGGGAGAGTTAAGGGTTCTGAAGAGGATTAAGAGATGCCTAGAGCACCGCTGGAGGAAGACAAAGACAGAATCCGACCGAACACAGGCTAGAGCTGCTGTTAAGGCCTACCTTGTGGCGATAAGAGTGGTGAAATGTCAATATTTCTCCCCTCTTATTGCATCTGCGGAGAGCCGCCCAGCGACCCTATTTAAGATTACCCGATCCCTTTTAGGGAAAGGGGAGTCAGAAGTTCACCTACAGGGTCAAGCTGAGGAATTTTCTAGGCATCTCCAGGATAAAATCGTTCGGATCTTCTCCAAGTTGGACTCTCAGCGTGAGGCAGAGTCTGGGGAGACACCCAGGGAACATACTCACCTTATTATCTGGGAGCAGTTTGACCCTGTTGGTCCTGAGGAAGTGGACAGAGTCCTCCGGACTGTGAATGCCACCACCTGCCAATTAGATCCTTGTCCCTCCTGGCTGGTGAAAGCAGCCCGGGAGGTGACTTGTGGTTGGGTCCAAGTGATGGTAAATACATCCTTGAGAGAGGGGGTGTTTCCGGCAGCTTTTAAAGAAGCGCTGGTGCACCCCCTCCCCAAGAAGCCATCGCTGGACCCCGCTATACTGGATAATTTTCCCACCTCCCCTTTTTGGGGAAGGTGGTTGAGAAGGTGGTGGCATTGCAGCTCCAGAGGATTCTGGATGAAACGGATTATCTGGACCTCTTTCAGTCAGGTTTCAGGCTGGGTCATGGGATGGAAACTGCATTGGTCGCGCTTATGGATTATCTTTGGCGGGAGCGAGATGGAGGCAGTGCATCCATTCTCGCTCTTCTTGACCTCTCAGCGGCGTTTGATACCGTCGACCACGGTATCCTTCTGGGACGGCTCAGGGAGTTGGGGGTGGGCGGCGTAGTTTTGCGCTGGTTCACCTCCTTCCTCTGGGGCCGATCCCAGTTGGTGTTGATAGGGAGCAAGAGATCCAACCCACAGGCCCTTCTTTGTGGGGTGCCACAGGGCTCGGTACTCTTGCCGCTCCTTTTCAACATCTACATGAAACCGCTGGGTGAGATCATCTGTCACCAAGGGCTGAAGTATCATCAATATGCAGAAGATACCCAGTTATACATCTCCATCCCGGGTGAAGTAAGTGATGCAGTGACCACCCTGTCCAAGTGCCTGGGGGCTGTAGGGGTCTGGATGGGGAAAAACAGGCTTCAGCTGAACTCTGGTAAGATGGAGTGGCTGTGGATTAATGGCCCCTCAGTCTCTGGGAATTGGTCATCTTTAGTTCTGGATGGGGTTGCACTACCCCAGACAGACCTGGTGCGTAACTTGGGGGTCCTCCTGGACTCACGACTCCTGCTCAAAGAGCAGGTGGCAGTCGTGGCCATGAGGGCCTTTGCTCAACTTTGTGTTGTGCACCAGTTATGCCCTTTCCTGGACCGAGAGGCCCTTCGAACGGTCACTCATGCCCTGGTTGTCTCCCATATAGATTATTGTAATGCACTCTACATGGGGCTACCCTTGAAGAATATCCGGAAGCTACAGCTGGTACAGAATGCGGCCACGTGGGCAGTTTTAAGTGCACCAAGATCGACACATATAACACCTCTGCTCCGTGAGCTGCATTGGGTGCCAGTTTGCTTCCGGGTCCAATTCAAGGTGTTGGTCATTACCTTTAAAGCCCTATATGGCATGGGACCAGGTTATCCTCATCCCCATTACAGCGTCCCGTCCTACCAGATCTTGCAGAGAGGGCATGCTGCGGATCCCCTCTATGAAAGAGCTCCATCTAGCGGGATCTCAGAGGCGAGCCTTCTCTGCAGCGGCACCTGCCCTATGGAACATCCTTCCCCCAGAGATAAGACAGTCCCCTTCACTCCTGGAGTACATAAAAAAATTGTGTACATTAATGTTCACATTTTAGACAGGGAAGATAAGTGGTTTGAAAGAGGGGTCAAGGAATCCATTTATGCCAACTTGGAAAATCCTTCTTTGAATAGAGGTGGGGGCCTCAGGCACAATCTTTCCCCTATTTTCCTTCCTGCTTTGTCTTCTGTGCTTGGAAGATTAAGACCATTTCGCAATCTCAACAACAGCAAGGTAATCTTAACGATCCTCCTTTGGATGATAAAGGGACTTAGAAATAAACATCTCAAAATAACCATGACGTAGCCCCAGGTGCAAGGTCACACAGCCACCCTAGAAACATATTTAAGGATTCCCTTACAAACTTTGCTCAGACTGAAGAAGCTTCTTGGATAAGGAGTGAAACATTTCCACTGAGAAAATAGAAATCCAGTTGACATGATTCAAGCTACAGACAATTCCACCTGGATGACTGAGAACCTTCATCAACTTGTTGGTGTTTGTTTTTTAATCTGAAGTTGGCATTAAATTTTCAGACAGGGTCTAAAAACATTGAGATGGTTAGTCTTCGATAACTGTTATTTGTTTATTAGGGAAAATTCAGGAATTTCCCAAGCATGTTAATACTTCCCTTTAGCTTATCAGCAATCCATCCAATGGATCATCAGAAGGAATAGTGACCACATTTCTTTGTGGTGCTTTATTGTCTGACAGTGTTTCTCAACCTCAGCAACTTTAAGAGGTGTGGACTTCAACTCCCAGAATTCCCCAGCCAGCATTAGGAGTTGAAGTCCACACATCTCAAAGTCACTGAGGTAGAGAAACACTGGTCTATATTCTTCAGTGACATGTGAAAATTGCAGTGATGTGCACTGAGATTATTGAAGGAAGAATATATTTTGTCTGCAAGGACTAGCAAGAAATGTGTGAATACTGTTTTAGTGCCATACTGACTGTGAACTCTGAGAAGTTATAAGAATGCAGAAAACTCAGAAAAGTCTTTCAGTATATCCCTGAGGTTGATAGCCTGCAATTTTCATTCTATATTAAACCACATAAACGATGCATAAAAACTCCAAAAGGTTGTCATGCAGTGTTTATGCATAGTATCTTGCAATGATCCTATTTGCATTGTTTCCATACTGAACCTGAAATGTTCAATGCGCTTTCATTGCAAGATGCTTTTGATTCCACACAGTGCTCACCCACCAGTGTGGGATGGTGAAAATTCTACAAACATTTAATTTATTTTATGCACTTTATGTTAATTAACTGAAGCTTGTTTTACTAACCTCTATTAGTCCATCAGGGAATTAACTGGTTGGATTGAAACCAAACCTTAAATCCAAGGCAACACGTCTTGGAGTCACACAGGGATAGCCGTCTAACCGCAGGAGAAGATGCAACTTTTTAAGGATTTGTTTGGTAGAAATGGCCCACTCCATCTCCCCCCTTCCCCTTGAATTTGGATTGTCACACAGCCCTCGTAAAGAGCACTAGGAAACAGGCTCATATCCTCACAGTGAATAAAAACCTTGAACTGTGTGTGTGTTGATAGAGAAACAAATTCAGTCTCCAGGGCAGACACCTTTCTTAATTACTAAATTAAATTAGCCTTGTAAAAACTGGGCAGTTCACCAAATGGTGACCTCTGCCTTAGAAGGGTTCCCCCAACAGCATAAAACAATACTCTAAAGATAACTTCAAAAGTCTTGGATAACTCAAAGTAATACTTTTGGAAAATGAAAAATTGTACTGAGGTCATACGAACTTTTGGCTTCGTGATACACTTGCCACTTATTTCAGTGGGGGATCAAATGTTTTGGAACCTGAATTGGACACTGAAGCTGACTGAGGAGCAGAAAATAAAATAAACTCTGCCTTATCCTATTTCCTGAACATTCTCATTATTTTTCCCTGGCCTTTCATCCACGCACTTGATTTGAAAAGTAATACAGCACTGGTAGGGAAATATGTAATTTTTTTTCGGCCCGACAGCCGGTTTATTTCTCCGTAACCTATCAGGGGTTACAGGCCTTTTAGGGTACCAAAAAGCAATTGTGGATGGAATCAAAGGGGTCTTTGGATTCTGGTGGTATAAAAAGTGTGAGAAGGAAATGAACAAAATGAAATAAATAAAGGAGCGCTCAACTTTTTTCCCTTTCTGTTTCTCTTTCTCTTCTTCCTCCTCAATCTTTTTTTCCTTGCATTTCACTTCTCTGTACCAAGGATGAGATGTATTTTGTTGTTTTTGTTATTATTATTTACTTAGTTGTATAAAGTACGAGGGCCAGTTTGGTGTAGTGGTTAAAGGTATCAGGCTAGAGACCAGGAAACCGGGAGTTCTAGTCCCATCTTGGGCATGAATACAGCTGGGTGACCTTGGGCCAGTCACCTTCTCTCAGCCCTAGGAAGAAGAAGAAGGCAGTGGCAAACCACTTCCGAAAAACCTGCCAAGAAAACTGCAGGGACTAGACCAGGCAGTCTCGAGGAGTCAATACTGACTTGAAGGCCCCCCCAAAAAGAGTATATAGTACATACTATTTGCACCTAAGCCAGCTAAGGATAGAACATAGATACAGTACAGCTACAGTAAAATCTGAACCTGACTGCCCAGCTCTGCACAGCAGTGAGAAACATCTAGCCCAGTGTTTCTGAACCTTGGCAACTTTAAGATGTGTGGACTTCAACTCCCAGAATTCCCCAGCCAGCAAGGTTGAGAAACACTGGGCCTTTTAGATTTGCCCACTTGGCCTGCCACCCCTTCAGCGATCCCATACTGCCCCATCCGCCATTTCCCTCAACTGCCTCTTTGCTGCCATGATCTGAAGATGCAACCCAAGATCCAGCTCTTCCTGTTTTTAGCAGGGTGCTAGAATTCAACTGTGCATGAGAAAGAAGACAATTCCAGTAACCCCAGGAACTCTGGCTGGTCTGCTGGCACTTGGACCTTTGTTATTTGAATAGCTGAGCCCAAATCCCTGTAGGCTACCAAAAATCAATCAAACAAACAAAACAACCCATTCTTATGATCCTGGTTGGAAAAAGCCCTTACTCTGAAGGCTAAACAGGTGCCAAACATGGGTTTAATTTGAGTGCCAAACAAAGACCTAGCAGTTTATCCAAGCTTTTGGGTCTTAGTTACCATTTCTTGAAGCTCAATTCACTATGTGTTTATTTGGATTATAGGCTCCACTGTTTAAATCTACAATTGCACTTTTTTGCTTAGGTTTGGTTTGGTTTTTGCTTTGGTTTTCTTGTTTGTCCTTTTGCCTGGTTCAGTTTGTCAATATTTTAACTGTACAATTAGAATCTGCTTTTTAAGAAAAAAAATCTAAATGTTCTCCAGATCCTGGCCATCAAAATCCTGGTGTTTGTGTTCTCAGAACGTAGATATGAAATTATGTATAAGCATGTTTAACCAAGGAACAGAAATATCCCCCACTAAAATGAAGTTAAATATTCTGTAACTAGAGACCTTCAATGGGGGATAAACTAATTGTATTTGTTATTATGTGCAACAGTTGCTTCTGTAGTTCTTCATTCCAAGTTGGACCCAGGACAGGACTGATAAGAAGAGAACATTTTGAGTGAAGTTAGATCTTATAGTCACTTTTGAGTTGAACTCGGTGCAGAAGTTGATGCAGAAGTTCCTCACCAGGAACATGTTTGAAGTTCATTCTCCTGCTAATTCCAATCACAATAGAAAAGACTTGAAATATGCCAGGCCTGCTTGGTTTATATCCTATATACAAGCCAATTTTCTTGATGTCAAAACTTCATGAACAGGCCAGGAAGAACTTGCGGCCCTGCAATTTTTCATTTGTGGTTGGTTCCATGCGTGCCAGACAGTAGAGGCAAGATGTGATTTAGCCAAGGGCAAGGGTACATTATTTGCTCCCAGATGAAATGCTCTGTGTTCAAAGTCCAACTTTTTGAAGTATATATTTAAAGCAACAACAACACTAAACAATATAACTAGGACAGAAGTTTGTGACATGTCCAAGCTGAATCCTTTTGCATAATTTGAATGCTTTTCATTTGGTTTGGTTTGGTTTTATTGTATTTATTTATATCACATAGAAATGTCACTTTATAAGGCTTTTTAGCAGATGTGGTACATCATGGGATAGCATGAGAGATTTTCATTCAAGTTTTTCATTCATTCAGAGATTTTCATTCAAGACAGAATGTCATTTCCACATTTGAATGTAGTAGTACAAGAATATTCTGTCCCTGAATTCTGAGCTTTACAGCTTAGAGGAGAAAAGGAATATTCCATCCCTGAAATTGTATCTTTAGCATATCTCTCATCTTCACTACTTTGCAGGGCATTACTTCTGCAGAGGAAGGTACTGTGAGCCAGGTGGCCAAGGCCATCATGGGCCATCTACTCCACAACACCTTGTTCTGAGAAACACCTTCCCACAGTGATCCCTCCTCACTGCTTCCCTGCTGCTGCATTTAGGGTAGTTGGAAGGCATCTAGAAGATCTGGTTTTGCCAGCCCGCTTGGGGCGGGAGGGGAAGCAGCCACTCCTGGGGATGGCTGGTGCCCTAAGAAAGCCTTCGATATACATGAGCGGCATTAAAACTGTCCTCGCCATCTGGATTTTATTTTCTATTTTCTACTCTTTATTTATATTTGTATCTGATATTTATTAATGTATGACCATATTTTAATCTTTTATTTTTATTGTAAACCGCCCAGAGTCCCCCCTTGGGGGGGGAGATGGGCGGTGGCAAAATTTGACAAATAAATAAATAAATAAATAAATCTAGGGAGCCATTGGAACATTGCCCAATGAGTTACTTGAGGTTGATGCAGTTGCCCTCTCTGCAATCATCCTCATTTCTGGATGGCAGCCATGCTAGCAGTCCATGACAGCCATCCATTTGAGGGGAAAAGAAGAGGGGACAATCTGACATTCACAAATCCTGATCCGCCATCCACTTTAAGTATCTCACTTTGTCTATGGGAGGAAGCCATCCTCACTGATGACATTGTTTACGCTTCCATAAACATATCTCCTGAGTTGAACTGGGACACAGAGCTGTCTCAAGAAACCACTGTGTCACGTTGAGTTCTCTTTTCCATGGATCTGGTCCCACCAGCTAAAATAGGCACAATGGCTGGAAACATATGTATATTCCAGTTCTGGTGCATATTACAGTTCATCTGTGAACGTTTTGAGGTCAACGTCTTGCTTTTGATCCCTGCCACAAACGCACTGCAAATCTTCTTTTCTTTTCATTTTGCCTGCTAGCCTGCTTAGCCACCCACCCACCAAGGTTCTTTCAGCCACATTTCTCTTTCTTTTTTCTTTGTCTTCTTTCTAGGATTTGGCTTCTAGTAAGAGAGAACAATGTCAGCCCAGATTTTTTTTTCTGGATTCTACTGAGTTGTTTTTGAACTTTTTGGGGAACACGTTGCCCAGTTTTGCATGACATGGCATGCTTCTCCAAATCAGACAAAGAAACAGTAGCCTGCATTCGCAAACCATGTTCAGCTTGGTTAGTTGGCTGGATATTGGTGGGGTGGGCAGGCTGAACATACTGTATGAACCCAAAGTGTTTGTTGTTGTTAATGTTGTTGTTGTTGTTGTTGTTGTTGTTGTTGCTATTTATTAATTTACATCCAAGACCAAACCAACAAACAATAAAACATATCCAGCAGTCTTAAAAATTCATATATATACATTACATAAAAGCCAAAGACAATCAAAGCTGTGAGGAAGGCACCAACAGGTTCCTATGGACTAAAGCAGGAGTGGGCAATGTCAGGCCCGCGGTCCGTATAAGGCCCACGGGGCTCCCGCCCGCATACCCCACCCCTTCCACGCGATTGGCTCCCACCCGCAAACCCCGCCCCGAGTGCTTGTGATTGGCTCCCGCCCGCAAACTCCGGCCCTCGGTTGGTGAAAATCCCAGAAACCCCACCCCCCACCCCCCTGGTCTCCGGTTATAAATATCCAAATGGCCCTTGGCAGAAGAAAGGTTCCCCACCCCTGGGCTAAAGCTACAGGTAGGAGAGAGTTGTGCCTATAAAAAATATTTGGTGTTGGGTGTTGCACTTTGTTTCTGATTTGAAACTCTGCCCTGATGAGGAATTGTGAATTATACACAGCCTCCAATTAGATGGCTGTTTTCCAACATACTCCTCCATTGCAATCGAGGCACATTAAAACAAATTAAAGCAACATTCATTCTGCTGATGAAGCTTGACATCAAAACTGTAGCAGCAGAGAAGGTTACAAAGGACACTATGAAAGGATTAAAATAAAAGTACAAAGTGCCAGGAAACAAAGATCGATCTCTCTATCTTTATTAAGTGCTGCAGTTACAGTAGGTAAGCTGATTTGGCAGTGAGGTCATCCATCAGAATTGGACAGTAATTTGAAAATGGATTAGTCTGAAGTTGCAACATCTGCCCCATAGTTTTCTTAGCAAAACATAATTCAGTGTTGCAAAGGACCTCACAAACTGGGGGAGATCAGTGCCCACTGAAAGTGCCAGGATGTACTGGGCACTGACAGCAATGCATTTATTCCTTTCTATCTTCTGCACTCCTTTTAACTCCCTTTTATTTGTCTTGAACAAACACCTACATCAGCAGACCATGTATTCTCGGAATATTAGGTCTTTAAAATTAATCTCTTTAAAATGGGATTAATTCTGGCACCAGTCTCGTGCAAATCAATGGAGCTAACCCATCAGTTGCTTTTAAGTATGGAATAGTGGTGTCTCTCTTTTATTTACTTTTATTTATTCACTTATATAGATTGCCTTTCTATTCTGGTAAGAACCGAAGTGGCTAATGAAATTAAAAACCAAAATGAAAAGTTGACATCATAAACTTAATACCAAAGTTGAACAGATGTGTTTTTACAGACTTTGCTGAGAACAGAGGTCAAATGCAAGTCCCCTAGGAGTTACTCTTTCAATAAATAATGCTTCTTACAACTGTATTAATTGAAATCCAAGCCCTACACTTCAGAAAGTTTTCGAATTAAACCTTATGAGAATGGCAGCAGTAGAGGTTACTCATAAATGCAAGCTTTAACCCATTTGCCATTTACTTTCAAGAAGAACTCCAGGTATGATATGTGAGTTTTGCAGATCCCTTTTACGGGCAGTTCAAGAAGGAAACTGTACAGCAGAAAAAGCAATGTAAATGTCCTTATTGCAATACATGACTTATATTGGTGGTACGGATCGCATTAACCTAAGATATCTTTGCAAGATGGCTGTAAAAGCAAAAGCCTTTCTTTAGCCATATTATATACAGCATAATAATCATAAGAACATTTGTAAGGGCAAAATAAGATAAATCTAGAAGACCCTTGGAGAAAAGGAAAAATTTAACAGTAGCAAATAATTACTATCCGATTGAGATTTTAATTAGAGCATCATAATGCAAGTTCTTTACCTTTAGCCTGTCTGCCCAAAGCAGGTGCAAACGTATTTCGTGCCCCATCCAATTCCAAGGGACGGAACTGATGCCTGCATTGCAAATATCACTGAAGTTAAGCTACAGAATTTCAGCAGCTGCGAGCCTACAAGTACCGCATCTGCTCTGTGCAAAGCATATTGTTTTGAACAAGCTTAGACAGTTCTGCTTTTAGGACAGGGCTTTCCAAACAGTGTGTCGAGACTCATTAGTGTGTCGGCTGCAGTGTGTAGGTGTGTTGTGCGAACGTAAGGAGAAACCTCTGAGTCAGATGCTCAGAGCCTCAAGCGCCTCACTGCTGCTGCCTCCCAGCCCTGCCAGGATTCCGTGCAGGTCCTAGTGCCTGCCTTGTGCCTTGCTGTAAGAAGGGAGCTCTGTCCAAGCCTTTCCCTGCTGTAAAGGGGAACTCTGTTTTCATGAGATATGTTGTGTCCCCATAGATTTCATTATTACAATTTATGTATGTGTCCATATCTCTTAGTAGGGGTGTGGTGGCTCAGCGGGTAAGACACCAGGCTTGTTGATCGGAAGATCGCAAGTTCGGAGGTTCGAATCCCTAGCCCTGCGTGTGGAGTGAGCTCCCGCACTAGCTCCAACTCTTGCCAACCTAGCAATTCGAAAGCATGCAAATGCAAGTAGATTAATAGGTACCACTTCGGTGGGTAGGTAACAGCGTTCCACGCGCGTCATGCGGCCACATGACAGTGGAAGTGTCTTCGGACAACGCTGGCTCTTCGGCTAACAAACGGAGATGAGCACCGGCCCCTAGAGTCGGACACGACTGCACAAATGTGCGGGGGGAACCTTTACCTTTTTTACCATATCTCTTATAAGTTAGTTAGTTTAATGTCTGGTTTGCTAGTAAAACTGAATTACTGTGTCGCGAAATGATGCATGTCTAAAATGTGTGTCACCAAGATGAAAAGTTTGGAAAGCTCTATTTTAGGAGATGGCAAAGAGAGGGAGAATTACAAATAAAGTGTTTTCTTGTGTACCTCTCCAGGCATGGGAGGCAAAGAAGCATCTGTATTAGATGATGTTACTTGAACCTTATTTATTGGACTGTCATGTATCATTCCAAGAGACTATCATTACTGAAGTTCAGGTTCAGATGCAAAATGCTTCAGATGCCAGTCTTCCTGACAGGCTTAAATATGAGTTTCTAAGTAGTCCTAGGGGAGGCCTATCAGTGGAAAATAATAAGAAGCTATTTGTAATTCTTTGGAGAAGACTCTGTTTTAACTGAGAACAGCGTCTATGACTTGGAGAGATAACCAACCACTGTTCACATTGGTCTGTGCAGCTCCAGGCTGGCCGTTATGACAGCATGAGCCAAGTTTCACACCTGATGGTGAGTCCATCTGTTTCTGTCCAGTCCTTTCTGCACTTTAAACTGTATCTGATCTGCTAATGAATATTATGCTTGGGGTTTTGCAGCCTTTTCGGAGGCAGTCATTAGAGGTCAACACCTGGTCAATAAATAAAATAACACTTTATGATTATTACATTGCAAATTAGGGTAAAGTGTAATTTCATGTCTTCAGATTAGCAGAAAAAAAAGGGGGGGATGCAATAGGCCAGTATCTTAATTAACTTATCTTATCACCATCTTTGAATTACTACTGTTGGTGACACCAGCTCTTTTCATGAGAAATACAACTGACTGTGTAAAGGGACTACAGGATAAAAACAACAACCACAACACTTTTGGCTGTGTTAAATATGGCTTTGCAACCACCCAGGGGCATCTGTACCTTTAACCTTGCAAGGTAGTACTGTATAAGCTACCAGTTCCCCTTCATGATATATTTTTAAACTTCTTATATTAATAATAAGTTTTCAAAACAAGTTATTTAACTGTTCAATTGACTTTAAGTGATCCACTTCTCATATATATGCAATTCCAACTGCATGTACTGTATATTGCAGCTGATGTCCGATTGACACTAATGCAGTTGTTTAGAACACACTGTTCCCAATTGTAATATAAATACTACATCTACCTTCAGTTTAGCTATCCCAAGAAAGAAATTTGCTTTTAATTCAGCAAATATTAATGCAAGCTACATCTTAAATTCCATGAATTCTGCTTCTTCTGCAATATCCATGTATTGAAATGTTTTGCTTGTAGGAAATTCAGTGTGTGTGTATATACATACATACAACCAATGGTATTTTAATAAACAGAGTGAAAGAGTGATATATAAAGATATTTCTCTATTAAAAATATACCATAAGGTATTATTTTTTAAGCCATCCCCAAGTGAGATTCAAAATAATTTAATAATAAAAATTTATTCAAAATAAAACCCAAGCGTGGTTTTATTTTGAAAAAATGCTACAGTAAATTTTATCTGGGATTTTTTAAGAATAAGGTTTAGTAAGGCAGTTCATCAGGACTGCTTTCAATTCGCCATGTTTGATGCTTTTCCCAGGAACTCAAACACCTGCTATTTTAGCTTGTGCACAATAGTGGTGCTTTCTGATTAAATGAAAATAAATGCTCCTTTAAAAATTGCCATCTGGGAACTTTCAACCGTGCCACACCATTTCCCTGTCCAGAAACTCCTTAAGAACTGAATAATCATTATTTTCTTGCATTCACACATAGAATTAAAGTGACATAGTACAATCCTAACTAACAAATTCCCCAGATTTTCAAACATTGATTAAAAAAAATAAGATTGAAAACTTCACTTTTTCAACAGAATGGCAAAATGTTCTATTTGCTTTTGAGAAAAAAGGATAAGTTTTAATATTAACCACATTTTATAAACCATGACAGCCCTATTGTGTAAATTTATGCTTGGTTTCATAAAGTTTTGCATCTATAAAGATGAATTCATTTGGTTTTAATTTCAAAAAGTTTTACACTTCCATGATTTATAATGAACATTGCCATGCTTACATTAGACAATTTGTGATATCTGAACTTTATATAGAGAAAAAATTGCCAATGCACTACATTGCAACACTCAACATTTTGAAACGATGATTAAGGAGAGCCCAAGAAGGAAATTTTTCTCAACATGACAATCCTGCACCTCACACCTCATGGGACACCCAACAGGCAATTGCAAAGTTAGATCTCACTGTTTTATTCCACCTGCCACATAGTCTGGACTTCACACCATGGAACTTCTACCTTCCATCAGAAGGAAAATTGAAGGAACACTTTTGTGGCCATCTGTATAACTCAAGAGGTGGAAAGGGCTATCTAGATCTGGTTGAAAAGACAAGTGTGGAGTTCTTTCATGACAGCTTTAAGAAGCTTGTCCACCATTAGCAGAATGTGCAGTCAATGGTGGTCCTCATGTGCAGAAGTAAATATAGTAACAAAAGAGCTGATTTCAAGGATCATTTTCCTGTTTCATTTATTAAAACATCCCTATTTAAATTTATGGCAGTGGAGATATTACTTTATTTCAACCCTCATAATATACAGAGGTATAAAAAAAAAGGTAAAGGTTCCCCCTGCACATTTTGTGCAGTCGTGTCCGACTCTAGGGGCCGGTGCTCATCTCCGTTTGATAGCCGAAGAGCCAGCGTTGTCCGAAGACGCTTCCACGGTCATGTGGCCGGCATGACGCGCGCGGAACACTGTTACCATCCCACCGAAGTGGTACCTATTCATCTACTTGCATTTGCATGCTTTCAAATTGCTAGGTTGGCAAGAGCTGGAGCTAGTGAGGGAGCTCACTCCGCACACAGGGCTAGGGATTCGAACCTCCCAACTTGCGATCTTCCGATCGACAAGCCTGGCATCTTACCCACTGAGCCACCACGCCCCTATACAGAGGTATAGCATAGTCAAAAAGATGCTTGAAGAATCTAAATTTTTAATTAAAATTCACCCTCAGAGATTACAATCATTTATAGTGGTATAAATGGGAAGAGTGCAGCAATTAAACTCCATCTTGTTCTCTTTCCAATGGGGGGAAATTCTGGCAATGTGAAATTATTCAGAATCCATCACATATTCTCCATTCTCCACTATTAAGGAGAGCAATTTTTAGTGGAGAAATAGCAAGAACAAAGGATTCATCGACTTAATTTTTTTCCTCTGGAACCAGAAATTCCTGCCTTTTCTTGCTTCAGTCAAAGAAAAAGATTTTTTTTAGCCCAGACAAAAATTGAAATCATTCCAAAATTGAAGTTCAGGTTTGCTTATAAGGCTCCTGGCAAGTTTGGACTTCAACAACCTTTTTATACTGGAATCCATTCTGTGCACAAATTCTCATCTGAAGCCTTGTTCTTCCATTCTTTTCCATCATGCATTATGTTTATGATGCGGTGATTAAGAGTATGAGTTAAGAGGCTAAGTTGTTCTGGCCCATGTCTTACCTTGGTGGCTTTGGGTAGGATCCCAACCCTCTAATGTAGCTGTAATATATATGTTCTACCTCAATACTGACTCTTGATTCTTTGAAAATGCAGTTTATCCAAATATATTAATTATAAAATTCCATCACATCCTACAGAGTTTAGGAGCATTGAGCCTCAAAAATGCCTTCTTTTTAAAAATAAGTAAATAAACACAGTGTTGTGGTACACAGTGGACATTCCGTGGTTCAGAACATCCTCATTGGCCTTCAGGCCCAGAAGGAAATTACCTTGCCATATACACTAAATTTGCATTTTTTTCCGCACAAGTGAACCTGAGCGGACTGCCATGGAATAACAATTTCACACATTACATAGAAGCAAAATCAGGATTGGGGTAGGTTAGAAATCATGTCAAAAAAAATAAATAATATGCATATGTTGTTTCTTTTCTTTGTCTTATGTGTCAATCAGTGATAATATTAAATGCATTGACTGCATACTTATTCCAATTATCCCTGGATCTTCTAACATTTTCTTCTCCTATGAACTTTCCTTTCACTTTGCCTGTCCCACAGCTCAAATTTCAGA
This sequence comes from Charina bottae, assembly GCA_023362775.1. Classification (NCBI taxonomy): domain Eukaryota; kingdom Metazoa; phylum Chordata; class Lepidosauria; order Squamata; family Charinaidae; genus Charina; species Charina bottae. The sequence goes on along the minus strand of JALMGJ010000029.1, from coordinate 3,409,730 downwards.
TGTAGGGGACCAAAAAGTTGTTGTTTTGCTTACATTACTCTCCAAAAAATGAGTATTCTACTGCTGATTAATTAAAAATAGTATTAATATATAGTTCATAAAATAATATTGATTAATATTACTATGTTTGTTTTCCCTCTTTGCTGTATTTAGTTTATATATGTTCTGTTTTATCTGGTCAGTGACTGAAGTAAATATATTATCTATCTATTACTATGTCATTAATTAATTAAGGGAGTTTGGGATGCAGGCAAATGTACTGAGATTGTTTAGACAGGCAGCCTGTCTCATAAATTCCTCATATTTTCTTTTTTCTCCACACTTCATTATGGCCTTAGCACCAGTATTACTTTGCGTATTAGCTCTCCTAAGATGGTGCTGGAATGACTGAATAATTGCTATGCTAAGGAAGTGGTCAGCTATGGCCCACTGGCTGAAGTCAAAAGGGCAGCACCTGGTATAATCCTCTTGGTAGTCAACTACTTCTGTTTCTTTAGGCTCTTTTTAGTCCAACAGCAGGGCAAAAGACTGTGTTTTTATATTAAGACCCTGAGTAGAACGACAGATTCTCCACAAAAATCTGTTCTCGCTGCCAGCACCCTGAATTAGCCAGTCAGAGGCCCAATTCCAGGTGAGAAGGTTTTAAAATCCAATTCACTCTATCTTTTCCTCTCCAGCAGCTAAATAAACTGCCCAGGGTCCCTCCTTGTGGGGGAGATGGGCGGGATACAAATGTGATAAATAAAATAAATAAATAAAAAATAGCCAAGGTGACCCTCATTTAGAAGTGCTGATTGTACCACCTAGGGAAAGTCCAGTGCAGTTAGATGTTTTATGGAAAGCCTATTGCATTCTCTGCTCACAGATATAATATTTATTTTATGTATTATTCGAATTTATCACCGCCCATCTCCACGACAGTAGACTCTGGGCGGTTTACAAACATTAAATAATATATAATATGTTCTTTCTGGGGAGAGGTTGAAGAAATACATTAGCCTTTACAATATAACAATAAATGAAACAGCTGCTTAGAGCTAAATTCAACATGTGCAGAGTTGCCACATCTACACTGGGAATCTTGCCCAACTACAAGATCTACAGGAACAGTAGTGGGCAAATTGAAACAACAGCCTATCCAATTGAAATTTCATGGGAAATTTAAATAAGCCCAACCTAATTACCAACCTAGGCATTTGGCTGAGGGGTTAACACCCCTTTTCATGTGGTAAATATCATGGGATCCTTAATAGGTACTAAATGGCCCAAGTTAAGGGCTTAAGTTTCATCTAAAAAGGCAGGTAAGTGAAGGCCATTTCTCAGAGAAAGAGGGACTTTCCTCTCTCTCCCTAAGTGTGATGTTTATGGCAGGTTTTGTTGTGCCATGATTTATGCAAAAGGGATTTGCAAATATGAGATGGGTGAAGACTGGCTTTGAAGTGAGCTTGCTATGGCAAGACAGTATGGTGCAGTGTACAGAGACAGAGAAGGAATGTGCCCCTTAGCTCAGTGACACCTTCTCCACATACTGTAGATGTGCAGTAGTAGAGAGTAAGGAAGATGACTCTGATGGAAATATACAGGAACCATTACCTAGGCAGAAGGGGCTGAAACATTACAGCCAATCTCCATAAAAGTAGTTTTAGCCTTCGTGTGGAGTTGGTTTCCTGGTCTGGTCTACCTAGTGGGGTTGACATCAGTCTTAATCTTCTCTCTTCCTAATTTAGGAATGTACAATAAAAAATTTAATCTCTCAGTAGTCTTTACGCTCAAAATAATAACAATAACAATGTATAATATAAGAGTTAATATCTCAATGGCCCCGATGGAGATAGCACCATAATATTATGATGGTTTTTCTAGTTTAATAATTAATATTTTAAGAATGGATCCAGGGCTGTTACAGAACTTCTGAAAATTAGAAACCTTCAACAGCACTTATTAACTCAATAGATAGCTTTTGTGCACATTGGATGAAGATTTTAAAAAAGGGGGTGTGATGTGGAATTGAAGATGTGTTCTCTGTAGTGCGTTTCAGCTTAATTTTAAAAAGGTAAAGGTTCCCCCCGCACATTTGTGCAGTCGTGTCCGATTCTAGGGGCCGGTGCTCATCGCCGTTTGTTAGCCGAAGAGCCAGCATTGTCCGAAGATGCTTCCACGGTCATGTGGCCGGCATGACGCGCGTGGAACACTCTTACCATCCCACCGAAGTGGTACCTATTCATCTACTTGCATTTGCATGCTTTCGAATTGCTAGGTTGGCAAGAGCTGGGGCGAGTGCGGGAGATCACTCCATCACGCAGGGCTGGGGATTCAAACCTCCGAACTTGCGATCTTCCGATCGACAAGCCTGGCGTCTTACCCACTGAGCCACCACGCCCCCTTAGCTTAATTGCATAATGCCAAATGGATCCAAATGTCCAAGCATGGTACTGGGAACATCAGCTTATCCCAAGCTGCATATTGAATGAATGTTGTGCATTCTCACAAGCTAGTTGGTAAATCCAATCACAGTTTAGATTTACTTTCCCCCCCCCCAAGGTCTCTGATGATCAGGAGGGCAAATTGGTGATGTGATGTTATCCCAGGTAGGTTTTTTGTTTTGTTTAAAGAAAAAAAATATGTTTAGCTTACATGCTGTTTTGACTTTTGTTAGCTATTAGGTATGGTGAGGTGACCATCTCAGGCAGCAGATATTTGGGATATGGAAAGAAAAAGAAGGGTTCAGAAAGCAGAGCTCTGCATGCTAGCCTGTGATGTAAGATTTCTTCATTTCTAATGTAGAACCCTTAAATTCAGCTCAGCATATTTAGTTTCAGTACATGAAAATGTGGTCCTGGAACATCATGTTCATCTACTCTGGCATCCAAATATTGGGGGTCAGTTCTGTTCCTGAAAACTGCTATAGAATATGTGAATTCTGACAAAATTCATATAGAATATCCAAGATCACTGTCTATCTAATTTTCACTTTATTCCAGGGATGGAACTAGGGTCTGTGTCACCCGGGGCAAACATGGATTCCGCGCCCCCCCCCATGGGTTATTTTGTCATTTTGGCACCCCCGGGCATCATTTTGTTGCCCCACTTGCCCCCCCTTAGTTGTGGCCCTGTTTTATTCCAACCTGTCTTGCTCTAAATTGACCTAAAGTAACTTTGCAGGAAATATAAGACATTAAAACATCTTTCTTTTAACATTTGCAATCAGTTACCAAGTGCAACCAAGAAAACTGGAAGGAATTAGCTTCAGCAAAGATTAATCTCCTCACCCTTTCCTTTTTTAAAAAATGCAGTGAAAAGTAGTAAATTCTGATTACATTTTGTATGGACAAATATACCTTCCTAGTAGCTACTGTCTCACAAGCAACACGACTTGGCCAATCATGTCTTTGCCTGGAAAATAAGTCCTTGTTAATATTTAGATCCCCTTCATGGATCACTGCCTTGTCGTGGCGAAGGGGCTTGCGTAACTCAATGAAGTCAGGTCAAGAAGAACAGGTCATGATGGAAAGTTCTGACAAAACGTGGTCCACTGGAGGAGGGAATGGCAAACCACTCCAGTATCCTTGCCAAGAAAACCCATGGACAGTATCAAAAGGCTAAAAGATATGACGCCGGAAGATGAGCCCCTCAGGTCGGAAGGTGTCCAAAATGCTACTGGGGAAGAGCGCAGGGCAATTCCGAGTAGCTCCAGAAAGAGTGAAGCGGCTGGGCCAAAGCCGAAAGGATGCTCAGCTGTGGATGTGTCTGGAAGTGGAAGGAAAGTCAGATGCTGTAAAGAACAATATTGCATAGGAACCTGGAATGTAAGATCTATGAATCAAGGTAAGCTGGATGTGGTCAAACATGAGATGACAAGATTGAACATCGACATCTTGGGAATCAGTGAACTAAAATGGACAGGAATGGGCGAATTTAATTCAGGAGACCATTATATATACTACTGTGGGCAAGAATCCCTTAGAAGAAATGGAGTAGATCTCATAGTCAGTATAAGAGTGGGAAAGGCAGTACTGGGGTACAACCTGAAAAACGGCAGAATGCTTTCAGTTCGATTCCAAGGCAAACCATTCAACATCACAGTGATCCAAGTCTATGCCCCAACCACTGATGCCGAAGAAGCTGAAGTTGACCGGTTCTATGAAGACCTACAACACCTTCTAGAACTAACACCAAAAAAAGATGTCCTTTTCATCATAGGGGACTGGAATGCTAAAGTAGGAAGTCAAAAAATAACTGGAATAACAGGCAAGTTCGGCCTCGGAGTACAAAATGAAGCAGGGCAAAGGCTAATAGAGTTTTGTCAAGAGAACAGGCTGGTCATAGCAAATACTCTTTTCCAACAACACAAGAGACGACTCTACACATGGACATCACCAGATGGTCAATACCGAAATCAGATTGATTATATACTTTGCAGCCAAAGATGGAGGAGCTCTATACAATCAGCAAAAACAAGACCTGGAGCTGACTGTGGCTCAGATCATGAGCTTCTTATCGCAAAATTTAGGCTTAAATTGAAGAACGTAGGGAAAACCACTAGACCACTCAGGTATGACCTAAATCATATCCCTTATGAATACACAGTGGAGGTGAGGAATAGATTTAAAGGATTAGATCTGGTAGACAGAGTGCCTGAAGAACTATGGATGGAGGTTCGTAACATTGTACAGGAGGCAGCAACTAAAACCATCCCAAAGAAAACGAAATGCAAGAAAGCAAAGTGGCTGACTGATGAGGCTTTACAAATAGCTAAGGAAAGAAGGGAAGCAAAAGGCAAGGGAGAAAGGCAAAGGTATAACCAACTGAATGCAGATTTCCAGAGAATAGCAAGGAGAGATAAGGCGGCCTTCTTAAATGAACAGTGCAAAGAAATCGAGGAAAACAATAGAATGGGGAAGACTAGAGATCTCTTCAAGAAAATTGGAGATATCAAGGGAACATTTTGTGCAAAGATGGGCATGATAAAGGACAAAAAAGGCAGGGACCTAACAGAAGCAGAAGAGATTAAGAAGAGGTGGCAAGAATACACAGAAGAACTATACAAGAAAGATCTTAATGTCCCTGATAAATACGATGGTGTGGTCACTGACCTTGAGCCGGACATCCTAGAGAGTGAAGTCAAGTGGGCCTTAGGAAGCATTACTAACAACAAAGCTAGCGGAGAAGACAGTATCCCAGCTGAGCTATTTAAAATCCTAAAAGATGATGCTGTTAAAGTGCTGCACTCAATATGCCAACAAATTTGGAAAACTCAACAGTGGCCACAGGATTGGAAAAGGTCAGTTTACGTTCCAATTCCAAAGAAAGGCAATGCCAAAGAATGTTCAAACTACCGTACAATTGTGCTCATTTCACATGCTAGCAAGGTTATGCTCAAAATCCTACAAGCTAGGCTTCAGCAGTATGTGAACCGAGAACTACCAGAAGTGCAAGCTGGGTTTCGAAGAGGCAGAGGAACTAGAGATCAGATTGCCAACATTCGCTGGATCATGGAAAAAGCAAGAGAGTTCCAGAAAATCATCTACTTCTGCTTCATTGACTACGCTAAAGCCTTTGATTGTGTGGATCACAACAAACTGTGGCAAAGTCTTAAAGAGATGGGAGTACCAGACCACCTTACCTGTCTCCTGAGAAACCTGTATGCGGGTCAATAAGCAACAGTTAGAACCGGACATGGAACAACCGTTCAAAATTGGGAAAGGAGTACAACAAGGCTGTATATTATCACCATGCTTATTTAACTTATATGCAGAATACATCATGAGAAATGCCGGGCTGGATGAATCACAAGCCGGAGTTAAGATTGCCGGGAGAAATATCAACAACCTCAGATATGCAGACAATACCACCCTAATGGCAGAAAGTGAAGAGGAACTAAAGAGCCTCTTGATGAGGGTGAAAGAGGAGAGTGCAAAAGCTGGCTTGAAACTCAACATTAAAAGAACCCAGATCATGGCATCTGGTCCCATCTCTTCCTGGCAAATAGAAGGGGAAGAAATGGAAGCAGTGACAGATTTTATTTTCTTGGGCTCCAAGATCACCGCAGATGGTGACTGCAGCCATGAAATTAAAAGACGCTTGCTCCTTGGGAGGAAAGCTATGGCAAACCTAGACAGCATATTAAAAAGCAGAGACATCACCTTGCCGACTAAGGTCCGTATAGTTAAAGCTATGGTTTTCCCAGTAGTAATGTATGGCTGTGAGAGTTGGACAATAAGGAAGGCTGAGCGCCGAATAATTGATGCTTTCGAACTGTGGTGCTGGAGAAGACTCTTGAGAGTCCCTTGGACTGCAAGGAGGTCAAATCAGTCAATCCTAAAGGAAATCAACCCTGACTGCTCATTGGAAGGACAGATACTGAAGCTGAAGCTGAAATACTTTGGCCACCTAATGCGAAGAGAGGACTCACTGGAAAAGACCCTGATGCTGGGAAAGACTGAAGGCAAAAGGAGAAGGGGACGGCAGAGGATGAGATGGTTAGATAGCATCACCGATGTAATGAACATGAATTTGAGTAAACTCCGGGTGACAGTGGAGGACAGGAAGGCCTGGCGTGCTATGGTCCATGAGGTCACGAAGAGTCGGACACGACTAAACGACTGAACAACAATATTTAGATGGTAGATTACCAGGAATTTGTAACGCTGTAGTAGACTTCGAAAAATCCCAGAGGAATACAATAGCAAGGCATTTCTCTATTATTGCAAGAAAATTGCATGGAAATGTCCATGGAGTTGACCTCAACTTGAGAGTGTCTTTAGGTTTACTTGGTAGCTACTGGACAGACTGACTGAAAGGAGCAAGGGGCATCAGAATGTCCACACTGCTTCTTTCTATCTCTTATGTAACCACTGATTTGCTTTGCTTTATCCTGGGAGCTCTATTTGTCGTAAACAATAAACCAATAAGGTTGATAGCTACATCTAAAAATGCATGAGGTTGTATTTTCTTTTTAGTATTGAAGGAATATTGTCTGCAATTCGGGATCTGTTCCATCTGTTTTGAAAGGAGAGAGATAAAACGTTTGACTTTCAGACTTTTTGTGTGTATGTGCAGTATGTGTGCCTCTGAGCCAGTTTCGTTTTTGGTTTTTTTACTCCTGGCGATTGCCTGAACAAAAACCTGCAGTTTTCTTGGCAAGGTTTTTCAGAAGTGGTTTACCATTGCCTCCTTCCTAGGGTTGAGAGAGAGTGACTGGCCCAACGCCGGACTAGAACTCAGTCTTCCGGTTTCAGCCTGATGCCTTAACCACTACACCCAACTGGCTCTTTCAGATCATTTAGGTGACTCAATCTACAAGTATAGAAAATGTTACTTCCTAGTGAGCAAAGCTCACTGTGCAAGGTGAGAATTGTAGAAGCTGTAGTCCAAGACATCTAAAAGACATCAATTTGGTAAAGGTTGTTCTAAGTATTGACAGATTTTACCACTTTCTGGGAGCCTTGAAGCAAACAACCCTAAGAGACACAGACAATCAAGGACTGGGTAGTCATTCAGAATCAGTGTCTGAAATTCAGAAAGCCATGCCTTTCAGTTTTACGCATGCTTTCTGAGAGCATTTCCTGTTCACAAGTTTTCTGTGATGCTTTATAGATATAGTAGAAAGATCAGGTGTCCTTTTACAGTCTAATTCAAAGTTGTGATTTGATTCAATAGCACTGCAATTCAAATTTCTGAATTGGTAATTCAGTTCAAAATTTTGATTCAATAAACCTGGGTAGGCACATAAGCAAAAGTCCATTGAATCAATTCAAGGCCATTTGATTCAGTTCAACAAATCAATTCAGCTCTAGATTCAAAGGTTCAGTTTGAAGGGGTGATTTAGTTGAATCACTTTCGAAACAAACCTTGAAAGATTTACACAACCTTACCATCTTCTGCCTGCTTTCCTTTTATAAGAGGAATCATCCAGAAGTTTGAACCATGATCATGCTTTTCACATGGTAGGGGGGAAAAACAAGTATGCATTTTTAACCTTTTGCTCCATTCACTTAGTTCTGAATTCTAGGTCCTTCTCTAAGAATCACGCTGCCCCAACAGTTATGTACAACTATACCTGAAGGAAGGTATTCTAATATACAGTATATATCTCTGCCTTGCTTAGCAGTTTCTTTCCCACTCTCAAATGGCAATCAAGACTTTTGGCAGTCTCATTTGGATGGTTAACAGAAATGCATGGAGCAAATTTAGCCCACCCATTATGAATGAAAGAATCCTCATTCAGCTCCTCTGTCACTTCTTGGTTGTTCTCATTCCTGCAGGAACATGTCAGAAGAAGAATGTGAATCATCTCAGAAATATTTCCAGATTAATTTTATGGGGGAGGGTGTTTGAAGGAGAGAGTATGAGATGATTTAGTAAGTAAATCACCATGCAGATGAACCGTGGAATACCCAGCTTGTGTTCATGAAATCCTGTTTGTTTTCTTATACAACTCTTTTACAGTCTTTATGAAGGCACAGAGAGGTCAAGTGACTCTTCCCGAGGTCAGTGTGAGTCAATGCCTGCATTCAAATTCAATCCAACAACTGCTTGTTTTGTTATTCTGGCCACCGAACCCACCCAAAACTATATGGCAAAATCTTCATGGCAGTAAGCATTTTTTTATCCTTTATGCCAGTGGCAGTATTTTCATGCCAAAGAGGAAAATAAAATTCTTAAATAATTGAAGAATGTTATAGAAAAAACTATGGCTAGTTCTTGAGGAATGCTTTTTTTACATCACAAGATCTAATCACGGTTCACCTTTTTTTATCTGGGAGAAGAAAGTAATGGTTTCTTTTCTTGGAACCATTTTGCTGTGACCAACCTTTGTAAGAAGCCAGTGTAAATAAATCTTGATTTGGCTTGAATTGCAGCTGTGCTTCCAACTTTCTTTCTTCCATCATCATACTTGGCTGATGTTCTAGAAGGGAAGGACTCCTCCCCTTCTTCCTCCAGAACCCAAAGAGCCCCACTACTGCTGTGAAATGAATCCTGGATTCTGGGAAATTAGCCTTTTTCTTGGAGTAACAAACTACTGTTGATAGTGTCTGTTGGTTCTTCCAAGGTACTAAGTCATTGTTCCTAGGATCAGATCATTGATCTATATTATCACATCTCTAAATGTCCTCAGCTGAATTGTAAAGTCATCTCCCTGTATTCTGAAGAACTGAAGGAGATTACAAGTTGGGCTAGCAATTTGTTACACCAGTTACTTTGTGTTTCTGGGCCTGTAAAGTTTAAATAATAGAAATCTGTAAGGATGTACACTCTAAAAAGTCTTCCCAGTGGTGATTGTGCTCAATGGAGTTCTCTCTTCAAAGAGAGATATAAAGGTAAAGGTTCCCCCCGCACATTTGTGCAGTCGTGTCCGATTCTAGGGGCCGGTGCTCATCTCCGTTTGTTAGCCGAAGAGCCAGCGTTGTCCGAAGATGCTACCACGGTCATGTGGCTGGCACGACGCGCGTGGAACGCTGTTACCATCCCACCGAAGTGGTACCTATTCATCTACTTGCATTTGCATGCTTTCGAATTGCTAGGTTGGCAAGAGCTGGAGCTAGTGCGGGAGCTCACTCCGTCACGTGGGGCTAGGGATTCGAACCTCCGAACTTGCGATCTTCTGATCCAAGCCTGGCGTCTTTTTAATTTAGGTTTTTAAATGTGACATTTACTTTGTGACATTCTGTGACTCCTGTGAAAAATTTTCTGCTTTTGATCTTTTTATTTTGGATTTAGATAGTTTTACCGGTTTTAATTAATGGTTGATGACTATATGCCTTTTTTCTGTCTTGATTTTGAATAATACGATTAATAATGTAAGCTGCCTTGGGAAGAAAACAGTCCTGGAAGACAGCTAGGAAATACACAAAGTAGAAACTGAATATATGAGTCAAATGGTTGATCACTCTTTATTTGATTGTGCTTATTTATAAATAGAACATAGCTTTCCAAACTGTGTGTCGCGACACAACCTGGAAGTGGACATGCACGGTGGCAGCGTGGGGGCATGCATGGCAGCGGTGTGTACAGCGGCGGCAGCGATGACGGCAGCGGAGCGCCATCAGTGCTTCCGCATTTTAGTGGAAAACACGAGGCCACCACCACTGCCACCGCCGCCATGCATGCCGCCGCCGCGCGCCCCCCTGCCCTGCCGCCATGCACACCCCCGCTACCGCACACGCCACCGCACCACCGCCACCGCTGCCGCCGTTGGTGTGTCGCCAACGGCAGCAGTTTGGAAAGCACTGAAATAGAAGGTGAAATGCTAAGTTTTTAATGGAAGTTTTGAGGCAAGGGAATATTTTCTCTGTAGATTCCTTACAATATTAATTTCCACAGAGATCAGTAAAGAATGGTCTACAAATGGCTCTCAGAAATATTTTACGTGAGGGAAAAGAAGTATTTTGGGTTTATTGACATAGAAGCAAAGAATGAACTCTGTTGCACTTAAGTTATAATACCTCTGTTGACAGCCTACCCAGAAGCTATGAGTCTATGACCCTGACCCCTCCCATAGCTTTCCAGAGAAACACTTAATTGTGCTTTCAGCAATAAAAAGAGGAACTGAGTTCCTAGATTATAATTAGCCATTGACACCTTTTGGAATGTCTCCTGATGCTAATCAGAACTTCCAATGAAATACAGTCATTTTATAGACATTTCCTGGCAAGGCGTGTGTTTGCTATTGACTTCAATACAATACGTTTTCTTGGCATCTGCATGTGCTCATTGCAGGGAGTATGTTTGCAAATATGAAGTAAGAAGATGATTGCTTTTTTTGCTCAGTGAAGCAGAATAGTGATTTCTAAAATGATTCTCTTACCAGCAGTAGGAATATTATAGTTTTCCTTTTATAAAACAATATCAGCTGAAATAAGTTAATTGCTGGGACAGAACACCCAGCATTCTGAGGACTTTTTATAAAATGTATAAGCTGGATTTGTAGCATGTAATACATCTTCATAGTAATACACTGGAAAAGAAGTGGTCTGTTCACTCACCAGGAATTTGGCAACTGCTAGCTTAGTCTTGCAAGGAGAAACAAACTGCACCACGGAAGTTGGACTCTCTCGTCCACATGCTGTCTTCTCCATGCTGCAGAAACTGAAAAGCTTCAAGGTACAAAGCCTTGAAAAGCTTCTTCACTTCGGCCATATCCACATACTGTAGCTGCTTTGTGGTGCTCCTCTCCCTTCCTAGAACCTGCAGGACATCTTGATGCCCTAAATCTTACTGCCCTTCCAGCGCCCCCTTGGTGCACACCTGGAACATGTTTGTGCTGGGCTGCTGTCCATATAGCTTTAATACACAATGCGATCGGTGCAATTCCAGCCCCTCCAATTGGCATGCACAACGCACTGGCTAGAGAGTGTTAGGTTAGAGAGCATTTTAGGGAACTGAAAAACTGTTTGTCTTAACATCGAGTATTTATATACAATATTTCAAATGCTCAGAGGATAAGAATCTGATTGAATCCACTAGTTAACATAACTTCTCTATTTCTCTATCAAAGTTTAATTAAATAATTACCTTGAATAGTAAGAGACTGGGATGCCTAACATACTAAATAGATCTGGAGGTTAAGTCACTCTGTCCCTTTCCTTTGAACTCTTGCTTGGGGGAGAAGAATAAATTGCAGAAAGAATCTCCTTTACAAAGCATCAATCATCAAAAGTCCATTTTGTAAGGGAAGTCGAGTGCCTGTAACAAAATGACACAGCTAAGCGAGCTGCACCTGACCCCTAGGAAAAAGAAGACACAGTTGCCTAAACTTCTGAGGGATAAGCTTATCATCCGCGGCTTCCTGCCCACAAAATGTGCCCTGAGTAAATGAAGTGCTACATACGAATTCATGTGATAACGGAGGTGGAAGAGATTCCTCCGTGTCTCTGAGCTAAGGAGTGTTGACAGGCCAGACCCAGAGATACAGGTTTGAAAGGAAGGTCACACGAATGTATCTCTTCATCAAGATGGAGACAGCTGCTCTGCTTCTCAAGCAGCAGCATGAAAATAGTAAGCTTGCTGTGGCAGCCAAGTCACAGCACCATACATGCCAGGAAGAGAGTTGAAGTGTCTCCAAAATGGGGGACAGCAGTCCAAATGTTGTGTCAGAGGTGTTAACATAATGAGACTCTCCATTGCCTTCTGGGACCTTCATCACATTACAAGCATCATCTGTATTCAGTTGTCCAGACTGCACGTGCTATCGCTTTCTGGGAATTTATTCAGAAATTTGAACATCATCCAGACCACCAGTCAAGAGCTTTTCCGTAGCCAAGGCTACCCTCAACCCAAAACCTACACAGCCCACTTTCAAGAGCTTTTACATTACAGACAACTGTACTTTTTTACTGTCTCATGAAGTGGGGCCTCCTCTAAAATGTCCTCCTCCATGAATAATTGAAAATTAAGGAACTCTGCCCTTTGCATTTGATAACTCAGTAGGCATTTGTAGCTTTTCTTTTTTCTATTATTTTTGTTTTCTAATCCCCCCAAATTTTGTTAGTGTTACTGATGCAATTTGCATTACATCTGAATGGGGTTAATATCTTTCAAATTTTCACAGTTGGTACCTAATACATTTAGCTTTTGTTTGATTTTAATTACTTTCCACGATCTTTTCCTGTCTTTTTATTTATTTATTTATTATTTATATTTATATCACCACCCATCTCCCCCAAAGGAGAGAACAATGAACATTTTTCCTGTTTCCCCCCTCCCTCCTTTTATTTTATCTAGAGAGCCAGTGTTGCATAGTGGTTCAAAACTGCAGAGACCCAGGTTCGAATCTACCACCAAATCTTCTTAGCCATGAAAATTCACTAGATGGAATTTACTTATCAAAGAATGAAGTCACACTTGAGTCAAGCTCAAATTCTGGTGACTTGCATTTTGGGCAATTTTCTTGGCAATGTTTAGGGAAGTGATTTGCCACTGGCTTCTTCTGGAATCTTTTTCTCAACTTCCCAGTCTTGCCAAGAGCCCTGAAATTTCCAGGGAGCTCAGCATCCAAGGACTTACCAGGCCCGATCTTGCTTGAGATCTGTCGAGGTTACCATCTTTATGCTACCTAAATCAGAGCTTTCCAAAATTTTCATGTTGGCGACATACTTTTTAGACATGCATCTTTTCGTGACACAGTAATTCAGTTTTACTAGCAAACTGGAGGTTAAACTAACTAACTTATAAGAGATGTGGACACATACAAAATTGTAATAGCGAAATGTATGGGGACACAAGATATCTCATGAAAACAGAGTTCTCCTTTACAGCAGGGCAAGGCTTGGAGAGAGCTCCCCTCTTACAGCAGGGCACAAGGCAAGCACTATGACCTGCGCGGAATCCTGGCAGGGCTCGGAGGCAGCAGCAGCAAGGTACTTGAGGCTCTGAGCATCTGACTCAGCGGTTTCTCGTTACGTTCGCGCGACACACCTACACACTGCAGCCGACACACTAACGTGTCGCGACACACAGTTTGGAAAGCTCTGACCTAAATTCTTGATTAGGAGGACAAAATTTAACATTTTTAAAGTTATCCCCAGGGATTCAACAGACATTTTTTTTAAAATGCAGGAATCAATCTATACCCAGTCTGTATTAGTGTTACCCATATTCAATTGTTAGGCTGATTAGTTTGACTTTGTAACAAAACCAAGGAAATCCACTCTGTGTTCTTTCATATGCATTTTATTTTATTTTTTTATTTATTACATTTATATCCCGCCCATCTCCCCCACAAGGGATTTTCCTTAACATTCCGATCTGGATGCATTTCATGTGGTTCTTAGGCAGATATCTACATTTCAGTAAGCAGAAAGTATACATATTTTTCTAAGCAATGTTACAAGGTGTCCCTATCTTTGTTTCAAATAATGTTTTAATGCAATTGAACTGATAAATATTTTGAGATGGCCAACAGTGGATTCTGCATATTACATCCCTATAAGTCTTCAAGAGGTTATGTTTCAGTAAGTCACACAATGGCTGAGTTCACCTAACACGTTTAACCAAGTCAGTGAAAGACCACACAGCTGCATTTCATACAATACCCTAACTTTCATTAGAGTCAGCCTGGGCTAGTTTTATGTAATTTAGGATATTGTGCAAATATTTTGGATTCAATTATTGTGTGAGCCTGGAAAATTGATTAATTCAGTCCCTGGTGGGTTCATTGGCGTATGGATGTAGTAGCATATCACTCCATTCATTTCATCCAGTATTCCTTGGAAGGATCTTTCTCAGGTGACTCTTCTAACTAAGGGAAGAAACCTGATTTTTATGTGAAAAATATTTTATTCCCAAATCAGCTTGTGTTGTTAACTATCAGCTCTCTGATATTTATTCCATAAAAGCACTGATATGTTAACAAGTATCAGGATCGATCAGATTGAGCCCCTTTCTCACAATTTTCAGAAAAGGACTAAACAGGATAGAAGTATTGGATGCAGCTCCCATAATTTCTAAACAGCATGGCAGCATGGTCAAAGATAGTGGTGGTGATGGTGGTTTCGCCTCCTCCTTGTTTGACATTACATTTTTCAAAAGAATACTTTAGGTTGTGATTCCACGATGGAGACAAGAGAGGGCGAGGGCGATTTCCATGGAGAAGGAAATCTGAGGTTGAAAAGGATTCAGCTTATTCTACATGACATTTGGAGAGATTCAGATTTAAGAACAAATATTTAAAAGTTGAAGTTTCCCTGTCACTGCTTGATTCATCAATATTGTAGGAGCTACAGATGCAAGTAACTATAAATGCTAAACGTCCTGTTGTGCTCGAATGCCTAGGCCTTGGAAGATACAGTCTAAATAAAAGCAAAGGGAAATGCAGCTAAGCCACACACTGTATAGGACCTTTAAAGTTTGTGCTCTCCAATTCATTTGTGCCAGAAGAGTGATTCTCTCAAGGCTCCAATTTAGTTATGCTCCAGTTCAGGCATACTTATGCATTTACTTAATGCTCAATTGTTACCAAGAATGTCCTCTTGAATCAAGGCTTAAAAAGAAAATGCAATGCCTACTAGACTTCAACTAATTTGAGCTCAGCAGAGACAAGGATGTTGCAATTTTGTGGGAGTATGTCTAAGAATTTCAGTAGGTAGGAAATGGGCTAGTTCCCATGGTGCTCATTAGTCCTTTGCAATCAAGGATTTGCAAACTGCAGAATATATGATGCAAACAAAAATTTTGCAAATGTGCATAATTCATATACTGTAGATCACAAAGCTTAGGCCTTTCTTTCCCCTTCAGCATAGCTTCTGAGTGATCATTATCTTTTGTTCAACGTATATGACCAAATAATGTGTGCATATGGGTATGTTTGCATGTACATCTTTCTGTGCTTGCTGGGTTAGCCCAGGGATTCTGTTTTGAGAAGAATCATTGGAAAACTTGCAACCACTTTGGGTATAGCAATATCTGGATACAGATGCGACCTTTGTTCTACAGAACTTATTCACACTTCCATAAAATGAATGTATGTTCAATGTCCAGTATTTTATTTCCAACAGTAACCCATCAGAAATTTGTCATAAAATCTTAAGAAGGACATGAAGATGAGTGTTTCTCCTTTGTATTTGTTCTCAGCATTTCATAATCAGATATATTGCCTCTGTCATGGAAGTTCCACTAAATTGCCGCAGATACTAGACATACTTTGAAACCACATTGTCATAAACAGATACATTTGCTTTATAAGTTCCTGTCTCAAATGCCATGATACCTACACACAACTCCTCTGTTGTTCATTAGCAAAGCAATAGCAAGCATCGACTTAAGGCTAATCGCAGTGCTATACCATGCAGCCTGATCACATTTCTGAACATTTTGCTGGTGCAAAATATGACATTCGTTTACTGAGATGCAAATAAAAAAGGGAGGCTTGCACCAGTCAGAAGCCACCCGCAGTTCTTTAGTGGCCCCAGAGCTACCCAGATGGGAAGAAAACATAGGAGTGAATTGGGCTTACTTAAACCTTGCAGAGGGTTATGGCAGCTTTTCACCCTTATGTTCCAAATCCTCCCTCCCCCCCCCACCCCCAGTGCCACCTCTTTTCTAGAATTTGGCCATTGAATGCCAGACAATGCTTCGTGCAGCTCTCAAGCGTATGGATTGTGTGCACTTTTTTCTTCAGATCCCAAAATTTGGGCTGTCTTGTGTACCATGCTCCTTCACTCAGTGTGGGCTGGGGGAAATCATTTCTTGATTTAGCTCAGGACACAAAATATTCTGGCTAGCCCTGCTGGAATCCTAGATGGGCCCACTGAGGCCGTCAAGTCCCACCTCCTGTCCTGAGCAAAAATCTAAACAAAAGCCTCCAAGAGAGATGATGCTTTACTTCCACCTGAAGATATTCAATGAAGAGGAGGCCAACATCTTTCTGAGTCAGTGGTCTCAGTCTAACAGTCAAACTGCTGTTTTCTCTTAGGAAGCTTTTTCCTAACATTCTGTGGGAATCTGCATTCCTGAACATCAGTCCCTGATTCTCTGTCCTGCACTCTGGAGCAGAAGAGAACAGGGATGGATCTTCTGTGTGACCTTCTCACAAGTGTTTGAAGAGTGCTATCATATCATACCCCCGGACGTCTTTTACTCTCAATTTATTCTTGAGCTGCATATTTTTAAACGTGTATGTTTTATAGAGTTCAGAATATTGTGCATATGTATTGCTATGTTTAAAAATGCAACCCAGAGAGGTTAACCATGCGTCATCCAGTCTGTGATTTCAAGGCCACTGTGGTTACGAGGGTCCTTTGAAACTGAGATGAAAACCTGCGCTTTGCACGCCACTGCACATGAGGCCAGCAGGAACCTGTCGTTGCTACGCTGCAAGGCAGCAAGAGGTGGCATCTTCAACTCCAGCCCGTTCAGAATGGCAAATGGCACCCTTTTATGACAGCTGTAAATGTGAATTCCCATGAAGCAGACATTTTGTTCTGGGAGGTCAAATACTTTTAAAGCACACATCCACATAGTTTCCCTCTCTTTATTTGGGTTAGTCATGTTCATTATCCGTACAGTAAATATTTGCAATTCAGTCCTGAGCCCCTTTTGTGTAATGGGAGCCTTTCAAAATCTGCCTTGTTTACATCTCTTCACATCCCAGCTGAGATCAGTGGCTGAAAAGCAGGAGTCATTTCACCTAGAGGTGTTATCTGGGTTTCTTCTACCCAACACTCAGCTTATGCTCTGAGCTCTGCCCAGAGATCTCCATTCATCTTTCAAGTGGACACAGCCACCCTCTTTCATACAGGAGATTCAAGCTGCCAATTTTCCATCACAAAAGAAAAACCACCTTGCAATAGCCCTCGATATTCGTTCTTGAAAGGGAAGAAAATTAAAATACCAACAGTGTTGGTTGTCATTGATGCAATGGAAAGGATTATCAAAGACTTTTTTTTGTCTTTGCTGCCCACAGTAGGTGGAGGGTTCAACTGAGGTTAAGTGGTATTAACATATTTGCCAGGAGTTGTTCTCTTCCAAGAAACATTGTCCTGTCTTTCAGTGCCATCCATTGCAGAATGGCGTAAACATCTACTACAATCCATTAAATTGATCATGTTCTTCTTGGCTTAACCCTATAATTTTTATCCTTGATGGAATTAAGACACTGAGATTCATTTTTTTTCCCCACTGAACTATCTTAAAAGTGTTCGTGATAAATATAAGTAAATAAATAAGTCCAACTATTTGGGCAGATTAGAAGAGGTGAAATGCAGGGATGCAATAGAACATTACATATCTAAACTGCCTTTACTCCATCCATATCTAGACTGCCTTTGCTCCACGGTGGTAGGTTTTGATTTAGTACATTTATGCTTAGACTGTGTCATTTTGGATTGCAAGAAGACAGAATGTATGGAGCTCAGATAGATGTACCAGATCAATACTGGGCTGATACCATAATATTCTGTGTTCTCACAATATACAACATTGGATGGCAAGTAGCAGGAAGGGCTGTTTGTGTAAACAGAAAGAGCTCTGTGTACGTGTGTGTTTGTGTATGTGTGTGCATGCTTACTTCACATATTCACTTCCTTGTGAGAAAGTTGTTCTAACTGCACTGGAATTATTTTTGAATAGACATTGGATTCATAGCCAACTAAGCCAACAAAATGGTTTGGTTAGTTTAGCCAAAAAGGGTTATGATGGCCCCACATCACAAGGATTTCCTATGCAAAATGCAATACAGAAAGGCCACGACCTCATAGCTATACAGAACGTTAAAAGCGTTGGAGCCATCTGCATTTCAGGGAATGGCATATCCCACAGAGACAGAGCTGCACCTAAGGAAGCCGTGATGCTGGGCTCTCAACTTCTCAAGGAAAGTGGAAATAAAGCATTCCTTCCTGGGCCAATCAAGTAGATGGGCAGATTCTATTTGGAGGATATTGTCCTGCATGTAATCTGGACTCACGTCTTAGAAAACAAATGTCTTGAATTGTACTTGGAAACAAATTGGCAGCCACTGCAGCACCCACAAAAAGGGTGTAATCTTGCTAAAATTTATCTCACTCATCACCATGTGAGTTGTTACATTCTGTACCAAGTAGTTTCTGGGTAGTCTCCAAAGGCAGCCACAAGTAGAGTGTATTGCAGTAATCCGGTCTCAAGGTAATAAAGGCTTGAGCAGCTGTTGTTAAGACCAAGCGGAAGCTTGGCAAAATCTCCCCAGGCTATCCTCTGTATTCCATCTGCTGTCCTGAGCTACTCCAAAGCCACAAGCCTGCTGTATCGGAGTGAACGCCTCCCATTCAAGAGATAACACCAGAGCTGACTGAGAATTCAATAAACAAACAGCAACTCCACCTTGCTTGGGTTCAGCATCAGCCTACTTTGTCCCAACTTGACCCGCACAATCTCTGAAGGCAACCCCATTCAGAGCCAGTGTGGCAGCCGGCACTGAACCCAAAGGTTTCTGAACAAACTACCACTCTATCTTACTGGTACTTAATTTCATTTTGATTTCATGCTATCCAATATCTTGCAGCCTCTAAACACTGAGTAAGAACATTTAGTGCATCTCCTGCTTAGCCCAGAGTACAGATATATAACACAGTATCATCAGCATATTAAGGAAGCTTCACTCCCACCCATGGATGACTTCACCCAGTAGTTTCATCCAACAAACTCCAAA
This sequence comes from Charina bottae, assembly GCA_023362775.1. NCBI lineage: Eukaryota > Metazoa > Chordata > Lepidosauria > Squamata > Charinaidae > Charina > Charina bottae. The sequence continues at coordinate 3,390,610 of JALMGJ010000029.1, read as the reverse complement.
TCTGACCTCCTTGAATTCAATTTAAGCTTGTTTCATCCAGTCTAGAGCTGCACAGCCTCTATACACATGATCAGGACTTCCACAGCATCATCAGAATGACCTGGGTGATAATATGGAGCTGAATAGCATTGGCATATACCATACCCCAAACAAATGGAAGACCTCTCCCAGCAACTTCATGTACATATGAAATAGTAGGGGGGAAATAATTGAGCCCCAAAGCTGGCCTCTCCTCCTCCATGAGCATAAATTGAATCTTCCTGCTAAGTAAGGAGCAGAACAATTCCCCCAATCCCCAACTATCTCAGATGGTTCAGGAAGATACCATGAGAGGCCCAGAAAAGCCAGAAGAGTGCATTTCCTCGTCCGGGTCCCAACAAAGGGCATTCCCCAGGAAACCAATCTGTTTCTATCCAATTCCCAGGGTTGTACACAGACTGGAAGGGATCCAGATCATTTGCTTCCTCTAAGACTGATTCCTCTTAAACTTTCCCAAATGTTGTCATGTGCAGCCAGATCTAAGGAGGCCTCAGATAGGGCTGGAGAGAATTACAGTTTAAACCTGAAGAGCACCAGGTTAGGGAGAGGAGGAGGAGGAGGAGGAGGAGGAGGAGGAGGAGGAGGAGGAGGAGGAGGAGGAGGAGGAGGAGGAGGAGGAGGAAGAAGAAGAAGAAGAAGAGGAGGAGGAGGAGGAGGAGGAGGAGGAGGAGGAGGAGGAGGAGGAGGAGGAGGAGGAGGAGGAGGAGGAGGATAACTTTATAACAACCCCTTACAAGTTAACCAGTCTTGATGGGAATTTAAACAAGAACATAAAAAAGCTTCAAAAAGCTGTTTTTTTTTCACAGCCAATGTTCAGAGCATTTCCGAGCAGTATACAAAATTGCTTGAGCATCAGATAGTCCAGCTACCTCTGCATCCTGCAGACTGCAGCAATTTCACCTAATGATAAAATTAAATGTCGAAGCCTTCAGCAAGAGTTATCTCTGGAGAAGCTGCAGTTCTTTTTCAGGTAGACAGGTTTCAATAAACACCCTGTCAGTTATAGAATTAAAAGAATGTCCATTTTATTCTCCCTTTAAACATTCCACCTTTTACATAAAGTTTTTGATGTGTTCCACCACCACCACCCGTCCCCTGTCTGTCAAACAGCAAAGACCTTGGAGGGAATTCAATAAAGCCTCCTTTTAGAACTATAATACAGCAGTGTTCGCACTTCAAATAAAAGCTGTTTATGCTACTTCCATTTTTAGCAAGGAAGAAGTGGGGTGGGGTGGGGGAATAAATTCTATGGAGGACAAAATCCCACCTCCCAGTATATGATCTAGGTCACTCAAAGGCCAGTCTTGACATTTTAGCTGTGTCACATTGCATGAAGACCGTAAAGAGATCTTTTTGATTGCTAGAATTTCTATCCTTAGAAATAGCCAATTTTACACTGCTCTTCACCCCGCACTTCCAGAGGGCCTTCCTGGGTGAAAGAAATGGAACATTTCTGTTATATTGTCAACTCAGCAGAAGGCTTACCCTTTGGGGGATAGCTCAAGGATGAAAAGTGATACCACCCCTTAGATATGATGTAAGCATGACCTACTAACAAGGCAGAACATTGTTTTCTCCTTCCAACTAAAAGCAGTCACCTTGTTGCCTCACTATGATACTCAACAGGGCCTTGGGTGAACAGCAGCACACATTTGCTGATTCCAAGCTCCCCCCAACATTTTCTTTTCATTTCGTTACATTTTTCAAAGAAGAATGTGGCTTAAAATGCATTTTCAACTTGGAATTCAGTGATGATTCTAAATAGGAACTAGATTGAAAAGCTACCAGAGAAATAGCTATATGAACTCTGGAAGAAAGCATATCAGACAGGAATGCTAAAAGAGCAGAGTGAGGTGCTTCTGTTATTTTACCTTTACCTTTACCTTTACCTTTACCTTTACCTTTACCTTTACCTTTACCTTTACCTTTACCTTTACCTTTACCTTTACCTTTACCTTTACCTTTACCTTTACCTTTACCTTTACCTTTACCTTTACTTTATGATGTGCAAGCTTATACTTCAAACATTGTTGCAACTTAAAAAGCAAAGGTTCCCCCCGCACATTTGTGCAGTCGTGTCCGACTCTAGGGGCCGGTGCTCATCTCCGTTTGTTAGCTGAAGAGCCAGCGTTGTCCGAAGACGCTTCCATGGTCATGTGGCCACATGACGCGCACGGAACGCTGTTACCTTCCCACCGAAGTGGTACCTGTTTATCTACCTGCATTTGCATGCTTTCGAATTGCTAGGTTGGCAAGAGCTGGGCCGAGTGTGGGAGCTCACTCCGTCACTCACTCGCTCGGGTCTCGAACCGCCGACCTTCCAATTAAAAGCACAAATTTACATAGTATTTTCAAGGTATATAGTTATTTCAGCTGGCAACAGGATGGCCTTCTCTGCTGAAAATCATGGACCAATGAAGGGAACATGGCCTGGGAGGGGGTTAAATTTTTGGCACATGATGCCTTTTGACCAGGTCCCAAAAGAAATAAGCAGTTCTATAAACCCTGGAAGGAAGCCTGTGAGAGACAGCAAATCAAAAAAGGCATAATTAGAGAGTTTCATTCAGTGACAACAAAGTTTTCAAATTCCCCACCAACTTATATGAATCATTCAGATTTATTGGTTATAGACCAAGAGTTTTCCCATACTAGGGATGTCTGCATGTATGATCTTCTGTAGTTCATATCCTTGCCTTGCTAGAATTTCTACACAACACCAGGATATGCATTTGCACTGATTTTCACCTTAAAGGTATTTCAGTATTATATGCCACCATGTGAATTGTATGCATATGCTGGCTAGTGCATTTTCTCATTTTAATCCTCAAGAATGCATTTATTTGTTGTTTGTTTGTTTGTTTGTTTTCATAATTTCATAATTTATTTTCATTGTTTATTTTCATGTATGTCTTGGAGATTTTTCAAGGATTTTTCTGCTTTCCCCCTCTCTCCAGCCCTGATTATGTTTTCTTCTTGGTGCTGCCCACAATTTACATTAGGCTTTCAACTGAAAAAAAGGTTATATATGTCCCTAGAGTACTAAAAAGTTTTCTAAATCTGATGTGAAACATCCTGAGCCAAGCCAGTCAAGACTTAATAAAAATGAAACCCAGTTTTAAAGGGCAAACAAACATTCCCAATTAAAAGTAGACTGTGATCTTTTTAAAAAAATCAATTCCATTTAGAAGCAAATCAAGACACTGGAAACCCTGTCCCATGGGTGGATTTCCACCTAGCTAAGTCACCACTGGAAAGACTCTGCTTGTTAACTTTCTTTAATTTAAATAAATTGTTATGGAAGTTGATTTCTATGAAAAAAAGATCATTTTACATAATGAAAATTCCATTTCAGAGTAACACTGCCGTGAAAAAAATATGAATGTGTTTTTGACCTTAATGGAATGACTAAAGTTGATTTAAGAAAGAAACCTGCACGTAGCGCTTACTGCAGCATACTTACTGCATATGGACTGAAAACTGGAATTTTGTCAACTTTTTTTAAGGCTTCTGCAATAGCAATCTAAAACAAGAAGGCTAGATTGGACCAATTCTCTCTCTGGCACATTAAATTTCCATTGCAAAGAATATTTTAACCGAGAAAACATTCAAATATATAAATATTTTTCTATTGAAACAGTCCATTGAAGACATTCTACCTTCTTTCAGGACATGCTACATAATTTTCTCCATGAATCTGCACAAAGAATAAATTGCAATTCTAAATTTCCAGTTGAAAGATTAAATATAATTTGCGGAGTGTTAGTCCCTCTTATTCAGAGCTTGTCTACTGTACATATGTGAAAGGATCCCTTTTCCTAACTGATTCATTTTGCCTGTACAGTCGTCATTTTGAATACTCCCCATATTTCTTAAAAAGGGAAAATAATATCTGAACATAGAATACTAGATGCCAAGGAACTCTGCTAATGTTTTTCTTTGCATAAGTATCATACTTATGCAGGCTATTAGGATGCTGAGATAATTATCTGCCTCCTGCATTTCCTTCGTTAATTTAAAATTTAAATCTTAAATTATAAGACATGTTTGCTACTTTTGGTTTAATAAATATCAGGACTCACTTTTCAAATCGTTTTTAACATGCATTAAACTTCTTGCAAGATGAAGGGCATGCTCATCTCTGAAAACAATTCTAATTCCAAACCAACATTCTTTTTGGAAGAGCAGATCTCTTGAATTTTGTAATAGATTTGTTTTAGAAATGATGTAAAAATGGTTTATCCTACTGTAAACCTTTCTGCAATCCAGGAAGTAATGCATAAATAATTTGATTTTTTTCCCCAGAAATGAAGTGAATTAGGCAGCTTTCCCCCAAACTCCCACCTCTTGAGTTTCAGCTATCACAGTGCTCTTCATCCATCCCTAATTATGAGTTGAATCTTCAGAAACAGACATTTGGCCTAGTTTTTCAAGCTACTAGTCATGAAAATGATCACACTGTTCTAATATGTTCTGTCCAATAGCTACACTAGATTCAATACTGAGATTTGTAAATGATTTCAAATTCAAGGGTCAGTAACAAATGCACTTTTTCGTAAATGGTGGAATGAGCAGATCCAGGGTCTCCTCTAGAGTTCTGCCTTTTTTGCCATTTCAAAAATATACCACGGGGGAAAAATCCAGAAAAGAGAATTCAAAATGACTAAGGGAACGGGTGGTGTGTGCATGTCTTTATTAAAGAATATTAACCTGGACTAGATACTAGATGAAACAGCACATTAGCAAAGTCATCACTGACATGTGTCTAAGAAATGTGTCTGGCTTAAAATATTCTTGCTGGTGTTAACATATGTTTCTCATTTTTGGAATGTCACATATTTTCAGCAATCATCTCTTACTTCCAAATTCTGCAGCCCTGGAGAATACAGTGGCTACTTTTTTTACAGCACTTCAGTTCTAGGAAATTCATGAAGAAATCATTGGATCTTTGCAGAATCCTTTATTTTGAAATATGGGTCTGGCAATGCTACTCTCTGCTGAGAAAGTAACTATGGCGGAAGTGGTTCAGCATAAGAACTAATAATCTTAATAATGGGATGCTTTGCTTTATGTTTTCAGCCCAAAGTGTGGTCAAGCATTTCAGATTGTACATGCATTCTTTCATTTAGGGAGATACTGTATGTATTCAGCCTCAAGAAAATGGACTCCATGAGTCCAACGAATAAGGGTGCAACAGACATTACGTTAAAAAGATAATTGTTGCAAACGTCTTTTTCCCTTTCTTGATGAGCAACCATAGCCTTCTCTAGGGTGTATTGTGTGACACAGACACACACACAGACACATCATGACCGTCTCCCACCCAGAAACCTATGCCCTCATTGTGTGAGGTTGTGTGGATCCAGAATTGGCCTTTATAGCCACTTACGGATCCACCGTTAAAATATATAAATTATTTACATGCTGATTCAGTAACCTATTTTATACTTGTATTTCCACGTGCTTCAAGTAAACTGTCTACTTCTTATTTTCTGAAGTGGGCATTTCAAAAGTAATTATGTTAATTATATTATTATTTCAAAAGTAATCATATTCTTAAATAACAAGCTCATTTTTAAAAAGTTGAAATTCAACTCTGGAATAAGAATTCAGTCGATATCTGATGGATATCATTTTGCATGGGCTCATTCGTAATGTTTCATTAATTTGCATGAATTTTATAAGCATTTTATAAAAATGTGTTTTGTTTTATTTTTAGCATGCAGTATCACTTCATGCACACTTTAGTTTATAATGTACCATTTTTGTGCAGTTTTGCAATGCTTTTAATCTAAAGATAGTAACATTTAGAGAAGCATAAAATCAAAAAGATAAGGCATTCTGATTACAAATTACTTTGAGATATAAGAATTAGTTCCTTGTACCAAGAAAAAGGACACAACGTTCCTAAAGATCTCTACATGAGATAAAAACATAAGACGGACAGGTCACAAGGACTGGTCAATCAGTGCTGTGCACAGTCAGCTTCTACTCTGAAAAGAAAATTGCCCATTAGAATGAAATGCAAATGAGAGTATTTCCTCAGCAGTCATATTTTTTCAAATGAGGTTATCTGACATCCAGGGCTCTAGGATTCAGGGGCCAAAAAAAGTGTTTGGGTCTTGCTTTCATAAGAACAGTCAGAACCTTAGAATCTTAGGGAAACTACTGTATAACTAAAGATTGCATCTCTCAACATCTCCAAAGGATGGCTGGGTAGGGTGAATTCTGCTTTAGAGTGTTTCTGATGGATAGGAAGGGAAGTATCCAGAACATTGGCAAAAGAAATAGCAAAACCTATTGCTCTGAAAAGATGTTCCAGAAACTCCAGAAGATCCACTTTCAATTTGGAGGACTAACTGTTGGGAAAACACCAGGACTTCTGGATCAGCTTGGTTCAGAGGGAACTCTTCAGAATATTCCATTTCCAGAGTGTTAGGACTTGTGCATATCTATTGAACAGTCCCTTCTTCAATAGTCTGTAGCCTCCATGATTTCCCATACTTCATCAAGGGCAGACGTCATGACAAAACTCTTTCCATGTCCACACATTCCTTTCAGAAGCATGGACAATCAGGAAGGCTGCAGAGTGATAGATGTCTCTGGTTTTCCTTTGTAACTCTGAGTTCCAGCCTTCCCCTCTTTGTATATTAGTATTGTGTTATCATTTATTCTTGTTAGTCCTATGAAATGCTGGCTGATTTATAAGAATGCATGCACAGTAAAGGCTGGTATTTCACTCTGATCCTCTTGGATACAGAAAACAAAGGCCCACCACACCCTCAACCACTATAACTATAAGAGGAGTAAAAGCAAAAAAATTATAAAGTACCTAAGGAAGAAACATAGAAGCCTAACAATTTTAGAAGTCATTTAGGACAACCTCTCTCAACAGGGTGGGAAGAGGAACTTTTCTGGCTCTGGAAAAGGTTAAACTTGGCCTCAGAAAAGCTGTGGTTGTAATGAAGTCAGTTCAAGTCTATTGTCTTTTCCCCACACTTTTCCATGGGTGTCTGCAGGGTCTGGTTTAAAAAGTCAAGATGGCAACCGTGATGGTGCAATGGAAAACTGGGCAGAGCTTCGATTGCATCGTCATGGCTTTCACCATATCTTGTGGTCACCCTGGCACTTTTCCATTTAATTCTTGCTGAATGGACAAGTGTTGGCCTTAACTGGATAGTCATTTATAACTGGACTCAAGAAAACCCTCTTCCCTGCTCTCCCAATTACAATCTTAAGACTTTCTGTGTGAGTCTATTTGACCTAAAGCTGCCCTTGATGCACATTTTTGCCTACAATGAAAATATATGAGCAGAGCTAACCACAGCAAAATGACAGAGTACTGTTAAAACCCTAAGTGGAATTCATAGACCTTGGCTGAAATTTCTTCCTTATTGTGCAGTTTAGGTTCATATCCTTTATTTACCATTAACTGTATGTTCTGCTCTGCATTTGGCATGGGTTAGCTCAGCAGTGTAATATTTGAAAGCTTTCTCACTTTCTGATTGAATGTGTTGAATCTGTCCCTGGATCTCGTTCTCTTGCCATGATCTCCAACACATCTTAAAAGGTAAACCAGGAATGTGAATGGGTGAAGAAACTCGCTTCTTCCTTCTCCAGTCTCTGGATTAGAGAGGCAAACTTTATAAGTGAAATCATGATTTTGTTGGCGTTGGGAGGGGGGGGAACTAATTTTCCACTGGGGATCCTTAATCCATCTTGAGGGAGAAAAACATCCTGGGACAATCAACCTATTGCAAATTCTCTACATTTCCCCCCTTACTGGAAACAGAATTGGTTTACTGATACACTGCTTAAGTGTTCCCATATTCCCAACTTAAATTTCCAGCAGGATAGATCCTTGTATTTTATTATAATGTTCTCTTTCCAGAAAAGAAATGTTTATGCATGCATAAACTCTTGCAAACCCATTCCTAGGGAATAGTTACTGGAAGAGTAGTAAGAAAATTTGCCGTGATCCAATCATAATTTGAAATGAAAGCTATGTAACTAGGGATCTTATTTCCACAAACTGGACACCAATTAATCGTGGAACAAAATATAGTTTGTGACAAATAATATGGAGTGTTTTGTGGTGCCAAATACCTCATATAAATAAAATAAAAGTGAGATGCCCCATTAATTTTCTGGATGGAAATTAAGGGATCAGTTTGGCAAATACCAAAGCATATGGTAAATCTACTGGACTTTACTGTTTGAAATTGCAAGAGAAAGATTGCATATTTGAATGCACAATAAGGACAGAAAGAAAAACCATAGTATGTTGGCACCCAAGAGAAATTAGTCTGTTCCTTTTAAAATATAATAAACAAGTTTCCATTGTCTGGAATAATTACAAAAGTGATACAGACAAACTTAAATAATGTGATGGGAGTTTGGTGATGGATTTGTATTGATTTCCTCCCACCACCATCTGTTTTTATAAATTTATTTATTTATTCAATTTATATTACCGCCCATCTCCCCTATTGGGGACCCTGGGCAGTTCACAATAAAATTCTGTTTTATACATTGAGAAGTGAGGAACATCCCACAAATTATAATGTGAAATCTTTCTCCTGTTCCTTACAATATTATCAGAAGTGCATTTCCTCTCTCCTGTTTCTTATATTCCCCTTCTGCAGTAACATGAGCAAACCAATTCCCTACCTCTTGTTTCTTCATCATCTCACATCTTGTTCTATTTTTCTACAGATTATTAATCTTTGGTCCTGATATAAAATCTTACCTGAATGGCCCATAGGTTAGCCCATGCAATTTAATTTACAACCAGCATTTGAAAGATAATAATAATAATGCCTTGAAAATGCTATCAATATTTAGTACCTAAATGTTCTTTTTTATTATTTTTATTTAGTTTATACATGCACAGTTAACAGAACGATCTTTAATCTTAAAGAAAAAGAAAAATTAAAAAATTAAAAGTACAAACTAAAAATAAAACTAAGAAGGAAAAAAAAGAAAGATTATCTTATATTTGATAATTATCAATAGTCACTGGTTTACTAATGAATGAACTATATGAACAATACAAGATATTATTGCAAGATATCCCAAAATCTCTGCCATAGTAACACATATTGCTGCATCCTTTGATTAGTAGAAAATGTTGCCTTTTCAAGAACACAAATTCCATGTTTCCTTGATATCTGGAATACCACTTTTCCAATTTCTTAATATAGTTCTTTTAGCCACCCCCCAAGCTTGATACAACCATAATTCCTGATAAACAAATTCCAAAGCTTTGATATATAATTCAACATTACATTAACATCTTTAACATGTAAAGATTTTCCCATAAATTTGCTTATATACTGTACATTAATACACTATTTCAAAATTCAGATTCAGAATACAAAGTCATTGTATTATTCCATTTTCTCCTGGATGATGTCGAAACCCTGGTTGTGGGGGGGGGACAAGGAGAAGGTTTGGAAGCAAAGGGAAAGGTTCCTTTGGAGAGCAGAAGGCCACTCACATAGCATCTGTCATAGTTCCTTAAAGCAGCTGTGTCTTTTCCAGGAAGCCCTGGTAAGGATGCAACTGCTTTAAAGAGTTGCAAACAGATGCTGTGTGCCCCCAGGCACTTGGAAGCACCTTTTTGCCTTACAGTCCAAGAATTACATGGCCCTAGGATGCAGCCCCACATTTTTGTTGTTGTTTTAAGTAGACACTCTAACTTAAAAGTGTTGGGCTGCCATTTAAGCAGGAAGGTGGGGGGTAACTGAAATCCTATTATTTCTGGCCAGCTTCAAGTATACTTCTAGTTCTAATAAACTCATTTATAACTCATAGAGAAAGTGCCAACCAGTCAGCATTCCAAGGACAAAAGGGCCATATTGTCTACTGTGGAAACCTGAACAAAGACGGGTGCTTTATGGTAATGTATTTGTAATACAGCTAGCTGTATTTGAATGAGGACAGAAACCTTCCTTCTGTATCAGTTTGGAATGCTGATATATAGAGTTTGTGTATATTTCGTGATCTACAACACATGCTTTCAACCTGCTTTTGCTTTTTTTCCTGCAGTATTTAAAATCACGTTTTTAGATATTGCTAAGAATCCGTCTTCAGTCATAAGTTCTCATCTATCTATGTAAGTGAAATCTGAAAGACAGCCTTTAGAGAGGGAGGCAGAAATATTTGAATAACTCTTATTAATGCTTAGTTTATCACTATGGTAAAAAAAATCTGTATAGAGCAGTGTTTCTCAACCTTGGCAACTTTAAGACGAGTGGACTTCATCTCCCAGAATTCCCTGGCTGGGTAATTGAAGTCCACACGTCTTAAAGTTGCCAAGGTTGAGAAACACTAGTATAGAGTATATGAAAAAATAAACAGAAAGCACATAGTACTACAGCCCACAGAATATCAAAGAGTTAAAAACAAATATTTTACTAATAACCAGATAGTAGGTCCACTACTAGGTGATCAGTCATGACAAGCATTATGCCACCATAATTGTGCTGGTTAACCCTGAGGCAAGCATAGGTAAGGGTAAAGGGTCTCCCCGCACATTTGTGCAGTCGTGTCCGACTCTAGGGGCCGGTGCTCATCTCCGTTTGTTAGCCGAAGAGTCAGCGTTGTCCGAAGACATTTCCACGGTCATGTGGCCACATGACACACGCGGAACGCTGTTACCTACCCACCAAAGTGGTACCTATTCATCTACCTGCATTTGCATGCTTTTGAATTGCTAGGTTGGTAAGAGCTGGGGCAAGTGCGGGAGCTCACTCCGTCACGCGAGACTAGGGATTCGAACCTCCAAACTTGCAATCTTCCGATCGACAAGCCTGGCGTCTTACCCGCTGAGCCACCATGCTCCGAGGCAAGCATGCTCTAGCCAAAATTGAGCATGGAAGTCCCATCCACTTCCCACAAGTAGCAGCCTCGGCAGCAAACCACAACTATGGCAAAATGAGGACTCCCAGACTGTGACGTCATTGCATAAATGCCAACCTTGTATGCTTGTGTCCCAACATCTGATGCAAGTCGTAAGTGTGCCATTTGTGTAATGATTTTTTTTTTTGGTCCATGATGGTGGAGCAATGCAGTAGGACTTCTTATCTCTGCTTCCCCTAGGTTTTCTTATCAGTATTTTGCCTTCACCCCTTCTGGTTTTGAATTAGACAGTTTTTTGTTTGGACTGATTCAGTAGGGTGTTTTGCTTTTAAGAAAGCTTTTTGGTTACTTTTTTTTTTAATGGGAAGAAGAAGAAAAGGGTTCAAATGAACTTTAGATCTGCAAGCCCCAAGAAAGCCCTGAAACAGTTAAGGATCAATGAATTAGTTCCTGGACCTGACTCTATGCCAGTAAGTGCAGAAGTTTCATTTATTGTAATTAACCAATGTGAGCCTTTTACTGCCTCTGAAGTGAAGCTAGAATTAGAAGCAGGAACTGTAAAGAGCCACAGCCTGTCTGCTACTCCCTCTTTGCAGGAGAATCCCTCTATAGATCAGCAGACAATTCAGGAAAGAATCCATCTAATGGCCCTTCTCAGATGGACTTACTGGCAAATCAATATCTTTAAACAGGTATGTTAAAGACCATTATTGAGAAATTAAACATCATCACATAAATGCCAACTGTGTGTGCTTGTGTCCCAACATCTTATACAAGTAGTGAGTTGTGACATTTGTGTGACAATGTTGTCAGGCATGTGACATTGGCCCCCAATGCAGATACCCATGTTGTAAGCTAGTGATCTTTGGTTATGGAAGCATCGGAACCAAACCCATAGTGTCAGTCTCCTCACTGAAGTGAATCTATGTCACTCTGCCCAGGATTTTCTGGAAAAGAAGGCAGGAGCTGTGATTGGGGCTGTTACCCAGAGGGATAAGCATCCCCTGGATTTCAACCACACAAAAGCACATGTCATTTTCTAGCTAAAGAAGTTGGCAGGGTGTCTGTACATAACCCACATTAAAAAGGGCAGGGCTTTGACCTCATGGTTGTGTCTCCATCATGTCTCTTTTGACCCCTCTCCCTGCGGATACCCCTGCAAGTCAGTTTTAGAATGGAATAAAGGACCAAAGGTGTGTTCTGCAGCTGAAAAAAATATGTGAGACAGGTCTGAGTTAAAAATAAGTAGATGAACGTACTAATAGAACCTTGTTTCCATCGACCCGAGAAAACCTCTCGCGCTACCCATAAACCAAAAAGTGTCCAGCCATAAACCAAAGATACCAGCTGGGAAAACCACCCACAAACCCACGGGCAGTTTCTAAAACAAATCAGAATTTCCAGCCTCCGATGGTCAGGCTCTGAATCAGCTGCAGCCCCCCCCTCCCCACCCCAGCAGTGAGAAGGGTTGCGAATCTCTCATTTGGGTGGGAGCACCATAGACAGACGGCAGTGCCCTGAATATTAACTAGGAAGGATTTTGCTTGGAAAATTATGTCAGTACATCCCAGCTCACACAACTTATTTAGAGTTTGGGGAACGTGGTTGGCAAAACACTCATCCAGCGAATCAAATTTGTTTGCACTGCTCTTTGCTAAACATATTGGCTTATCTCTTTTGGGTGCAGTCAGTCTATTATAAACAATTTGCACACACACCGGGCAGAATTCAGAGTGAATTAAGGCTGATCAAAGCTGATGTTCGGTTCTAGTCTCCTCGCGTTGTGGATAAAAGCACAAAAGACTGAAGGCTGAGGCTGCAGTGTCATTGGAATTCCATGTTTCCTGTCTTTGGCTTGTATTACAACATGTAATTTTCATTACAGCTTTTGATTTGTAAATGCCCTTCCTTTGGGGATTTACTTTAATGATAGCCTCCATGAAATACTTCCTGGAATGCTCCGAATGTATATTTAAGATCTGATTCTGTAAAATGTGCATCTCATTTTTAGGTGTACAATTCCACATGTCTCTACTAATAATTCAAATTTGTACAATAATTCACCCCGTTCCTCCCCCCACCCTTCTAATATCTATGGCACTGCATTACTCACTAATATCTACTTCATATCCAGGAATGTTTTCATTTTGCTCTGCCATTTCTGGGTACAAAAAAAAACTTGACTTCTGGGCTTTCCTCAAAACTCTGCTAATGAACAATTAAGCAGTAAGAACAGCCCAGCAAGATCTTTTTTTCATACCCAAAAGCAGAGGCAGACAGACAGCTACAGGATGATGGGCAGCTATGTAAGACAAAACTGAAGCTCATAGAAATTCTAAAAGTAAGTAAGATGTCTTGGAAATACAGCAAGTTCTGTAGGGGAAGAAAGCTGTTGAGAAATTGGAAAATAGATTTGGAGAAGTATTCATTTGATGTATTAAGTACCTGCTCAACAAAGGAAGGCTTCCTCTGAACATGGAAGTTCTCTTTAGTTGTTGTGGGTAATAGTCCTCCCAGCAAAATTTCAAGGTCATACATTTTAGCACTTAAGTGTATTAACAGGAGCATAGAGTCCAGATCATGGGAAATAATTGTCCTGCTCTACTCTGCCTTGCTCGGGCTGAACTTGGATAACTGTACCCAGCTCTGGGTACCACAAGCTAAAAAGACACTCACAAACTGGGACAAGGTTTGGTGTAGTGGTTAAGGCACCAGGCTCTCCTGCTTGCTCCTTCGCCCCTTTATTTTATTTTCGGCGCGCCTTTTCTCCTCGGGAGCCAATTGGGACTCCCTCTGCTTGGCGCACTTTTCTGCCCGCCTCTCTCTCTCGCTGATAGGTGCTGAACTAGGAAGTAGTTCAGGAGCACCCATCAGCTGCTCCGGATTCTCCCCCGCTGCTGGGTCATTCCCGGGTCCGTTGCTCTGCACCTGCTCCTCTGGCGTCTCTGAGTCTTGCACCTGTCCATCACGAGACGGATCACGAGTGTTGCACTTTTGAACCTGCACCTGTCCATCACGAGTTCTTGTCAGTTGCTGCACAGGGTATGTTTCGTTTCTGTGATTGGTTTCATTTTCCTCAGAATCAGAGTCCAACTGGACTCTGACAGTTAGGTATGTTCCCCGCCTTGAGTTATTTATAAAAATAATAAAGGCAGGATAAAAAAATTAAAAAATAAAGATGGCAAAAGAATTGGGTGTGCTTAGCCTGCAGAAAAGAAGACTGGGGGAAGATAGCATCGAAGCATAGACTACTGTTCACACAACCCAACACAGCATTTGCTTTTTGAGCAGCTGCATCACACTGTTGGCTCATGTTCAATTTGTGATCTTCTATATCATCCTGGGGAATATGCTGATGCTAGGGAAAGTGGAAGGCCAAAGGAAGAGGGGCCGACCAAGGGCAAGACGGATGGATGGTATTCTGGAGGTGACGGACTCGACCTTGGGGGAGCTGGGGGTGGCGACGGCCGACAGGAAGCTCTGGCGTGGGCTGGTCCATGAAGTCACGAAGAGTCGGAAGCGACTGAACGAATAAACAACAACAAATAACATCCAGATTCTTTTCACATATACTACAGCCAAGCCCACCCTAACCTTTCATTTGTTTTATCCTGAGTGCAAGACTATACATTTTCTCTGTTAATTTTTTCCTGTTTGTTTCAGCCACTAGTTGTAGCCTACCTAGGTCTTTTTGAATCTTCTCTTTCTCTTCTCAAGCCACCCCTTGTGTCACCTGCCACTGTGACAACCATCCCCTCAACCCCTTTATCCCCATTTAATTAAAATGTTGAACAGCACAGACCTCTGTGGCACGCTGCTCGATAATATTCTCCAAGCCAATGTGCAGCCATTTACGAGCACTATTGGGATGTGGCCATTTAGCCAATTATGAATCAATCTAGCCATTGGAGTCTGTAGTCCATATTTTACCATTTTATTAATGAGGCTATTATGAAAGACTTTATCAAGTGCTTTGCCAAGATCAGGGTTCACTATGACCACGGCATTTCCCCAATCTAGTTAAGCATTCCCCCAATCTGTCAAGAGAGAGAGAGAGAGAGAAGTTTAGTCTGGCATGACTTGTTTATGACAAACACATGCTTGGCTCTTGTAAATTGCATTCCTATCCAAATGCTCACACATATGCTGTTTAATCATCTTCTCGGGGTCCTTGCCCAGTATAGATGTCGACAGATCCAGTAATTTCCCAGGATTCTTCTTTTCCCCTTATTTGAAGATAGGGACAGCATTTACTCTCCCCTTACCTCCTGGGAACCTGCAGCTTCTTGGGGGGTTCTCAGAGACTGTGGTTAGCATTCTGCAATATCTTCTGCGAGTTCCTTTAATTCCCTTGGGTGTAATTCATCTGGCCCTGGAGACTTGTGTGCATTTAAATTAGCTACGTTCTCTCCCCTTCTCCTTGTCTCTTCCAAGCTGCAGATTTCCCCCTCCACTGGTGACACAGCAATGGCCAGCTAGCATTCTGTTTCCCTTCCAAGAGAAAAAAGGATACAATATGGCTTAAGAGATTCTGCCTTCTCGCCATTACCTGTAACCAGTTCACCTCTCCTCCTTGCAACAGACATACAGCCTCTTTGTTTCTTCCTGTTTCTGACATGTCCTGAACACCTTTTGTTACTGTTGAGGTTGTAGTACTTGGCATTTCTCACAAACCTGAGCTCTTTTTTATTTCTTCATTTGTGTATTTATTCAGTTTTGATGCTGCCCAATTCCAACCAACTCTGGGTGGCTCACAAATAAGAGTAACATTAAAACAAAACAAAAAAATAACCAGAACAAATGCAGAAATTACTACAAAATAATTACAAGATGGCAATCCAAACCACAAAGCAAACCACAGAACATAACGAACAGGGGAGTCCCCCTCCACCCTACCCCAAGGCCTGGGTAAATAGCCACGTTTTCAAGAACATCATCAGGTTGGGAGCTGTACAGATCTCTCTTCAGTCAAGAGAGCAGGTTCCATTACAGAGAAGGCATGATTCCCGAGTCTCAAAAGATGGCGCTCTTTAATGGAGGAGACCTGGACCCACTGTGCCAGATCATACCACAGAAGACAGGTCACCCTTCAAATACCCGGGCCTTATGCCATGTAGGACATTATGGGTAGTAACCAGCACCTTGAATTTCACTACGAAGCACAATGGGCAACCAGTGCAGCTCATGGAGCAGAGGTGTCATGTGGACATACCAAGGCAAGTCCATCACTGCTTGTCCCATCATATTCTAGATCAGTTGAATCTTCTGAGTGGTCTTCAAGGGCAGCCCCATGCAGAGCGCATTGCAATAGTTGAGCTGTGAGGTGACAAGGGTGTGAGTGACTGTCTGGAGGGCCAACCAATACAGAACAGGGCACAACTAGTGCACAAGATGGAGCTATGCAAAGGCCTCCTTGGCCACAGCTGCCATCTGCTCTTCAAGCAGGAGCTGTGAGTCCAAAAGGACCCCCAAGTTGCACGCCACTCCTGACTGGGGAAGTACAACCCCATCCAGGAGTAGAGATGGATCTGGGCAGTCCCAACAGCCACAGCCACTCAGTCTTGGTAGGATTGAGCACAAGTTG
This sequence comes from Charina bottae, assembly GCA_023362775.1. Lineage (NCBI taxonomy): Eukaryota > Metazoa > Chordata > Lepidosauria > Squamata > Charinaidae > Charina > Charina bottae. The sequence goes on along the minus strand of JALMGJ010000029.1, from coordinate 3,374,127 downwards.
GTTTTCCCCCATCCAGGACCACACAGCCTCCAGGCATTGGGACAAGACTTCCATAACCTGGGGTCAAAAGATACAATTTATTTGCTTTAGCCTTTCTGATACAATCCCTACAGCTTCTGGCAACTGCCTTGTCTCCTTCTTTGATTATTCACCCTTCCTTCCATTTCCTATACAAATCCCTTTTCTTTCCAGCATACGATAGCAGCAGTCTTCAGGGTTTGACTTGTTCTATGTCAACCAAGAGGGCAGGACCAGAACCATTACAAGGAAGTAGATTCAGGCTAGATCTTCAGAGGAATTTTTTGAGGATAAGAGCTGTCAGCCAGTGGAACAGTCTGCCAGTCTGCCTCACAAAGTGATATCTTCCCTTTTACTGGTCATCTTCAAACAGAGGCTATCCAGAATGCTTTAGTCTAAGCAGGAGAAGATGACCTGTGATGTCCCTTCCAACTCTATGACGAGATGATTCAAAAATGGTTTTGCAGTTAAGACCCAATGATTAGTTATACCCTTTTTTATTCTCTATAGTTTTTTTCCCATTTTGCAGATAATAGGGCCTTATATTAATTACAATAGAAATATCACCAACAGCATGCCTACGTTCAGGTTTAAACTAATATAAATGGTGGATTGTAATGGCTTATCACCTTTCTTTGGGAAATTAAATCGGATTGTAATCCAACAAATACTGAAGGTTTTGCATTGCTGGTCACTAGGTGGACAGTTTGAGTTCTTCTGAAGTGGAGAAATAATGTCCCCAGTGAGCTTCCATGACTGAGTTCCAGTCCAACCACTTAACCACTAAGTCCATTGGCTGTATTTGCATGACATCCTTCCTCGTGGTTGGCTAAACCATAGCTCCAGAATTGTCCAATATTCCGTCTCTCCTTCCTATTAGCCTGGGAGGTGGGCAGTGGCTTTATACCTCCCCAAGATGGTTCTTAGATAGGAGATACTTCTAGCTGTTGACAAGAGGGAAAAGGCTGTCACCATAACAAGGGCTGGCTCTGAATGAGCTCTGCCTACTTCCTTGTCCTGCCACCATAAAAATTCCCAGGAACTGGATGCACACACTTGGAGTTCCCGGCATTCTTTGACACCAAGACTTTATCTTAAAGAACTCGGGATTTTCCTTGAGCAAGGTTCTATTTTCTTACAGCAGCATTTTCAGAGTAGTTACTGACCAGGCTAATTCAGGACTATTAGCAGATTTATCATTGTTTGGGGCTGAAAATTCCTTGAATACTATTTGCATGCAATGAGGCTCCTGATGACACATTTTCTGTACGGTGCAGACAGATATTTTCATCTGTCTTACTTTACTTTGCCTCCCAATTATCAGGATTGTGCTCTAAGACATTTTTAACTAGAAGTATTTTCCCATAATGTGAATGTGGCTTCTGACCAAGAGAATATTTTGAGTGCAGGAGTTAAGAGAAAAGAATACACCACCTGGGTTGTACTTATCAAATGCCTGAGTTGTGTGAGATATGGAAGTGCTAAAGCCATCATTTGGATTAGTTTAAGGTAATCTATATAAGCACCACAATCTTTAGCTTGGCAGAGAATCAGAAAGTACCTCAAGTGATATTGCCAAGATCAAAGGACTGATTGAATAGCCACATCTTCTTTCCCTGGGTCCTCTTCATCTTTCACTTAGCCTTTGAAGAAAGCTTCTTATCTTTCTTTGATGATTACTATATTTCTATTATTTTTCTCTTCCCATCTATATTCCTTTAATATATTCATACCTTATCTCTTTACAGATTACTTAATTCTTAACTTATCTTAAACCTTTCTAATATTCTAATAATCTAGTGTATTGTCCTATTATCCCTTTTTATATTTTTTCCTTCTAAAATAATTTTATATTATATTCCTTTTGCAAAAATTCTATAAATGGGTTCCATATAAGTTCATAATCTCCCAGCTCTTTTTGTTTTATTACAGATGTCAGTCTGTCCATCTGTGCTATTTCCATTATTTTAATTGTCCATTCTTCTATTGAAGGGAAGTCATCTTCTTTCCAATGTTTGGCAAATATAATCCTTGCCGCTGTAGACAGATGATATAGTAGTTTTTTGTGTTCTTTGTTCATCTTCATGTCCGTTAATCCCAATAAATACAGTTCTGGTTTTTTTTCCATATCAATTTTGATTATTTTACATATATTGCTATGTATTTTTCCCCAATATTTTTTTGTTTTTTGACAACTCCACCATACATGATAGAAAGTTCCCCCATTTGTTTTACATTTCCAACATGTATTTGATCTTAGACATTTCATTTTATATAATCTCTCAGGAGGCAAGTACCATCTAAACATCATTTTATAGTTGTTTTCTCTTAAACTATTACTTAAAGAGAATTTAATATTTTTTACCCAAATCCTTTGCCAATCGTCATAACTAATTTCTCTGTTCAAATTTTCTTCCCATTTTATCATATATTTTTTAATTTTTATGTCTTTGCTTTTTAAATCCAATAGTTTTTTTATATAATTTTGATATTAAATGATCGTTTTCTTTCCATAATATACTGTCCCAATTTTCTGTTAATTCCATAAATTTAAACATCTTTTGGTCTAATTTAAATTGTTCTTTTAGTTGTAGATATTTAAACCAATTGCATTCAAACCCTTCTCTTTCTAATTCTTCTCTCGTTTTAAATTCATAAGTACTCCTGTTAAATTTAAGTAAATTCTTATCCATTTTTTGTCTATTTTGGAATTTGCCTCCTGAGGAGATATCCACAATGGAAGTACAGGTAATAAGTATTTTTTATATCTGTTCCATATTTTTAAAATTGATTTCCTAATTCTATGATTATTAAATGCCTTATTATTTTTACTTTTATTATAACACAAATACCCATGCCATCCAAATCTATTGTTGTGGCCTTCTAAATTTAATATGTTCAAATTATCAAGTTTTATCCAATCTTTTAACCAGACCAAAGCACATGATTCATAATATAATTTTAAATTTGGTAGTCCCAATCCTCGTCTTTCCTTTAAATCTTGTAAGTATCTTAATTTTATTCTGGGTTTTTTTCCATTCCGTATAAATTTTGTTATATCTTTTTGCCACTTTGAAAATGTTTGGTCTGTAATTTCTATGGGTATCGTCTGGAACAGATATAAAATTCTGGGCAATACATTCATTTTTATAGTGGAGATCTTCCCTAATAATGATAATTGTAGATTTTCCCACTTTTCTAAGTCTTTCTTAATATCTTTCCATACTTTGCTATAATTATTTTTAAATAGATCTATGTTTTTAGCAGTTATTTGCACCCCCAGATATTTAATTTGTTTTACATTTTGAAATCCTGTTTTATCTTCCAATTTCATCTTTTCTTCTTTCCTCATATTTAAATTTATCATTTTGGACTTTTGTTTATTTATTTTAAAGCCTGCCAATTCTCCAAATTCCTTTAACTTTTCATTTAAGTTTTCTATTGATTCCAATGAGTTTTGTATTATTATCACTAAATCATCTGCAAATGCTTTTAATTTATATATTTCTCCTTTGATTTTAATTCCTTCAATATTATCATCTTTTCTGATTTTTTCCAATGTACTTTCCAACACCAGTATAAATATCAATGGGGACATTGGACATCCCTGGCGTGTTCCTTTTTCTATTTTTATTTCTTTTGTTTGTTCTTCATTCACTATTATGTTGGCTTTTTGTACATTATAAATCTCTTTAATTGCTTTTATAAAGTTATTTCCAAAATTCCTGTGTTCTAAAATTTTAAATATAAAGTCCCAATTTATGTTATCAAAAGCTTTTTCCGCATCCAAAAATAAAAGCATTATCTGTTTCTCATTATGTATATTAGCATATTCTATTAAGTTTATTACTGTTCTTAAATTATCTTTAATTTCTCTGTTTGGCAAAAATCCATTTTGATCACCATTTATCAAATTTTGTAAAAAAAAATTTAATCTTTCTGCCAGTATAATCGTGAACAATTTATAATCATTATTTAATAATGAAATTGGCCTATAATTTTGACATTTTGTTGGATCTTGGTTTTCCTTTGGGATCAAGACTATTTTGGCCTCTGTCCAAGATTTTGGTATTTTATTTCCCTCCAGAATCGAATTGAGCAATATTTTTAATGGTTCAACCAGTTGTTCTTTAAAGTATTTATAGTAACCTGCCGATAGTCCATCCGGTCCCGGTGTTTTACCTGTTTTCAGTTTATCAATTGCGTCTAATATTTCTTGAGTTGTAATAGTATTATTCATTAAATCTTTCTGTTCATTAGTTAATTTTCTCAAGTTACAATTTTGTATATACTGTTCTATTTTTTTCTAATGATATTTCTTGTTTTTTATATAACTCTGAGTAATAAACATGAAAGGCATTTTGAATTTTATCATTTTGAATTAAGTCTATGGCGTTTTCTCTGATTTTAGAAATTATTTTTTTCTCCCTTTCTTTTCTTAATTTATATGCCAGCCATCTACCTGGCTAGGTTTACAGTCTTGAATGGCCAATACAGTATTTGCTCACTATGAACTGGTTCTCTTTCAGTGTAATGGAGGGGCTGATCAACGGTACTGCAGCCAGTCAAGTTTTAATAACGTGTTTGAAAATCAGGCTGAGTGATATGTAACACAATAAGCTTTTGTTATTTCCTTTTTTCCACCTCTCTTTGTTTTTGTGGGGTTCTTTTTCCTTGTTTTTCACTCCTTTTTCCCCCTTTTCTTTTTTCTATTTTCTATTAAAAAGCTATAAAAAGGAGGCATGCATGTATGTGGTAACTGGCTGTTCTTTCAGTGTTTATGTTTGTTCTTGGTAGAATTTTTTAGTTCCAGCAACGTCATTATCTTAACTATGTGGAAGCCATAACACATCTGAAGCAAGCCTAAAAATTACTTTCTGCTTAACTCCAAAGCTTTAAAGTAGACATTGCAGAAGTCTGCACTTTTGGAAACATATTTTTCTATTGCCAAGTTGATTCTTTTGGCTCAGTGTGTACAGAATGCAGTATAAATGTAGGCTGCACTTGAACAAAATATTATTTTATCAAATCTATTGTTTTTGCCAGAAAAAACAAACAACCCAAAGTCTGTCATTAAAAATATAGAAAGATAGAATAATGTCAATTATTTATAGTTTGCTACAATATTTGGCAGGCAATCTACATAGCCCATAAAGGCTTTTCCAGCTTGAACAGTTTTATCTGACCAGAATTTGTTGAAATAAACTAGTATTAACATTCACTGGACATATACAGTATGTGCAGAGACAACAACATTGAACGTTCAATGTTACAGGGCACAGAAGAGTGAGAGAAAGACCATCCTTTGCTTATAGCTCTGAGTTCCTGAAAGATTCAAGATCTGAAGCCAAGGAAGTTCTACTTTTCAGCAGAAGGAGCTTGGTAGCATCTCTTCCAACTAAAAAGATGTTAACAAAAGATGTAAGCTTTTGTGAGCTCCAGTCCATTTCATAAAATGGAGCAACTAAACTCTATTGCAGGTGTTACCAGATTCCTTCTGAATTTGGCTGCCATAGACTAACACAGCTCCCCTCCTACATTTAGGATTCCCTTACTAACTTTGCTCAGACTGAAGAAGCTCCTTGGATAAGGAGCGAAACGTTTCCACTGAGAAAATAGAAATCCAGTTGACATGATTCAAGCTACAGACAATTCCACCTGGATGACTGAGAACCTTCATAGACATACCCCTCCTACATAGTTTACAGCAGAAACTCTTAGTGGCTCTACTTAATGAAGACACTGTGGAACTGCTACCTGTTAGAGTCTGTTACTCTGACAGGATACTTGCTCTCACATTGTAATACCCGTCCAGTTAATTCACTTCTTTGGAAATCTCCAGCAATTTCCATCTCCTTGGATCGGAGCAGGACAATTGGGTCAGAAAATTCAGGAAGTGTGGCTATTGTTTCCAAGCTCCCAAAAGCTAGCCATAACAATCCACTGGACAGAGAAACAGATTTTATTATTCAGTGTTTCTCAGATTATGGCTTGCAGTAGTTAACAGAGAGAGGCCACAAATCTAACATTTTCCCTGAATTAACTGACAAAGAATTCTGGGAAAGAACACAGTTTAGACTGACCTAGAGTACCAAAAATGATGTTTCCATTACCATTTTCTTATAATTCAGAGCTTTCTTTTACTGTCAGTGTTAGTCATCTTAAGATCTAGCTGTTTGTTTGTTTTCCTTTTCCTTTTTGGTGCCTTCGAGTTACTCTTGAATCCTGGTGACTGCATGGACAAGTCCATGAATGATAGCCAGAACTGGCTAAATGGCTGCAGCTGCAATGAATTCAGAGCTTTCCATGCAGTTCCCTTGGCAATATTTTCAGAAGTGGACAGAAAAGACAAAAGTCAACTTATGTGACCATGATGTCCACCTAGAAGTTGTGCTGGAGCAAGATGGATTTCGTCTGTGGTGTCCTTGCAATTTTCTCTTTATACCATGCGTTGGTTCATTTCCTCCACGAGCTGAGCCCCTGTAGATCATTTTCCTCCTCAGTTACCCTGACAATGCAATCATTGCCTGTGTTTATATCACAATGAGCAAATGACCTCAAAGCTCTTAATCTTGCCAGCACACTTTAGGCAAGATGGATTATAAGTGAATTCCAAGCTTAGTGCCGTCAAAGAAATTCTGCTTGCTTCACCACTCATTATGGTTTCTTTTTGCACAAGTGAAAATTCATTGCAGCTGCAGCCATTTCTTTTGCAATATTTTGAAGTTCTGGCTATCTACCCCATAGTTTTATTTGTGAACATAGCAAATAATTTAGTATTTTATGCCCCTGCTGTTTTGACATAACGAAATATGAATCAGATGCTTATTAGTGAATGTGAAAAGAAGGATCACATCTAATCTACGTCTGTTCCATTGTCCCATAATAAGATGCAAAGCAGGGTTAATATGTCCAGACTCATAAAGAACGTATCCTGGCTTGCTTTTCTGTTACTGTGGCCACCGTATATTGTTTTTGGAATATGCACACTTAGTAAATACAAGATCTCAACATGGTTGTGTTTTATGAATTTTGGAAGTTTCCTAGAGGGATTATTAATCAAGTATCCTTGAGTTCCAAGCACATATAAAGCAATGCTTTTATGAATACCGAGATTTCCATAGTATTCAGAGTAACCAGCCATTGCTGATCATAGCCCTGAAACATGTGTTTGATCTCAGTTCTCCCAAATTTAGGAGGTTACTTAAATCATAACAATACTTGTATCATTTTTACCTCATTCATTAAAAAAAAATCTTGTGGCTTAGTGCTCATGAAATCTCAGAAGTTTTCTTTACTTACTGTGGTATTTTTGAAATCCAGCCCTGGTGTTTTGTTTTGTTTTTTAAATATATTGTCAAATTTCTAATAAATGAAATTGTCAGTTTTCTAGGAAATGAAACACGGTTGTCTTTTTCAGTAAACCATTCGACTGGAAGAACAAATCCCATGTATTCAGAGCACCCACCCTGTTTTGTTTCTGTTCATCTGTAAGAAGAAAAAATCCAAAGATAAAAACAAGGAGAGCCCCCCTGGATCAGAGAAAAGTCTGCCTAATCCAGAATTGTTTCTCTAACAATGGTCAATGAGATTTTGGGGATGTGGGGGAGCCGTCACTTTTGGTCTTCTGATCTGGGAATTCAAAGGAGATTGACTCCTAAGCTCCTTAAGAGAGACCCATTCAAAGAGTGGGCAAATTCACTTCAGTAGAAGTGTTTGACTCATTCAGGAACTTTTGTTACAAGACACAACAGAATTTCCACTGTTAAAAGGTAAAGCTAAAATCTTGTTTAAGCTGAGCTTAACTCTTGGTGACTTTATGGTCCCCTCCATGTAATTTTCTCAGCAACAGCAGAGAATTGGACACAGTTGCTTCTAACGACTTTTATCCCTCCTCCCCTCTTGTTTTCAATGGGACCAACAAAGGAGGTCAAAAAATCAAAATTTGACTGTCTGATCAAATACCTGCTCTTTTTTACATGTGTTGCATGTGCAATGCATGTGAAAAGGAGCAGGGTTTTGACCAGGCAGTCACAGCTGCCATCTTGACATATGTTATTCTTCTGAAAGGGTCACAAAACACTGAAGTACCTGAAATAAATGAGTCTGCCAAAGTCTTCTGTTACCGTTGATCACCATTAGGGGAATGAATGTCATGTCAGCCATTGAAAAGAATTCCACCGACAAGATTTAAAATGGCTATTATGACAATTGTCACACTTGTCCCTCTCCTCTGTTAACAGCCTAGCACCCAAACTATTTGTTTATGTTTTTATCACTGTTACCCTTTGTTATTTCATTTCCAGTTCTTACTAACGTGGACTGCTGCTTTTCACAACCAGATTCTAGTGCCAAAGTTAGTGACGAAACATTTAGGCAGGAAAGTCACAGGCCCAATATGAGAACAAGTTTATACTCAGTAAAAGTATTCAGAAATCCCATTTTACAGACTGCTTCAGAAAAAAACAGAAGGGTTGCATATACACAAGTTTGACACAATGTGACACACACACACACACACACACACACACACACTTGTTTTCATTCAAGCATGTACATGTTTAACCAAATTCAATTATTTTCTTTGGTTTCAAATATGATTCACGTTCATATTTTGACTTCGGCAAATACTAGCAGTGATGCTAAATTTCAGTTACTGAATGTTGTGGAGAATGTGCAAACATTAATTACATTGCAACCAGAAGGGTGGGTGGAGGAGCCATCCAAAATTTCGGTTCTGATGACAGCTTATATTATATTGTATTACTTCTTCTAAAATAATAATCAGCATAATTAAAAACAGCTGATAATGCAGATTTACTACTAAAGTGAAAGAAAGTCCCCCAAAAGAGAGATGGGTGGTGACGAAATTTGATAAATAAATAAAAAATAAATAAAAAAGAATACTACTACAATTTGTAATAGTTGGATTAAAGGAACCAAAGATATTTGAAGTATAGAGTTTTATTTTATGTCAGTCTGAAATTCTCCTGTATTTTTTTTTCCTATCACTTTCCATTCACTTTGATGAAAGGACACTTGCTTGAGAAATTCTCTTGAATGGAGTATAATGATTTGAAGCTTTTAATTTATTTAAGTGACAAAATGGCCAGAGGGTGTGTTTGGGACTGCCCCGCCTTTCATTGACAAGTCATATCTCTGTCAGAGTCCCAAGCTTCTCACACTTCAATTAAACCTTGAAGGAAGACATCGAAAGGGTAGCTCACCCCTTGGATTTTTTTTCAATAGTTATTTTATTTATTTATTTATAGTTTCATTTATATAACTGCCCCATCTCCCCCGAAGAGTTATCCTACTGTCAAGGCTTGGTGGATGAGAGCTTGCCCCTGAGAAAATTTTCAAGAATGCTAACATTTCTTTGAGATGGTTAGATAGCATCACCGATGTGCTGAATATGAACTTGAGTAAACTCCAGGAGGCAGTGGAGGACAGGAAGGCCTGGCATGCTAGGGTCCATGAGGTCACGAAGAGTCGGACACGACTAAACAACTGAACAAGAACAAGAACAACAAAACATTTCTTGGAGAAATTTGGAAAAGTGCTCCAGCCAATTTCTCTGCCCTCAACTGTGGTAGAAAACTTTGAAACTCATTTGAGCCCAGTTCTAGTTTAATCTGAACCTGCTTCCATTTACACACGTGGATAATTCTTTGGACATAAATAATGGTCACATAATGGGGCTGCTAAAAAGCTGTGTTAATAGAAGTACAGTTTTCTAAACCACAGGAAGTAATGGGCCCACTATATATTCTGATTTGGTCATACTCTAGCCCTGTAGCTGTATATACTGTAGCTAATATTAGCAAAATATTGGGTTTTAATTGTTTTAATGCTTGCATGATTATATTTTAGTTTTTTTGGTATTGTCTGTGTTTTAATCTTGTAAGCCACCCAGAGTCACGGATGTGAGATGGGCGGCTAAATAAATAAATTAAAAAAAATGATTGTGCAAGATTACACAGTGCCAAGCACCTGAAAAGCTTGCTGAATGTTGTCTTTATGACATCATATGAATGTTGTCTTTATGACATCATACCAAAGGGCATTTTTGGGGAGGGGGACTATCAGACATGCAGTCTCTTGTTTTGGCAACTGTATTAGATTTTCCTATAAAAGGTTTTATTTGGGGGGGGGGAGTTGATTAGGTGATTTATGCTTTTTTTTCCCTTTTAATATAAGGGGAGGGAGCAATGGTATTTAGTGATTTTTATAATGTGCTAAGGGGTTGACTTATAGAAATAATGTGATTTTGGTTTAATATAGAGTAAGGGATTGATTATGGAAAATTGCTATATATCCTTGATGTTTAAAGTCGGAAGTCACTTCTTTTTGTAATCTTTTTTTTAATTCTCTTATGTTTTCATACTTTTTTAGTTCTTTGTTTTTCTGTATCTTTTATCTTTTTTTGAAATTTAATAAAATTCTTTTAAAAAAAAGATTTTCCAATAAAAGGCTGATAGGCATTTGCATTGGTAGATCACAAATTCTCTGATCTGATCAGTGGGTGTGGGCTAGAGTCAATTGTTTCTATTTAGATCAAGGACAGGCGAGGCTATGCAGCTGGACTGAGGGGAGGAAGGAGTTGAGCATTCTGTTTAACCATGAAATAATATTTGGTCCTTACGATTACATCAACCAGGATTCTGTTTCTGACAGTCATGATCTCTGGTAATGGTAAAGGATAGTCAATTCAATCTGATCCCTTTGTGCTCAGCTTTTCATAGCATCAAGCAAAATACATGTAAAATTAATATTAGATATTAATATTAATATAGACATCTGTATATTATGGACAACATTTTCCACTAATATAAATTAGCAATTGTATTTTTTTTCCTGTCCAAAGATCTTTGCTGAAATATGTATCTTCTTATGTGATTCTTAAAAACCGATGAGGGTGATTTAAACATCCTGAAAATTAAATAAAAAGAAAAAAAATGGAGCAGTCCCACCATGTCTTGGGAGGTTTCAGATTTATTATACAGTATTACTGTAGAGGGGGTGCTATAGATTACATTTCTGCATAGAAACTAAAACACTGGTGTTTCTTATTATACACTTTTCTGTTGTAAAAATGCCTTTGTACTTCTGCCCCTGCATTTGGATCCAACTGACCTGTGTTTTTGCATGTGCTAGAGGGTGTACTGTATTGCGTATGATCCCAGGTTTAAAACTGCTGCTTTTCCAAGTTGCCTGCTTATAATTCAGCTACTTTTCCACGGTCCTTGGGTAGATTTATGATACTTCTAAGGTGGCTTGGTTCAAATGTTTTGATTCATTATTCCCATTTTGTAGGGAGGAGGAAGCTACCCAAGAGCCTAATAAGAGAAGGTTCAATTCTAAGGATGTGCATTTTTAAAAAACATACTGCTGGTGACCTTGTTGAAACATCTATACGCCATCAGTCCAAGCGGCCAGATGATGTCATGTTTCCAATAGACATCCTAGTTGCTTGTTAGGCCTGGAGCAACCTTTGATTGAAGTCATGTGCATGAGTTGTAATAACTTCAGGGAAGACTAATCTAACATTTTATGTGTGCTCAATTGCAGTCCTTCCTTGGTTTACTGAAGTAGTAACACAATAATCATGTCAGTTACAAAATAAGCTATTCTGCTTTGATATCAGTGCATCTCCAATAAAAATACTAATAATAAACAAGGATTCTCAATAGAAACATCACTATTGAACATCAGATTGAGATGCAAAACCCTAATGAATTCAGTCTACTCTGCTAATAATCCAACTAATAATTTATGGTATTTTTACTGTAACAAAAATGCAGTTGCAGTTTTTGGCAATTTTTATTTAGGCTTCCTCATATTGTTTAAACTTTGCCATAATCTGAATGAATATCTCTGCAGATGTATTTTTAAGTTTAAAAAAACAATATGGAAAAAATGGAATTTACAAGGAAATTGCTGCTCAATTTTCATACTTAGAGGTTCTGTCCAGATAAAAACTAGCAGGAGCAAATGAGTATAATCAGCAATTAGACGTGCAAAATACTCAGAGAAGCAGATCACGGCCATTTTTTTCCATTTAACTTAGAAAATACATGCATCATTAACCCTGTCTCTAAAACAGGGCTTTCCAAAGTTTTCCCGCAGCAACACACCAACCGCCATTGGTGTGTCGCCACGGGATAACCCAGAAGTGCCGCCGTTGCGGCAGCGCGCAAAAATCCAGAAGCGCTGCTGCTGCTTTCGGGTTTTTGCACGCTGCCGTTGGTGTGTCGACGCGGGAAAACCCGGAAGCGCTGATGATGATCAGCGCTTCCGGGTTGTGTGGCGACACACCAGACTGTGTGTGGCGACACACTTTTGTGTCGCGACACACAGTTTGGAAAGCTCTGCTCTAAAAGTTACTTTTTTCTTATGGAAGCAAATGAGTTCAACACCTTTTTTTTAGTACTAACTTTAGATAACTATTATCAGCTGTGTAAGTTGAGAGCAAAAGAACACAGTGTGATAGAAAAATTTCCTGGTATAATTTTAGTGGTAATTACATATCACTGCACCATTCGTTTCCAGAATTTTACTCTCCCATTTTAGACAACTTGGTCTATCTCATTTATTTGAACGACAGTGATTTTAAGTTCAATGTCACTAGTAAATATTTTAGGCGTCTGCCAGTTTCACCTAATACTGACTCTGGAAAGTACCTTCCAGAACACCTCCAGTGAATCCAAACAAATAATTGGATGAACCACAGAAATGGAAAAGACAACCCATCACACTGTGGGACGAGGTTTTTATTGTGTAATAGCCCTGATCAAGCAGAGACAACACCATTTTTCATTCTGTCAAACCATCAAGGTTGGCCAATTCAGGAAACAGAGACCATAAGAAATACTGTACGTTATTGATATTGGCTATAATAACAGAAATTTGAAAGTGTTTCCCCTTCCCTCCCTAACCCGAACCCGAACCCGAACCCACGACAGACAAGGCGGGGCAATCTTGCATTTCTTTCTCAAGCTTTATTGTCTTCCAAGATACTGTTCCAAAGAGAATAGTCCTTGTATAGTGCCGGGGGGCGGGGGGCGGGGAAGTTCAGAATGAAATGTAACATCTGAAATGGTCTTTAGTTGCTAAGAGCCAACATGTTTTCAGTTTGATGGAGAAATGTCTTCCTCACCTCACTGTTGACTTCACCTTTTTCAAGTCCATGACACATCATTTATTCTTGCCCCCATCCTTAGAGACACTTCAAATTATATGTCATGGCACCTACCTCATTACCTTAGGCATGAAAGCCGGCTGGTTGAACTTGGGCCAGTCCCTGTCTCTCAGCCCTAGGAAGGAGCCAATGGCAAACCAAGAGCCTGAGAGTTCTAGTCCCACCTTAGGCATGAAAGCCGGCTGGGTGACCTTGGGCCAGTCCCTGTCTCTCAGCCCTAGGAAAGAGCCAATGGCAAACCAAGAGCCTGAGAGTTCTAGTCCCGCCTCAGGCATGAAAGCTGGCTGGGTGACATTGGGCCAGTCCCTGTCTCTCAGACCTAGGAAGGAGCCAGTGGGAAACCAGAAGACTGTGAGTTCTAGTCCCGCCTTAGGCATGAAAGCCAGCTGGGTGACCTTGGGCCAGTCACTCTCTCTCAGCCCAACACACCTCACAGGGTGGTTGTTGTTGGGAAAAGAGGAGGAGGAAGGAGTATTTAGTATGTTTGCTGCCTTGAGTTATTTATAAAAATAATAAAGGCAGGATAGAAAATAAATAAATAAATAAATAAATAATAAACAAACAAACAAATAAATAAAACAAGTGAAGTCCATGGGGATAATCTTGAGAAATCTTCTGAAAATATTATTCAATTTTGTCTTGTCTGCATTTCATACTGGATTGTAAAAGGGAGACTTGCTGTCACATTTCTTTAGCTCCTATTCATCACTACTACTTGGGTACAATGATAGCATATGATTTGAGTAGAATGCAAGAAAAGGATTAACTGGCCACTTCCTTGTGAGGAAGGAATGCTAAATGCTAATAGATCTTAGAGGGAGGAAAGGAAAGGAAAGGAAAGAAGGAAAGGAAAGGAAAGGAAAGGAAAGGAAAGGAAAGGAAAGGAAAGGAAAGGAAAGGAAAGGAAAGGAAAGGAAAGGAAAGGAAAGGAAAGGAAAGGAAAGGAGGAAAGGAAAGGAAACCAAAATATCTAAAAGAAAAGAAAAACACTTGTAGATTTTGTGACAAAGTAAACAATGATTCTGTAAATCAGGACTTTCCAAAGTTTTCCCACGGCGACACACCAACCGCCGTTGGTGTGTCGCTACGGGAAAACCCAGAAGTGCCACCGTTGCGGCAGCGCGCAAAAACCCGGAAGCGCTGCTGCCGCTTTTGGTTTTTGCGCACCGCCGTTGGTGTGTCGCCGCGGGAAAACCCAGAAGCGCTGATGATGATCAGTGCTTCTGGGTTGTGTGGCGACACACCAGACGGTGTGAGGCGACACATTTTGTGTCGTGACACACAGTTTGGAAAGCTCTGCTGTAAATAAACACAGAGGTGCTTTGTTGATGCCCTCATTCAAAGAGAAAGAATTTATATTCTTCATTCTGTATTTCACATAGTGTTATTGTTCAATTGGGCATAATCAGATGGTCTCTGAGAGGCAGAATGTAAAAGGGTCGTGCAGCACAATGGAGTTGAAGGCCAAGAGGTGCTTCAGAGTGCTCAGAAGCACAAATGTGGGGTCTGTCAGATGCTTTCCTCCTTATTCAAGACTCAGCTCACATACAGTACATGGCTCAGGAAAATGAGTTTCTTTATTACAGACAAGAATGAAGAGATAGGCACACAGAACGTATTCTATCTGCAGTATCCATCCTCCAAGCATATCTAGAGAAGCCTGGATTTGTTCTAGGCCTTTTCATCCCACCTTTCTGAATCAATGGATAATTGGCAGTTCTCTTGATGGCCCTGGAAGGCATCTGATCTGTGTTGACATACAGGTACCCTCAAGCCCAAAAGTCTTGCCAGCTTCATTCCTTGCACCTAGCAACTCCTTACACCAAATGTGTATTTTTCCAGGATTTTGTGGCTGCTGGGAAGGGTTATGACATGACTAGGGAAAAGGCAGACTGATCTAAGAAACTGAATCAGCTGCCATATGAATGTTCCCACACACTGATACACTGTTTTGTATTTGAATCCAAAGAGTTGCTCAGCCCTAGAATATAATACTCCACACAAACACACCTTAGATAGGAGGCTACCAGGAAAAGAACTGGATAATAAGAGAGGAGATAACCTCAAGATAAGAAAATGAGAAATATTTGTGGTGGGTGGCCATGTGCGTTTAAAATATTTTTATTTATCTCAAAAATAGAAGAGATTATGGCACTTCTGACCAAATAAACCCTATAAGTATTGCTTTCTGAAATATTATTCCATTGATCTATGTTGTGCCATGTAATAATACCTCTTCAGTATGTGATGATAAAATATTTGTAATATCAACATATTCTACTGGCTGGTCAAGGGTGTCCACAGGATATAGTAAAAAACCTTAAGATGGTCGCTGTGATGCCTGATTGAAGCTCTGCCCATTTCTTTTACGCAATGCAGAGTATGAATCACACATCACAGTCACCATCTTGGCTTTTGGACCACATCCTGTAGATGCCCCTTTGGCTGGTGTTATTCCTCTGTCTTCAGTTGGCCTTGTTCCATTTAATTCTACACCTCTCTTCCATTGACTTCAGAGAAGTAAATCAAGAGAAATTAGTTAAGCTTGAAACTGCATTACCAAAACTTACAAAACAAAAGTACAGTTTATATATATACTGTGTGTGTGTATAATTTTTATTAATTTTATTAAGAATTTTGATTATAGTAGTAAAATCTAATACAAACTAAATCTTAAAGAAAGAAAAGAGATAGAAAGAATGAGTAAAAAGTGCAAGGAAAAAGAAAAAAGAAAAAAGAAGAACATAATAAAGAAAGAGAAAAGAAATATATAAACAAGTGATTTCCAACCTTCATCACAACAAGTATAAACAAATTTAGTGAGTCTTCACCCCCTCTAAGGTAACAAACATTTGTCTCTTCATCCCATATCCCATCTATACAAATCCATAAAACATCACCTTTTCAGTCCTTGTGTCAGCAGAAAGTCCATAAAGGGTTGCCAGAAATAACAACTTATCCTGTTTTAACCTTGGTCAAATAAACCAACTTTATATTCCTTCTTCTACTTCTAACAGTCTTAATCTTCAGTTCATTCAAATATTGTCATAGGATTTGATTTCTCTTCATTTCTTCTTTGTCCCATCGCACAGAGTTCTTCAAGGCTTTAAAAAACCTCTTTTGTAAATCCAGTAGGAAAAAATCATCCAGTTGATGCTCTTGGTTTGTCATTTGTATTTCCCTTTTAAATTTTAAAACCTCAGCCGGTTCCTTTTGTAGATCCAGTGAAACATCCTTTTCTAAGTCATTCTCTTGGCCTGTCAGTTGTAAATCCACTTTTGATACCATCTCTATCTTGTCAGTTAAAATTTGTTCTACATCTGTCATTTCTTCAATAACATCTTTTGGACATAGTCTATCCATAGAAACAGACATCATTACTGACATTGTTGATATTGTGGCTACTATTTTCTGATTCCATTCTTCAAAAGTCTCCTTCAGTATTTTTATTGTTATAATATTTTGCAACATTTTACAGGCCTGTATATCTTTCCTCTAACTAAAATCTATAGTCCCCTCCAGTGTCCAGTTTTTGAAATCATGAAATTGTTTATCTTTGTTTTGTCTTGTGAAAACCAAAACAGAATCTATTTCCCATGAGAAGCTGTTTGTTCTTTATAATTAATTTTCTTGTAAAAGTTTCAATATTACAATTTTATCTGGACCCTTAATCTTTTGATAGCATTCTAAGATCAAAATCTTATTTAGCTTTTTGCTGTTATTTCAGATTCTTTGAATTCTTAAGCTTATGATTAAAATTTTCTTTCGTTCAGGATTGAAGGCAGACTCACCCGGCGTTTTCAAACTTGTCGTTCCGAAGGTCTCTTATAGCTTAGAAGTAGTTAATGAGCAATTTCCGACAGTAATTAGAAAGTGAGGTTTGCAAACTTAGTGTCCTTCAAAAGGTTCCACCAGAGTTGCGAGCAAGACGGCTAATCCTGTTGTCTCCCAGCACTGAAACCCATGGAAAACTGTCGTCCTGTGGTCTCCTCATGAGGAGCAGCTGTCTGGAGCACATGTGGGCAATCTCCCATCCTCTCCTTATCTGGAGAGGTTCCAAAGGACCGGTCTACTAACCGGTTTCTTTGTCTTTGCCGCAGTCGTTGGCTCCACTTTCGCAAAGCCATCTTCAGTTCGCCATACCTCCCCTGGAAGTCATTAAAAAGTACGGTTCGAAGCCTAGTAATATCTTTGATTTTAATGGAAAAAATCTTCCATTGGTTGATAACTGTTAACTGGCTTCTGAACATTCTCATCAGAATAAGTACACTTTGTTTTGATTTTCCTTAGCTTTTAATAGTAACTGGAGCCAAGGGCAATAGACCTGTATGTACTTCTTAAAATATGCAATCAAAAGATATGAAATAGCTAAGTCAGAAAGAGATTTCTCTAAAAAGTAAACAAACACAAAGGTTTTCCATTTCTTGACTTCAGACTAAAAGCCGGAGAAGAGAACAGTTAGAGAACCATGTCTAATGTTTTTTTTTAAAAAAAGCATACTCTCACACATAAATTACTTCTGTTCACATAAAACCTGAAACATAATTCCATGTTTGCATATTGAATACCCAATTTAATTCCTATTTCAGGACTTAAGTTTCAGTTGCTGGTCCTCTTTCAATCTTTTCCCTAGACATTTTGGGAATTTAACACATCTAAAAAAGCACCAAGTTGGGGAAAATGAGTCTAGTTGGGATAAATTTAAGAGCTGCATTGAAGAGATTCTGCTTTACACCATAACTACAGAGCCACCAACGATTTGGTTGAAGCCTGACTAGATGGCTTTGCTCTTTTTTTTTGTTAGTTCCTAACGCAGTGAAAGCCATAAAGATAGGTCTGCATTCTCCAACTAATTTATTTCATATTCCCTGTAATTTGTGACCAATACGTCTTGGTGGTTTTCCTAGGATAACTTTGTGTGGTAAGCAGAACAAGTAGCTCTAATACTTCTTTTGGTTTCAAGCTTGATGATTTCTTTAAAAAAAACTGTATGTAATGTAATATGATTAGATGGTATCTTCTAGTATTATCTATGAAACATTTTTAAAGTAACATATGTTGATTGCTAATTCGGCCAAGATATGTGGCTTAAGACCTTGGCATATAATAATTGTGAAAATCCTTCATTATTTTCTTGAAAATGAGTCTGCAGAGTTCACTTTCATAAACAAAGTCTAGAACCAAAAGTTTAGGGCAATATATTTGTTTCACTTTCATACTACTCTTGGTTTTTTGGGGGGGAATTTTGGGGGGAAAGGATGATAGAATCATAGAATATCTGGCCCAATTTATTTGTGATAAACCCAAGGAGGCTCCTGTTAATTGTAGCATCACCATTTAAGTGTCACAAACATGCAGTTTGATTATTTCTCTTCAAAGACCTTGCCCAGTAGGGACATCAAGCTGATAGATCTGCAGTTTTCTGTTCCCTCCTTTTCCCTTTCCCTTTTCCATTCCCCCCCCCTTTTTTTTTTTTTGAAAATGGAAATTGCATTTGCTCAATTCAATTTTTTATTTCGGTCATAGACCAGCATACAACTAATAAAATAACAATTACGCTAAAATAGAAATAAAATAAATATAAAAAGTCATATTGATAGCATAAAATAAGATAAAGATAAAATTATTGAGGTAAAATTACAGAGTACAGATATTAAAAAGCAAAAAAAAATCCTATAAAATTACAATTAATTTTACAATGAATAATCTATATACTATAAATAACTAGGGCAAATAGTTATAAAAGGGCATAAGTAATACTAGAATTTGTATAACACTACGAGAATGTAAAGCTATGCTAACTTATATTTTCAAATCAAATCAATTTAGACCAGCAAACAAAACTAAAAATTCACATCTGGTTAGAATAAAAGAAAAAACACTTAAAATTCTAAAAAATCTAAGAAAAATTAGAAGAGATATTGTGGTGTGCTGTACAGATTATAGAGCAATATTTAGCTGTGGTCAATGAAGTAAAATCAGATTGGTCTGATAAAAACAGTTTGAGGTAAAAAGAATCCGAACGACCTGGATATTTGGTAAAAAATTGAGATAATGATTCCTGGCAAGCATCTGCATAGAGAGGACAATATAAAATGACATGATCCATTGTTTCAATTACTCCTCTGCCACATGGGCACAGTCTTTGATCAAAAGGGATATTTCGATATCTCCCTTCAATAACAGCTGTTGGAAGGGCATTGAATCTAGCCAAGGATAAGGCCCTTCTAAATTTTGGAATTCTTATGCAGCTAAGATATAGCTGGTTGGAGAAGATGTGCAGAGTGGCCCAAAAAGATGTTTTTAGGTAAAACTGATAAATCGGATTGTAGCTCTAAATCGATGGCCCGTTGTTTGAGATCAGCTAGTGCACGTTCATAGCCCAACAAGATGATGGCTGCCCCTGAAAAGCCATATAATTGCAGCTTGGCCTGTATTGCCTGGCACCAAGAAGATTGAAAACTATGTCAAAATCAAAGGGGCCAGGCCAACTGGGAAAAAAGAAAGCTTAAGCCAGTAAGTAAAAGTGTAAATCCATGCAGAAGTTTATATTTTTAATAGGCCAGCTTCACAGCGAAGCACCACGTTGGGGACGCAGCGAGGTACTTGAAAAATAGATCTTAAAAACTTGGATTGGACTCTTTCAAGAGAAAGGAATGACCTGTAGAGGCCCAACTGAGCTCCAAAAAGGAGCTGAGCTCTGATCTTAGCTGAGAAAACTTTTATCGCTGCTGGTATATGTTGAGCTCCTTTGGAGAAATAGAAAGATTGTAGTGCTGCCACAGTTTTTTGTGCATTCAGGCTGACATAGTCGGCATGGAATTTGCGGTTACCCGTGGCATGAAAAACAATCCCCAAATATTTAAAGGTCTTAACTTGCTCTATTAAATGATTGTTTAGCCGCCAGACATGTGCCTTAGGGCACTTGGCAAAAACCATAACCTTGGTTTTTGAGTAGTTTATTTCCAGCCATTCTTCTCGGCAGTGCTCAGCAAGCATACAGAGCGCCCGCTTCAGGCCAATCTGTGTCCAAGAAAACAACACAGCATCATCTGCATATAAAAGAACAGAGATGTGTCTATTTCCCAGTTTTGGGGGATGAAGGGATGGGCTATTCAATTTGTCTATAAGAGAGTTAATATATAGATTAAAAAGAAGGGGAGCTAGAATACATCCTTGTCTCACTCCTCTCTTGACTGGGATTTCCTTGGTGCAATGTCCATACATATTACATCGCACCTTCATCCGGGAATTTTCATAAAGTTTATATATAAGAACAAGTAATCTTCTATCAATCGAGGAAGAATTCAATTTCTCCCATAGTTTGGCTCTAGCAATGAAATCAAAAGCACATCTAAGGTCAATAAATGCTGCATAGAGTGTTGAGCAAGCTCCGGAGGAATATTTCTTGACTAGATGTTGAAGAGTTAAAGCATGGTCAAAGATTGAGCGGCCTTCTCTAAAGCCTGCCTGCTCATCTGCCTGCATTTGCTCTTCTCTGGTCTTCTAGGACCTCACCAGTTCTCCAGGAGTTTCAAAGATGTTCTGCTCTCACCTCTGCTAGGTCCTTTCATAGCCTTGGATGCAATCAATCGGGCCCTGGAGACTTCAATTCTTTTAAATTAGGTAACTTTCCTCTGACCCTCTCCTTTTTGTCCTAAGCTGCACTCCCTCATTCTCCCAGGGGCATAATGATGGGAATCATGGGAAAGAAATCTATTGGAAAGAAATGGAAAAGACTTTTTATGAAGATGGTGCTTTGCACGTAGTAAGAGTTGTCTCAGAAATATTCTTCTCTGAAATCTGAAAAATTACTCCAGGTAGGGTAGTCAATATTGTCTGAAATTGTCATGATGGGATTTGAGCAATTTTCTCTCTGTGTCTCAGATAGTAGTAGTAGTAGTAGTAGTAATAGTTCTACTTATTATGTACTTAAAACTAAATGCAATAGAGTCATAGAATAAACTAAAATTAATACAAGAATATATTATAATAAATTACAACATCATAATGTAAAACAAGGAGCTTCTAAAGTAAAAGGTCCATGACATACAATAACCTCTATTCATTCAAAGTAACAGGCAAGAGTCTGCTTGTTTGTTAGTTTGTTATAAAAGGGTCCATGAAAAAGAAACATTTTAATGTATTTATAAACTTGTAAGTGATTTGGCTCCAAGCATAATCTTAGTGGGAATCTATTCCAAAGAATTGGAGCCAGTTGAAAAAAAGCTTTCAACTATGATGTGTTGGGTCAAACATACAGTATATGGGTCCCTGTAGGTCTCTCAAGTAACTTTGTGCACCTATCTGCAAGGCATGATGGGTCAATGCCATCATTTTGTACTGATATCTTTCCCAAATTCCCAACTAATTTAAGAGTTGGTGATAAAAAGAGTTAGGAGCAACAT